>JAVRXN010000011.1:60728817-61111317 GCA_033556935.1 Timema podura
TTTTGGACCAACCGAGATAGGATGTACGAAATAAGAATAAACATAATTGTTCTTTTATTTTATGCAGACCTAACCCAACAAAATCTAATTCAACCTAACCTAACCATAAAGATAATTACCTCAATTTTTTCAGACATGACCTATCATAATCTAATTTAACCTAACCATTAGGAGGCATCCATCCATTTCACAGATCTGGTCTAACATAACTATCAGGTTATTGAAATAAGATTGGCTAGAGAAACGCGAGTCAGAAGTAAACCAACGCACAAGGTAAGATTAACATGTGTTCCCGCCGAGGACGGGGAGATCGAGGTTCGAATCTCGGTCGGGTGAACTGGGGGTGGTTTTTCCTAAATGGTTTTCCACTCTCCCTCCACGCAAATGCGGGTTCACTTCCTCTAAATTAAACCTTCCCAATTCCTAATCCATTAGTGTAATTAGTACTTAAGCGTATAACCCGAACGGGTAGTAAGACGCGGTGCTAAAAAAAAAAAAAAAAATGTGTTCTCACAATTGAGCCAGACGTCCTATGACCAACCTGGTCCAAACGATCCGTATATTTCAGCTAGGATAATCCTACATTGCACCGAAAGTCTTACGCGCTGATTAACACTTTTCTATAGGATTAAAAACCTTTATTTAAGTTTTATTACTAAAAAAAAACTAAATGAACGTTAAACTAATTCGTTTTTAACTACGTTTCACGTGAAATATCTTAGTTCCGGGGTCAAAGTGAACGGTTAGAAACATAAATCCAGCCTTCCTCAAACAAATAAAACCATATTCTAAGGCACAGTAGATAATTTTAAGATAATTGAGGATTGTTTTAATAGTCTTTAAGCTTCAGAAACTGTCCATAATAAATACCGTAGTGTGAAGGTAGATCAATCTAAGTAGGCTGCACCTTTAACGTTGCAAGATTTAAAATAAGTTCGTTGTAAAATTAAGCATCGCAACTTGCGAATATATTTTTGAGAATATACAAGGTAATTAATTCAGTGACGACTCTCCCATACCATATTAATTTTATGTCGTCAAAATATATCTTATGTACAATTAAGTATTTTGTAGATGTATAATTTTCCCGTTTAGTGTTTCTGAGTGATATTTGATATACCTAATGTGGATGATTTGTTTACATTATTGAACATGAGTCATAACGATATTATGAAATAAATCACACCGGTAGACATTTGGGCTCATACAGTCCGGTTTGCCGATAGCGAGGAGATCCGCGTTTGAATATCGGTTGGGTGTACTGAAGATGCGTATCCCTCAAAGATTTACCACTATCTCTACACGCAAATGAGGGTGATTTTCCACTAAATTATACATCTGTGATCCCAACAAAATTAATTAATTTTAAATGCGTATAGCCTGAATGGGTAGTAATACACGGAGAAAGCAAAATAAGCCCTTAATTGTACGTAATTAAAGTAAATTTAACACATTAAATATAAAAATATGATCAGAATTGTTGAGTGCGTGGAAAAAGGTATAAAGATTGTTTATAGTGTTTATTTTCTGTTACAAGGAGGTCAGTATTCGTATCTTGGACGTGTGTACTGAAGGTGGGTTTTATCTCAATTGTTTGCCAGCCCATCTTCAAGCAAACGCGAGTACATTTATTCTGGTTTTGTACCTTACTTATCACTATACCTTTAGTGTAATTAAATGTGGATTGCCTGGACGGATAGTAAGACAAATATTAAAAATGAAGGATTGAGAAAACCACAGCAGAATTAACACGAGGGAAACTCACACTAATGTAATCTACCGTGGATTCGTATCCTGAACTCTTTGTCAACGTCTTTTCTGGAAGCTATAAAAGGTATGATATCTACTGTCACGTAATCATACGTTAAGTCACGATATCTGCAGCAATCACTTTTGATATATATTTTAAATACCTACACAATGATACCAATAATATAGAAAAATGACTTTTTGTTGGTCACCTCGTTTCACTACCCGTTTGAGCTATACGCATATTATGTAGGTCTATTAATTTTATTAATCTGTAAATTATGAAGAAGGTTGAATTTATATAAAGTATACCAGCATTTACGTGGAAGAGAGAGAGCGAGAGAAAGACAGAGAGAGTGTGTGTGGAAAATGATTAATCAAAATCACTCTTATTCCATCTGACCGGGATTCGAAACCCAATATTCCCGTTATCTGTAGTCCAGCTTATCGCAAGAGTGACGCCAACCAAAATCCTAATAGACATCAGTTTAGTTCGTAGCAATATTATTAGAAATATAATTAAATATATTTGGTAATAAGAGCAACTTCAGTCACGTGAAAATGATGAAAAAATAGCATGGTCTATGGCGTTACTTTCACAATAGACTAGACTGTCGAAGACAGGGGGATCGAGGCTCGATCCCGGTTGGGTGCACTAAGGGTAGTTTTTTGTAAATTGCTTTCTACTCTATCACCACGCAAATGCAGGAGCACTTTCTATAAATTAAACCTTTCTAATATCGGGTACATTATTGTAGTTAGTACATTCTAGAACCATCCAATATTAAAAAAACTTGTGATTTTGAGCCTCCCATACTTCACGATCCAACGTTACAAAAGATTTTTTAAGCAAGCTTAATGTCCCTTCCTAATATCAAACGGGAACAAGCCCATGATCTCTGAAACTTCCCTGACACTGATATAAGAAGTGAATTTTTTTTTCCCCTATTCCTAAGAAACCCCGAAACCACCAGAGAAAAGCTGCGCGGTGTTAAGAACGGTATAAATCACCGCATTCGTCTAACACTTAACCTCAAAATAGTTGTTAGGTCACGCAATACACACAAACATACGTAAGGCTCTATCAACACTTTGACAAACCTTATAAATTCGAGGAAACGCCAAAGTACCACTTTAAAAAACAATGCATTTAAAATTTTAAATGCCTCCTATTTAACTAAATCTTGTTTCTTTGTAGGTCAACGCTTAGAACGTCTGTCTTCAGAGACAAGAGTACTTGGTTCAATACCACAGGGTCTCATGACAGAACGTGTTATTTATGTATGAGTTCAACCCGTTGTCATCTGTGAAGTTTCTGCTGCAATAAATGTGTGCTTATAAATTATGTTTCTGGCATGCATTTTAAATGAACCATGTCACAAGGTGAATGCTTTGCCTACTATAAGTCCGGAATCCGCTTCTGTGGCTGATTGTCTAGGGGGTCACTCTCGTGTTAAACTGACCTGATTATGAAGGGGAGATTTGGGCTCGAATCCCTGTCAGGTCCACTGTGGGTGTTTTTTTTTTTACTATATGGTCTCCCACACTTCTTCCACGAAAATGCGGGTAGATTACCTCTAAAACGCTTCCTTTCTCATCCCTATCGCATTAAAGAGTTATTATCATATATGCGTATAGTCTGAATAGGTAGTAAGACGGATTTATAAAAAATAAATTAAAAAAAACACCCGTTCGGATTGTACGGATTTTTACTGATTACGCTAAAGTATTCTACCGATGTGCTTCAATAAAATTAGTTCATCTGTAGACATTTTTACTGTAATCCACATCAAATTTTATATTTTATGAAATAGAAGCGTAATATTTTGCATCAATACACGATTTGACATCGTTTGAACTTCATAAAAAAAACTTAAAAGAGATGTTCTTTGTGCATTTGCCCGATGGTCTATAGTCTATACGGTGTAGGTGTGTATGGAAACACTATAAAGGTCGCACATTGCAATAAATAGAGCCCAATATATTTTTATTATCTTAATCTAATATCAGAATTGAACCTTATTGAAATTCATACCAATCAGATAAAAAGAAATAGGATTTTTCTTAGAAAATGTAGTTCTAGATAAAACAAAAAACAAAAATGGTGTGCACTATTTATTTTTCTAAATATATCAACATATCCATACATCAAGTAATGTAATTTAGAGTGGTCGCTTTTGATATATTGTATCAATACCGATAAACTAACATTATTAATCGTCCGAGCGTATTGAGGTCTTTTTTTTTTAACTTATTGCTTTGGAATTTAGTCTGTCTTTCCGGATATTTATTCCGTAAAAACTGTAAAATTCATGGACCAATTTTAATGACATTTTCGATGGAAATTCTTTGAACCTAGGCCTAGCTATATATGCACAATACACATGGTTTTTACATTCGGTTATCCGTTTAAATATGGTGGCCGCTTGTTTAATAGCTCATCAGTATTTTAAATTGTTATATAGAAATCGATCTAGATAATAGATTACATTTTTAAAAATGTCGATGTTCATTGTGAGACTGACATCTTAAACCTCATGAACAACGGCTATTCTCTCTACATATAGGGCCGTATGAAATAACTTGACTAAGTGGATGCTTAGTGGAAACTAGCGTGGGTTTGCTTGCGTCATCATAGGTTAAAAGGTGGAGCTCTTAAAACTGTAGTAATGACAAGAACATGAATTTATTCTTAACAGGCTGTATGATTATCCCACAAAAAGTTTTTACATATTAAGACCTCAACATTTTCACTAACTTTCTTATAATATGTAAACTCAACAGATTATCATCTTATCATAAATACGATCTGAAAATGGTATAACATCAATAATAACACAGAAGCATGCCGTCATAGAAAACTAAGCTACTACTAAATAAGGAGAAGGAAATAAAAATAAAGAAGATATAATTTTGCTATCAATATTGACAGAAAAATAAAGTCTTATTTTCTAAAAGGTCCTTCTTACCAGAATTATACTATACACGCAAAGACATGACGATATTATATAAATTTACAAAATTATTGCCCAACGGAAACTTTCAACCAACATTTGTTTATGCGGCCTCCAACCAAAATGAAGATCCCACATTTGATTCTGATAATATTACTGCGGGCATGGTCCCAAAAACTTTTTTTTTTCGTTCTATGATCTCGTTGTTTGTAAGATGTTAAGTAAATAATAACAAGGACATCAAGGAGAGTTTGGAAGTGAAGAGACTCGTTGGAAGTCTATTAAACTGTCTTGTGTTTTTGATGACAAAGATAGGGATAAAGAGGGTATAGCCGTCTCTGTTTCCTCGCGATCTTCCATCACACAAATGGCAATGAATAATTTATCGTGTTTCTTGGCAAGAAGGCAAGAGGCGTAGAGGTGTGAGATGGCCGAGTAATCGGGGAGGCCGTGACTATGGACTCAGTTCCGTGGAAAAGATCGTTAAGGTCGTTTGACAGTAAAAAAAATTATTACATACTTTTAACAAGTGTGTAATTAAAAGCTATAAATATAGACACACTAATTTCAAATTATTACAGTTTACATGTTATAAGAGTTCAAACATTCTATTTTATGCTTTCCTGTACCATTGTTAAGTTAAAGTATTTAATGTATGGAGCTTAAATTTAGTAATAACTAGACATGCATGTGAGATGTACACAATAAAATATTCATAATACATTAAAGAAAAATAAATTTTAATGTAAAAGCAGTTTAAAAGTGGTAAAGATACGTAATTTCTTTTTACACCTCGATAATTTGATTTTATCTATCTTTCTGGTACACAATATTGTTATTTTTTTATTAATTTTTTTAACCTAGCTTAACTCATTAATTTTATTAATGTGTCCGAATTGATAATTGAAAATTTTGATTTGAAATTTCTATTTCAAGTAATTTATTGTTTTGACTGTATCTATCGTAAAAACAACACCAACTAGAAGAACATAATATGCCAGACCGAGGCAGAGGGTCAGATAATCTCAAATAATGACACGCTTGCTTTCTTATCTGGTCGGTGATGCTGGAATGAGCTGAGACATCGCCACTTGCTATACTATCCAAATTAACACCCTACTCCAACTTGTGTTAAATTTCCTGCCAAGACTCAAACAAAGATAGTATTTTTCATTGTCGAATTAACTTAAGGTGGTATGGAAAGAAACGCGAGTTAAGGTTCCTAGTTTTAAAGTTTTTATGCCAAAAATATATTTTTGTTTAAAATAAATAAAATATTGTTTCAAGTGGAAACATTCATTTTGATTTCATACATATTGTAATATTAACAGTTCAAGAATATTTTTCATGGGCATCGGGGGGGATTTGATCATACATTTTTATAAATGAAGGATTAAACCCTTAACCATTACAGATTTTCAAGAACTATTGAGATTATAATGAGTAGACTAAGGTGAAGTGAAGTTGAGGTGAGTTGAAGTTTCACTTAAGTGAAGTCCCAGGTCCTAAGAGCCTTTAATTTTATGTCTAGAGTTTTAAAAATAAATAGCTAAAAGTTTGGTTTAAGATTAAATGATATTTAAAGATTAGTTTAAAAAAACATTTTCAAATATACGTTCAATACATTGATTAATGACTTACTATACAGGTTAAGGGATGTAACTTTGAATAAGTACCCAGCATTAGAGTATAGCTATGGTGGGAAAATCACAGTGAAAAATACACGGTTTAAAAAAAAAGCAACTCTAGTGAACCCGGTTGGGTTTTGAAACCCTCGAATTCCTAGTCAACGGTTGTCAAATGTATCGCGAGTCTAACGTCATAGAAAACTTGGCCACAACTAAGGGTTCCCTAAGATAGTCGGGATATATATATATATATATATATATATATATATATATATATTTGGGCTACTCCTATTACTCCGATATTAAAATTCATGATGTTTGGTTTTGTTTCTAGTATGAGGTGTCGCTCATCTAGATAAAGTTAGTGTGTAAGTCGTGTGATTATAGTTAAAAAAGGACGTCCTCAATGGTCTTGGCGTAGAGTGCTCGCCTCAGGACCAGATACAGGTTGGCGGATTTTTATTGAGCGATGAAAATCTGTAGCACAACTTCCTTTGAGGGGAATTACATCCGTCGATCCCGTGTCGATTATGGCATTTAAATGATGCATGGAAGGTATGTGAAATGAGCTTTCCCGGCAAAATTGCTAGGATCTTTCTCGCTGCCTAATAGAAATTCAGTAAGGAATGCAGCGGAATACTACCGCACTTTCAGGGCTTCGCTATTACATGCGCCTTATCCCATATTGTCCAGGTGGAAGACACTAACCAGTTGCAGTCTGAGTTCAAGTGCTGCTCCTGATGGATGGTAAATACGTCATCATTATCTCACCGTCATTGTTTGTTTTTTCGGTGACGTGACAGTCATTCTTTGAATACCTCTAGGCAAATGCAGGCACACTTCTTCTAAATGTTTCCATAATCCTACTATCACCAGTCGTGGAAAATCGGAAGATAATACGAACAAAATGGTCAACAATTAATAAATTCAGTTACTACATAAGAGGATTCAACTCTAGAACTGTGTCGACAAATTGATTCACGCGCTTAGTTGATTCAGACAGATGATGAGAATATATTGTCTACGATTGGTACCACTGAGGCAGAGTGAACCAACCTGATTTTTTTTTTCTTCACACTCCTGTCGCAGAGAACACGTTGATGAAAGGCCGACTGTTTCTCTCTCTCTCTGGTAAATTTTAGCACGCGATGTGTAATAGGGGAACATAAAGATTATGTGGGTCACTAGTTTTAAACAAACAAACATGGGGATTTTCGAAAGCAATGTAACTTACAACATGGGCCGCATAAAATTTTTACAGGCTATTTAATAAAAACATACACTTGACACCAGTAGCTAAATATTTGTGGCTTATCTGACTGAAAAGTGGATGACTTTTGAACGATAACAATGGATTTTATGAGCTATGAAACATTAACTTTATCATAGTACCAAACGCGATTCACCTTACAGTCCATTTTGGATGTCTACAAATAAAACTGAAAAACTCAAGGACATGGGATTATGAAGAGTTAATTTTGATAATATTTGTCCACCAACGAAAAATAAACACTCCATTTCATTTGACTAAGATTTGAATCTCTGCCTTTTTGGTTATAGTCAAACAAACTAGAACTAATCTAACTTTGCCTGTAACAATTATATCACATGTATCATATGATTAGGGAGATGGATGACAGGTTAAATGAACTTGGTTTGATCTCGGACAATGCGTAGATCGATTTAGTATTTATATTTTGTGTAGGTGCAGCCAAAAGCTTTAAAATTGACTGATTAATGGCTAACGCATTGACCTAATTAAGTTAGTTTGTAAGTATGTT
Organism: Timema podura; assembly: GCA_033556935.1. Classification (NCBI taxonomy): domain Eukaryota; kingdom Metazoa; phylum Arthropoda; class Insecta; order Phasmatodea; family Timematidae; genus Timema; species Timema podura. The sequence goes on from JAVRXN010000011.1 coordinate 60,736,930, forward strand.
TATAATATAATCATATGCTTGGAAATTGCACACAAAATATATTCAGAGGCGTAAAAACAAAACATCAGTAGTAATTTTAAACGTTTCAGATTTATATTTTGTATGGTTAACGCAGAATTTCTATACATTGGGCTACATTAGGACTTAGCTCTAAAACTATATTAATCCACACAATCCATTAAAACTAATATTTGGTGGGGATGACTGACGTTCATAAATATTTAATGATGAAAAATGTCACGGGAATCTAACCCGGTAGACGGAGTGCGTTAAGTCTAAGGTATCGAGTTCGATTCCTGTGCCCAGGACTCAGAAAATTTATACACCAGACATTCAGCCTTACGAGAGTATCGCTGCATTCCTTGAGCCAGGTTGAGAACCTAGGCACTCAGGAGTACTATACACTGATTTTGGTTGGAAGAACAGTAGAGAAAATTCAAACATTTTTATTTGCTGTCAACCTTGATAACATTTTACTATACCATTTGTGTTATTTTATAGTTATTGATAATATCTATCAAAAGTGATAACATGACTTGATAATTATATGAATGAATTCAAATTGTTTTAGTAGCTCTAGTAAATAATTTCTACTATTCTTCCTACCAAAATCATACTTATAGTTCTAGTCTTAAGTGGTAACAACACTTCCAAGTGAAACAACTACCTTTCAAATTGTCCGTTGTAAAGGGGTGGCGGTCCGAACACAATAGTTTAGGTACCAGCAAGCCCGAACCCCTCCCAACTCACCCTCTTACCCCCTTTCAATGAACAAACCTATTAAGATAAGTAAATAGTTGACGATATTTGAAGAGTGTTTACAACTAGAACATTTGAAAAAATTCACTCGAACAAAAAATGATCATTATATTCTACGTTTTAGTTGAAATTTGCAATTAGAATAGGCTCGTTTAAGGAGTTGGTTATGGGAAGGGAGGAGTTGGGCCACTATCTTAACCTAGCCTTACGAAAGCCTGTTTATTGACACTAGAAAGCAGTTTTTGTCTGTTCTCTAGTAAAAGCATATTTAAAGTGAACTATTTTTAAAATGATTTATTTGATAGCGATGTTGTCACTTGGGACTGCAACTAGTGATCCAAGTGTTGAATCACTCAAGCTCTCCCAATGAACGCATTCGTTTTAACCTTAAGACTGTGAGGCTGGTGTATACCTTGTTTGTGTCCCAGGATTAATTTTAAAACATATATTTTAATGACTTAATTTAAATCAGAGGGTGCCGCCTATTTGAAGGGGAATCTTCTAACACTACGGTATTTATTACGAGAATGGCAGTTCTGAAGATTATTAACATTCAAACAATCCTCAATAGTCTTAAAATATTTTGTTGGGACGCTGTTAAAAATTGACATCTTATTTGTTTGAGGAAGGATGGAGCCATATTTATAACTCTTTACTTTGATATAAGAACCACCTGCGTAGTCTAAAGTTTTAAATGCTATAGAAATATGTTGATACGTTTCTCTTTTATTTTTATTTTTCTAGCACCACGTCTTACTACCTGTTCAGGTTATACCCTATGTACTAATTGGTCAGGAATGAGCAAGGCTTAATTTAGAGGAAATGAAACCATATTTGAGTGGAGGGAGAGTGGAAAACCATTTAGGGTAAAAACACCCTCAATGCAGCCGACCAGGATCGAACCCCGATCTCTCTATCTTCAGCAGTCTAGTCCAACATGAGATTAGCACGGTAGACCACGGGGCCACGGAAGCGGGTCCCCTTTAATTCAACCATATTTTGAAATAATTGACCAATTTTTGAATAACGTGGGATTTCTGAACATCTGCAACGAGTCCCAGCGTTCCGGAAGGTGCCTCCTTATGATAAAAAAATTATTCTTGAGCATCCTTCTTGTATACGTTGACGAAGTATTTCAATTCTGGCAATGGATGTTGAGTAAACAATTGGTTTCAAGTGGCCCCGCAAATAAAAATAAATCTAATGGATTTAAGTCTGAGGAAAACGCAGGACAGCCATTTGGTCCCAACGAACATACCTCTAGTCAACAGGTCGAGAGATATCTAGTTTGTTATATACACGGTTTGGTGGAATCACGTGGGTGTAACTCGGAAACAAGGTCAAATGGGACACATGTTTATATTTTTTAAATTTTTTTTTGTGTCTCCTGTTCACCGCTGAAGTGGTTCCCACATTTTACGTTAGACTGTATATTGGAAATAAAATTGTTTTTATTGAACAGTGTATAAAAAATAAGTGCATTGACTTACTACCCATCTGGTATATCTGTATATATACACTAATGATATAAAGGTATGATATTGGTGTAGTTTTAGGAGGGATGTCCTCACATATGCGTTGTAGAAGAGCGTAAAAAAGAATTTAGAAGGTAAAAAAAAACACTACCTGAACACCAGGTTAGGATTCAAGTCCTGTCCGCCCCGTCATTATAAAATTAGATCAGACAAGGCTGACGCTATAGCCTGCGTACACACCAATATGGTGGATGCTATTTATAAGTATATAAATATTTCCTTTATGTATTATAATATAACAATTTTAGCTAAGAAAATTAAAAAAGATTGTAAGAGTAAAATTAAATTTCTCAAAGCTTTGGATGTGGATATACAATATAGATACGGGTCATATAAATATTTAATTGGAAAAAGGGTAAAAATAATGAAATAGAAATAAAATAAATATATTTATAAATAAAAATTGAAATAATAATAATAGTAATAATAATAATAATAATAATAATAATAATAATAATAATAATAATAATAATAATGTGTTGATATTTTAGGAGAAAATAAACTATCTTATATTAAGGCTTCCTGGTAATCTTGATTTGAAAAGTTATTGTAGAGCCAGCTCCCACTGAGTTGAGAACTGTTGCACTGTTTAATAAATGCTATTAATATTTTGGTGGTGTAGCGGGTTGTGGATACCAACACGGTAGGGGTACAGGCTTGTGATTGATGTCAAAAACAATTATTGTTCATTCGCTGTCTGAAATAACTTGTAGTAAGACCTATTATATTCTGCATCACATGACATACACTGTGGTTGACACATCAAGATATTTGTTTCGCGGTTGCAGATGTTGGTTTAATATTATTATCCCTAACTTAGAGTTAATTTTTTGTACTTCATTTGGATCAATATTTTACAAGAATATTCTTTATTTGAAATATCTATCATACGGAATTTATACAACCACAATATTATATTGAACATAAACGTACACTAGCACTGAGGGGCTCTCAAACATTAAATACTTAAAAAAAGGTAAATAAAAACTGGGTGCCCTTTCAGATCGGGGTAGGAAAAATAACAAAAAATCCCCTCGTGACACACAGTGGTCCTTTGGGCTGGAATTAATTAGTAACATAACATATAGACACAAAAATTCCCCCACCTCAGTTGGGAGGTGTGAAGTGTTGTCATTGAATGTTTCTTGAAATAACAAACACATGAAATTATTTATAGAAATTATTTATTATTATTATTTTTTTGAATCTGTGGATTTTACATTAATATTCTATTAAAATATGTTTATTGTGCTCATTCGGAACAAATGCTATTGCTAACGGTTTCAAAAACCATTTTCCTTGTTGCGTTAAATATAAGAGTAAATTAAAAACTAGAGATAATATGTATGCTATAAACATAAATGGTAAATTCTAAAGTCTATGGAACAAAACAAAACAAAACTTTTTACGTTACCTTTTGTCGATACATAATGGTGTTTTGTTCAGGTTCACCTGGTAAAAAGTATTTTGTAAAACTGTATTAAATGAAATAATACACCACATTGTTACAGAAACACTCACCAAAGAGCATACGTGAAATAATATATAACAGAAACGTTGAGAAAAGAGGAACATCTCTGTCCACCACCAAAGAGTATAAAAATCAAGTTCATAATCCAAAAAGTATATATAAATTTTCTGATAGCTCATAAACTATTGGTTTTATAAAATAAGATTTCAGATTAAAGATTTTTATTTTTAATAGTACTACAACTATGCAACGTAAAATTATTTCGTATCTCAAATATTGTGGAAATATGCTAAAAATTGTATATTTCTGCTTATTTAAAGTAACCTCAAAGCTATTTAATTGGAAAATGAGGGTTGCCCTTGGTTTAGTAATGATAAAGAGTGACTAAATACAAAATTTATTCAAAATCGCTACAGTGGTTTTTGAGAAAATTGATTTATTCTCATTTTGCCTTAAAGTAAACTTACCCTTAATTATTTTAAGGTTAGATATCTAATTAGAAAAAATCCTCGGGGGAACCTTTTGAAAACCCTAGGTACCAAGTTTAGGCCTGATCAGTAAAATAGTTTCAGCTCTAGCCCAAGGTATAGACAAATCGCAACACAAAAAACAACTTTTTCGGTTTCAAAGGGTCATGAAAAATCGGCATTAATCAAAACCTTGAGTTTGATTATTTTTAACGATCACAATACTTCTCTCTCCGAGGGGTCGAGGGAAGTTATAAATAGATGTGAAACGTTAAACTAAACAGAGAAATTTGACCTATAGTAGCAAACATTTAAAGTTTCATTTGTAGATGATGATAGTAAATCAGTGTCTAACTTCAACGAGGTTACTTACATATTCAAGAATTTTTTTTAATGGGCCACGTTTATTTATTTTGGCAAGCGCGGAACTAGATGAGCCACGTGCATTTTAGTGGGATGGAAAATTACCTCGGTCATCGCAGAGTGCGGCTTAGTGTTTGAAAAAGAACCGAATCACAAAAATGTGCTTCAGCTGACCTAGAAAACACTTTATTTATATACTATGTGCTATAACATAAATTAAGAAATTAAATATTGCTTCATTATAGACCTGTTTTATAGCTTTTTTACCTTATAAAAAAATATTGTATCATTATACACACACACACACACACACACACACACACACACACACACACACACACACACACACACACACACACACACACACACACACACACACACACACACACACACACACACACACAATGCTGGATTCAGGATACAGGCGCAGGGTCCCCCTGTCGATCTTCGTAAAATACACAGCATTTGTTTAAATTCTCTCTAGCTAAAAAAAAATAAAAATATTGCTAACTGATTAAGATATTACTCGCTGGAGCAAAAACGCATAAATCAGGTTTTTATATTCCCTGGCGAGGTACTTCATGGAGATGGAGGGAATTCTTGATATAGAAATCTGAAAAAGTCGATAAGTAAATGGAAACATACAGCTTATGCATCTGTGTTTTCAAACATTGGGAGCCTATTAAATACTCTTTGTGTGAAACCAGTTACTACTTCAACAGCAGAGCCATCTTATGGTTCATTGGATAGAATTAAATCCTACTCGAGATTAACAATTTAGTGGTCAGAGTTCCTGGTTACAGATCCAGAGGTCCGGGGTTTGATTAACGGCACTTCCATATTTTCTGTGAAGCAGTGGGTCAACACATCCTAATGAGGATGAATGACTTAAATGAAAAAGTAGCAGTTCCGGGCTAAAAAACTAAGATTTATGTTCGGAGGGCTCATTGTGCTGACCACATGACACCCTATATCCACAGAAGTTGGCACTATTTTCGCCAACAGACGGTGACCGCTCGGTCGATAAATCTCAATTGTGAATTGATGCCCTAGATTTTTACTTTATCTCTATCTTACAGGTAGAGAAAGTATGGTGATCGTCAAAAAAATCGAACTCGAGATTTTGATGAATTTTGACGTTTCATGACTTCCTGAATACGAAAAAGTGGTTTTTGAATTTCCGTCTGTCTGTCTGTCTGTCTGTACCTCCAACTAGAGCCTAAACTATTTTACCGATTGAGCTGAAACTTGATATCTAGGGTTTTCATAGGGTTGCACCGAGGCGTTTTTGGAATTGGATATCTACCCCTAAAATTAAGGGTAGTTTACTGAAGGGAAAAAAGAGAAAAAGTCGATTTTCTCAAAATCGGCTCTAACGATTTTGATTAAATTTCATTTATGAACAATAATAAATATTCCAAACAAAATGGCTACTCTCAATATTTCGGCAAAATGGCTTTAAGAGCTCCGGTCTGATGCGTAAATTAACATTTTTTATAATAGATCCGAAACTATTTGAGATATGAAATTACTTAGCATTACAAATATGTATATATATTTATAATACAAATATTTTATTCGAAACATATTTTTATAAAATCAATAATTTTCAATCTATACGCAATTATATATATATATTTTAACTTTTTGGACATTAAAGCTTAAGTATTGCGATCGTAAAAAAAACTAACCTGAAATGTTGATGGATTTCGACGTCTCATGACCCCCCGAACCCTAAAAAATAGTCTTTGCAATGCCGTCTGTTTGTGTGTCTATTAAAACTTAAAATTAAGGGTAGTTTACTGAAGGGCAAAAAGAGAAAAAGTCGATTTTCTCAAAATCGGCTTCAACGATTTTGATTAAATTTCATTTATAAACATTAATAAATATTCCAAACAAAATGGCTACCCTCAATATATCGGCAAAATGGCTTTAAGGGCTCCGGTCTGATGCGTCAATTAACATTTTTTAAAATAGCTCCGAAACTATTTGAGATATGAAATTACTTAGCATTACAAATATGTATATATATTTATAATACAGATATTTTATCCGAAACATATTTTTATAAAATCAATAACTTTCAATCTATCCGCAATTATATGAATTTTTTTAACTTTTTGGACATTAAAGTTTAAGTATTGCGACCGTAAAAAAAAACTAACCTGAAATGTTGATGGATGTCGACGTCTCATGACCCCCCAAACCCTAAAAAATAGTCTTTGCAATGCCGTCTGTCTGTGTGTCTATAAAAACTTAAAATTAAGGATAGTTTACTGAAGGGCGAAAAGAGAAAAATTTGGTTTTCTCAAAATCTGCTCAAACGATTTTGATTAAAATTCGTATCTAGGCGTTGATTAAGATTATAAATAAACTGGCTATTTTCATTTTCCTAAGAAAATGATTTTTAGGGTACATTACAGAAGCGTTAATTTCCGTATCTCCATAACTATTGGAGAAACTAAACAACTTATCATCGCAAAATTGTAGGACTATTAGAAATAAAAAACTTTTATTTGACATATATTTTTATAAAAGCAGCAGTTTCTGAGATATTTGCAAATATATTAATACCATTTTGTGAGCTTTAGTTGTAAACATATACTACTTAAGTCTTAACGCAATAATTCTCCAATGCCATAGAGTAATTAAATATAAGTATCTAAAAAAGTATGTTATTTTTCCTTAAATCTCTTAGGAGAAATGTTTCCATAGCAATGATCTATCTCCATTTTAGACTCAATAGTCAATATTTACATTTTTTATTGGTCAAAATGTATAAATGAATAATTAAATATTAATGCGATGACTTGAAGATCTGCAACACCTTATAAAATGTTAAAACTTTAACCAGAAATCGAAATTTTAATACGAAGTGTTGACCCTTGTGGAAGACATTAAACTGTTTTAAATGCTCTTAGGTGGACAAAGATGCCCCTTTTCTCATTGATTATATATCATTGTATATTATTTTATGCGTGTTCTTATGTGGAGTGGTGATGATACAATGTACATTATTCCGTTCAGAAATCTTACGAGTTTATAGAAAGAGAGAGAAAGTCTGTGCGGTGTGCCGTACCATTTATTTTTTTAGATCAACAAAGTCAGGAAAGACTCAATGACCTGGTCATTGCCAAATAAAATTAAAAATATTGAGATGATCCTTGAATAATCCCTAAATATATTTGCCCGACTGACGAACGCTTTTATATAACCTAGCTTTATATTTAAAAAAAAAATTATATAGAGGTATGATTTTTTTTTAAAAGACTGCAAAGTGACAAAATAACTTGTATCATGGTGACCCTGCTGTATTTTTTTCTGGATCCGCCATTTCAATGAGACACACACACACACACACACACACACACACACACACACACACACACACACACACACACACACACACACACACACACACACACACACACACACACATACACACACATGTATTTATATAATGATACAATATTTAATTTCTTAATTATTTTTAAGCACCGCGCTTATACGCTTATATACTAATTACTTTAATAGATTTAGTACCGTAATTAGGCAGGTTATATTTAGAGGAAGTGTATCCAAAATTTCGTGGAGGGAGAGTGGAAAACAATTTTGGAAAAACCACTCTTAGTACACCCGACCGAGAATTGAACCTCAAAATTCCCTTCATCAGCAGTCTAGTCTACTGCAAGAGTAGTGCCTTAGACCATGCGACCACTGAAATGGGTATTTCTTAATAAACATTGTAGAATACAACATATATATAAGAGACAATATTTCAATTACTATATATTGTGTTCTACAATCTTAACTAAGAGATCAAATGTTATCTCATCACATTTATGTATTAAGAAAGGTTGGGTTCTATTAGTTGGTACCTAATTTTTTTTTCCGGTTCTTCGCTTAGGAATTAAAATCTGTTTTGATTCCTAAAAAGTAGGCCTTCGTTATCTCGCTTCTTAGTTAAATCATTTAAAATCATACATACCATTAAATTGACCAATGACTATGGATACTAGTTTTAAAGTGTCTCGCTAAAAGGTATTTTATCTAGCTAAACCTATAATCTCGACAGGTATGGTTTGTCGGTGATAGGGAAGCTCGAGATACAAATCTTTTTTGGATTTACTGAGGGTGGCTATTCCTTCGGAGGCGGGTATAATGCCTATACATTCTTCCTTACTTATTCTTACTTCATTGGGGTATTTAAATGCGGGTAGTCAGGATATATAGTAAAGCTAGGTGAAAAAAAAAGAGGTACCTTGACACAAGTGGTTACGGCTACGGGAGAAGGAATGAGCAGGGTAATTAAAATTAAGTTTTCCCGCATTTTCTTGGGAAAGAAAAACCACAGTGATAAATACAATTTTGTAACCCACCCCCAAAAAACTCCCCTGCTTCCTCCTTCATCAACGCATCCGACCGATATTTAAGCTCAATCTCCTTGTCACCGTCAACCCAGTCCAGTGTGAGGCCTGACATTAGACCACGTGACCACAAATGTGGGTAACACAGGCTTTTAATGCCTTCACCTTTGTTCCTCACTCGGAGTACGATCCAAGCTCCCCTGACCATTTGGTCAACCTATCTAACCACTCATCCACAAGAGAAAGAGAGAGTGATGAAGCGAAGACTTAAATATGCAGGCCTAAGGCGTTGGCCAAGAGGAGGCACACTCCTATTTTCATAAGAAGGGCCTTTTAGAAAATACAAACATTTCTCTTTGCGGCCAAAATTGATGGCATTTTACTTATTATTATTTTTAGTATTATTTAAAAGGGTATTTATAATATCTATCAAGAGTGACAGCTGAAGATCACATGACCTGACATATGAATACGTGAAAATAGATCTATTAACTTTTCTAGGTGTCAAATAAAGGTTCTTACTATGGATATTGGACTATACATGACCAAGTCAACAGGATGTGATTGGCAGTTCTATTACCCCTTGCGTATAGATCACTTCTTTTCAAGGGCGCGCGGCGAATGGAAGCAAGATAAATGATCGGAAACGTCAGGAAAACACTCAAGAGATGACAAAATGTTTATATGAACACCGAATCGTGACCCAAATACAAGCATTTATTTTTTTGGAAGGGAATCAATATGGCTAAGGCAAAGCTTTAGGACCGTAAGGCTATTAAAACTACTCATGGACTAAGCCCCCGGCTACGTACTACCTACCCGGGATCACAAAGTACCGAGGTCCATAAGTTAGTAGAGCTTCAAAGATTGTTGTTACGGTTGGCTTCGGGGAGTCAACTAGAAAACTACAAAAAATTAAGGCTAGTGCTATTTTCACTAAAGAAACACTTTATAAGTCCTCGAACTCCTCGGTTACCCACCTCGGTGACGTAGTTAGCTAACGCTCAAGTTTCGTGTTGTGCTAGACTGCAGAAGACGGGGAGATCTAGGTTCGAATCTCACTCGTGTGAACTGGGGGGATTTTTCTAAATGGTTTTTCCACTCTCCCTCCACGTAAATGTGGGTTCACTTCCTCTGAATTCAACCTTCTCAATTCCTAGCCCATTAGTGTGGCTAGTATTTAAGCGTATAGCGCGAATGAGTAGTAAGACACGGTGCTAATTATTATGATTGTTAACTCCTCAGGTAGAGAAAGTATTGTGTTCGTCAAATCTTAATCGAATTCTCAACCCTTAACCCTAAAAAAGTATTTTTTTGCGATACCATCTGTTTGTTATTGAGAATAGACCATTTTACCAATTGGGATAGAGCTTGCTATCTAGGGTTTTCATAAGGTTCCTCAGGGGGGATTTTGTAACTATAAAATATTTTTATTATTATGTGTTCTTTCTTACGACAGATCAATTCCTTTTGTCAGTGAACTTAGACAACCAACGCGCTCTGACCTCTGCCTCCTACTTGAACTCACAGAATCTTCTTCTTTCCTTCAAATCATCTAATATTTGAATCCTCCTTCTTCCTAAACTCCTCTTTCCCTCAACCTTCCCTTCTATGATGTCGTGCAGAAGACAATTACTCTCAAGTATGTGTCCGAACCTTAAAATTAGGGTTAGTTTACTTAAGAGGGAAAATAGAACTAAAGGATTTTCTCTTAATAAATTCTTAAAGTTTTGATTAAATGTAATATCCAGGCACTGTTTAACATTACAAACAAAATGGAAACTATCATTTTCTCATGAAAATTATTTAAAGGATACTTTACATAAGCGTAAATATTATAATTTTGATATTTCCGCAACTTTTTGAGATACTTAACTTATCATAGTAAAGGTGTAGTAGTAATATTAATATTAAAAATAAACCACTTTTATTTGAAATATATTTTTATAAAATTAATCATTTATGAGCTATAAGCAAATATTTATTTTAAATAGAGTTTTGGGAAATTGATTGTTACGCTCTTTGGTAAATAGAGATGATACATTGCTCTCAATATATTTCTGTAACGTGTTTATTATTTCAATTATAATATTTGGGGGAGTGTTTCTGCAATAATGTATTAGTTTCGTTTCACATTATTTTCTTAAGAGTTTTAAGTAAATACTTTCTCCATTTTTAGGTAAAGGTCAAAGGTGACAGATTCTGTGCTGTGCACCCTACCATTTATTTAGTGAAAATGTTGATTTTTTATATAATTTACTAAGCTTATTTTATTTCGATGAGTTTAGTTGGATAAATTGTTATACTTTCACAATGATTGGCATGATATCACGTTATTTAAGAACACGATGCACAAAATTGTAGAAAAAAAAAAAATATTACGGACTATAGTTAGGGTGGAAGGTGACGCCATTTAAAGTCTACATTATTGCCATGATCAAGTTACTCCCAGCCGTATCTGAATGAAAGTGACTAGACTAGACTTGTGCAATAGTCACGCTGTTCAAGGTGTTCAGGACTGGATCACTGATGATGGGGAATATCGAGGAATGAATTCTTGATGGGTGTATTGTTGGTGGTTTACAGCACATGATTAATCACTGTGATTTATCCACCCTATCTCCAAGATAATGCTGGTGTATTAAAAAAAATACTTTCCTCACATCTACTCCTTAGATTAAAATACAAAGAACACTCGTGTTTAAACGTAATATACTAGCTTAAAACACGCACCGGAAAGAACGCTGGCTGAATGTCAAGTTCGTCTGACAATATTTAACAGTGATAACCTAACACAAGGAAAATATGCCATAGAGACAATATGCCACATGAGTTGCCATCTGGTCTTGTTTATCAAGTTAAAAATAACATTATTATTTTTCTCACTATCTCATTTTGTTATTTAAGTTTACGTCACTCTTTATGAATAATAAAAAGTGACCTTTATTCGTCTAGTTGTTTATTAATTCATTGCAAACATCAATGTTCAAACAAATCTTATTTGAGAGACACATTCTCTGTAGTTCCATGTAAATACCGAGAAAACGTCCTTCCATTTTTTTTTTGAATGACCATGTCTTTAGAATCTAGCGGATCTTTCCGCATTCCTGGTGATTCTAAGGTTTAGGCATAGCTCAATATATTTTCAAAGGTTATTTGGTGTTTCTTATTTACCGTGAGCATGTACCACTTGCTCAGATGTGTGAACTTGAAAATGATCTTTGGTGTTTGGTGTTTATGAACGTGGGCTGGCCCCCGGCCAATCCGAGGGTGGTCTCAGGGACGCCGGACGCCGGCTGTTCGGAAGGACGACGCGTGACGCGACGCCTCTGTGCGTGTTTATCCCGGACAGTGGCGGGTGCGTAGGGCCAGATTTTATCTCGCTCTGTTTATGATAATACAGTTGACCTTAACGGCTGAACATGTTGAAAACGCAAATACTTTGTTCCTATTGTCTATTGGTCATGACTCATGACATTAAAAAATATATACCTTTTTATTTGATCACGTCTTGACTGCCTTTGTGGTCTAGTGTTCAGAGTCCCCGGCTACTGATCCATAGGTCTCGGGTTCAATCCCTGGTGCTTACAGATTTTATGTGAAGCAGTTGGTCTGGAATGGGGTTAACTCACTGTCGTGAGGACAAATGAGGAGCTACATGAAATAAAAAGAGTAGAGGTTCCGGTCTAGAAAACTGAGATACGTGGTTGGAGGGCTCGTTACGATGACCACATGTTACCCCCTATCAGCAAAAGTTGTCACTATCATCGCCAACAGATGGTGATCACTCAGTCGGTATGGCTTGATATCGAGATGAGACCATAAAGGCCCTTTTCACCGCGTCTTAACACCCGTTTGGATTTTACGCACACAAAAAAAAAGTATCCAGTTTTATTTCAAGGTTATTTAAAGGGTCACTCGTAACGGCGAGAACACGGACTAAATATAAAGCTCATCTAGAAGCAAATGTTTTGCCGGTGATTGGAATTCGAATCCCATCACTGTGTACTGGAGTGTTCCTCCCCCCAACACCACCCAAATAGTCTCCCATATCCCTTAATACAAATTCGAGTACATTCCTTATAGATTCTACCTTCTTCGTACTTACTCTATTAGTGTAATTAAATGAGGACTGCGCTGATCAGTAGTATGACGCAGTGCAAAAAATGTTGGCACATTTACTTGAGTTCTAATGATTATTTTGAGCATTGCTTGTCACTATCCGTTTGAGCTATCCGCATATTAACATTTTTTGGTTAGGGATGAAGAAGGTAGATTTTAAATGAAATGTAACCACATTGAAGTGGAGGAAGAGTGGTAAAATATCCAGGAAAAAACTTCCAAAGCATACCCGATCAGGAATCAAACCACAATCCCTCTGTCACTAGAAATTAAGTTTATTTCGGATCCACTTCGGTGATGAATCGAACTGCTGATTATGTAGAGGCCAGTGCCAAAATACCGGTTGGGTTGTTTTTCAGCTTCCCTTCAAACAATTGTGGGTACACTTCCTCTAAATTGAACCTTAATCACCCCTAACATATTAAAGTAATTAGTATATACATGCGTATAACCAAAACGGGTGATTAAAAAAATAAGTCTATTTATGCTGAAAGTGATGCCTTAGACTTAGTTTACACCATTGAATTTCTGATCCTGTTGTTGGTTCATCCAGAAACTATGAATCGTGTAGGCTTTGTTTCAACTTAACATATGAGATTAACTTTATTAACTAAATCATTATTTATATTATTTCTCTTTCTTTTATGTTAAAATAGAAAAAAATACTAAAATCGCTTAAGATTTGTGAAAATAAATAATATAAATTGTAGCAGAAACACTACAAATGAAATAATATACACTTCTACAGAAACATTGAGAAAATAGGAATATCTATGTTCACCAAAGAGCACATCAATCAATTTCAATTTTCAAAAATATAAATAATATATATATTTATTTATTTGCATATAGCTTAGAAACTATTGGTTTTATAAATATATATATCAAAATAAGATTCTAATTTTTTAATGGTATTTCCACTTTACAATAACAAGTTTGTACCTGAAATAGTTGCGGAGCTATGAACATAATTGTAAATGTCTGCTGATGCATGTATATTACCCTGAAATTAATTTTTACGGGAAAATGAGAATTTCCATTTGGTTTGTAATGTTAAACTTAACAGTGCCCAGATAAAAAATTTAATCAAAATAGTTAAAGCAAATGTCGAGAAAATTGATTATTTTTTTTTATCTTCTTGCCCTTTAGTAAATTACCCTTATTTTTAGGGTTCTATATTTAATTTCAAAAAATCCTGAGGGAAACCTTTTGAAAAACTTAGATACCAAGTCTTAGCCCGGTCTATAAAATGGTTTCGGCTCTAGTCCGTAATGCAAACAAACATCGTGAAAACCACATTTTCTGTTTCAGGGAGTCATGAAAATTCGAGATTTCATCAAAATTTCAAGTTCAATTTTTTTTAACGATCACAGTAATTCTCTCTCCGAAGGGTCGATGGAAAGTAAAATAAATGGCTCGGCAGATGTATACGAACAATTCATTTCAGATGGTTGTTGTCGATCTAATATTAAGGAACGTGACCTTATCCGCGTAGTTAAGTGGTTAGGTATCTCGACTACTAATCTAGCGGCTTCTGGTTTGTAGATTGTTACTACTACTTCATTATTAAAAAAAATGTTCGAATGTTTTCGCATAAGTATGTCAAAGGTTTTGTCCATTTGTCTTCAATATTCAACCTAATTTATTTTCTCATTCTCCAAACGAATGTTGGCACAACTGTCAGTCTACATTATTCGCTTTTATCAACTATGGCACGTTTTGTTTTTTTACACAAACTCTTGACATTCCATTTGTTAAACACTATTCTTTGTAGCATTACAAACAGGATAAAATAATATTTGGCTACATTATTATTATTATTATTATTATTATTATTAGCACCGCGTCTTACTACCCGTTCGGGTTATACGCACTTACGCTAATGTGCAATGGTAGGGTGATTGTGAGATGAAATGGAGGACCTACAGTTTAACGTGGAATCCGAACCACGGTAGAGGCCTGGCATTCCTCACATTCACAAGTTGTGATTAATACACGTCTTGTCAGAGGTGAAGGAAGGGTTTGGCAATCAGATAAATCTGTGCCGGGACCGAGGATTGAATCCCGGACCCCAGCACAGAAGTCTGACACCTTACTCCTAGACCACCGGTCACCCATTTGGCTACAAAATTGTGTAAACAGAAAGGAGTAGCCCATAGAAATGTATTTGAAAATTTAAATATTTTGCACTTGTTCCTAGCGATAGAAGGATAAAAAAAGAAAGAAAGACTGACCAAGTGGGGGGTTAGACCCCACATCTAGGATTACGAATTGAGATTTGGCCTTTTACCTAAGCACCACGTCGGGGTATAAGCATATGCGCTAATTACTCTAATGTGTTTGGGAGGAGGAATGATTAGTTTGTAAGAAGTGTCCCAGTACTTGAGCGGAGAGAAAAAGAGGGAAAAACCAATTAGAAATGCCCCCCCTTAATCCCCTCAGTACACCCAGCCAGGATTTGAACCCCAATCTCCACGTCATCAGCAGTTCAGTCTATTGAGAGAGTAACGTCATAAGCCATTCGGCCACCGAAACCGATTTGCCTACACTGATTATAATTAGTGTAAGTAGTGCAAATGCATTATATTATTCATGTATTATATTTTTGGTATTATCCATATTGGTGGGCTGTGAAATACACGTTAAGCCTGGTTCACTGGTGACGTAAAGTTCGGGGATCAACTCTCACCCGGGATTACTCAGAGAGATATTTTCTAAATAGTTTCCCACTCTTACTTCACCCAAATGTAGGTTGATTTCTTTCCTTCTTTCCTCATCCTTACATTACTCTTGTATACCTTGATGTTATTACATATACACATTTGAAAACACAAACATATTTGTTGCGTTCAACAATGATAACATTTAACTATATTATTAGTGTTATCTTATAGTTGTTGATAATAAACATCAACATTTCCAGCTCCAGATCACAAGACTTGACGTATGAATACCTGAATGTTTATTTAATAACATTTTATAGCTCTCAGATAATTTCATTCGTAAGAAAATTGAGGTATAGTAACATTCAGAAAGCCAAAGTAGACGGTTAGTAGGACGCGGTGCAAAAAAAAAAGTTTATCTATAGGTGTGATTTCCTATGTCCTAATTTGTTTTAGGTATATTGAGAGGATAAAATTGGATCAAGGGACGAAGCAAATATATGAAGGTAGAGTGTGTGTGGAGAAAAAGGAAGGGGTAGGCCATGAAAGACGTGGTTAAATGTTTTAGAAGAATGTGTGAAAAGGAAAAACATTAAGAGTTTTTAAGAAAAAAAGAGCATGTATGACTGTGTATGGATGTTGTTCAAGCGATGGGAGTATCCAAGGCTAGGGAAGTGTGAAGAAAGTTAGTGAGGGTGGAATAAATACAATTAACAAAGCGTTTGTTAAAATTATTAATTCCGGGGTGTATTTTATTTATAAACATTCTACATCGTGGTTTGGTTAAAGATTAAAAAAAAATATCTAGGGAAATTTTAAGGGTGAATAACCTCTTTATTCAAAAGCTCAACTTGGAATTCTACCAAAACACCACGATTTTAGTTAGTGTCAGAATATATTGAATTATCTTTGTGAAACTGTAGGAAATAGTTTTTAGCCAACTCAAACATGAGTGTAACCTACTTATACAAGACATTGGACAAGCGATGACAGTGTTAACGTATGAAAACATTTTTGACAATTATTTGACAAGAAACGAATGGAGAAACTCATATTTTGTAAGGAGGATAGGGGAGATGGGTATTTCTTTTTACTATGTATATAAAGTGCTGATCATAAATCTGAACATAGGAAATAAAAAGTACCAAGATTTTAACTAGCTCAAGGGAAGTAAAAATATTAATATAAACAATCATGGATCTTGAAGTATGATTTTTCTCTTTACATCTCAATGGATTTGTCTTGGATGTCTCTTTCTTGAATCTGTCTCTAAAGACGTTAGAGACCTCTTTACTCAGGGCGGGTTTTTAACGATACATTTTTAGTATCACTTTTTGAATATTGGCGGGTATATTTCTTGAAAACGCCACCTCTAAGATTAACTTATGTATGCTAAAAATATATTATATTTTCAAAACATTGTGAAAATATGTATGTAAACGCTTTTATAATATAATTTAGGCTATTTTATTTATATCAATATGAAAATATGTTTATTTAATCCTTAATTTATTTAGTTTTAACTGAAGCTAAGCGCGCAAAAGCGGGCCAACCCTCCCATCAGTCAAATATGAGCTGACTGCAGCCATCTGTTGTATAAGTTGTGAGCTACATTTAAACACGTTTGGGCCAACCCTCAAATGCTTTTTACTTGTTCTTTTTAAATGGCCTGTTTAGTCTTCATGCTACTTGGAATTGCCGTCCGGTGAAGCGCAAGATTGGGCTAACCCGTTCCTCAGTACAACCCCCAATCCAGCTGGTAGGCGCGTTTCAGTGGCAAAATGGTGGATCTAAGTGTAACGGGTGGTGAAAAGAACAACGCTTTCAATGGAAATTATATATATATATAAATTTTATATATATAAGGAAACGCCTTATTTTATTTATTTGGTTTTACCGAAAAGAGGGTTGGCCCGGTTTTGCGCATGTAACCTCAATTTATAATATCAAAACTACATTATTCAACGTTCTTTGGCTTTAAAGAATATTTTAAACTAAAGCAAAGTATGTATTTGTCAGTTAAAGTTTTTTGAATAAAATAATGGGTATGTTCTACTAAAACAAACATTATTCACCTTTATTTAAATTGTTTACACGTTATTGCTACTATACATAGTAATCTGTAGACCTAAAGCACCATTTTTAGGTAAAATATAATATTAGCACACGAATAACACAACTTAAACCACTTTAGGTTTACCATTTATATAATCGATCAAAGTTCTTATATTTATTTAATCATACAGATACACCCTTAACACTAGACCACGGGATTTAGTTTAAGAACCATTCCCTCTTTAAAAGCTTTATTTTTCATTAATAAGCTGTATTTTATTGTAAGATTATTACAACATTACAAAATTAATGACATTAAGATATGACATCTTAATAGATTGCCCAGTAATACTAGCAATTATTACCGTTTTTACTTTCTCTCTATCTTACAGGTAGAGAAAGTATTGTGATCGTCAAAAAAATCGAACTCGAGATTTTGATGAATTTTGACGTTTCATGACTTCCTGAATCCGAAAAAGTGGTTTTTGAATTTCCGTCTGTCTGTCTGTCTGTCTGTCTGTCTGTACCTCCAACTAGAGCCTAAACTATTTTACCGATTGAGCTGAAACTTGATATCTAGGGTTTTCATAGGGTTGCCCCGAGGTGTTTTTGGAATTGGATATCTACCCCTAAAATTAAGGGTAGTTTACTGAAGGGCAAAAAGAGAAAAAGTCGATTTTCTCAAAATCGGCTCTAACGATTTTGATTAAATTTCATTTATGAACATAAATAAATATTCCAAACAAAATGGCTACTCTCAATATTTCGGCAAAATCGTTTTAAGGGCTCCGGTCTGATGCGTAAATTAACATTTTTTATAATAGCTCCGAAACTATTTGAGATATGAAATTACTTAGCATTACAAATATGTATATATATTTATAATACAAATATTTTATTCGAAACATATTTTTATAAAATCAATAACTTTCAATATATACGCAATTATATATATATTTTTAACTTTTTGGGCATTAAAGCTTAATTATTGCGACCGTAAGAAAAACTAACCTGAAATGTTGATGGATGTCGACGTCTCATGACCCCCCGAACCCTTAAAAATAGTCTTTGCAATGCCGTCTGTCTGTGTGTCTATTAAAACTTAAAATTAAGGGTAGTTTACTGAATGGCAAAAAGAGAAAAAGTCGATTTTCTCAAAATCGGCTCAAACGATTTTGATTAAATTTCATTTATAAACATTAATAAATATTACAAACAAAATGGCTACCCTCAATATCTCGGCAAAATGGCTTTAAGGGCTCCGGTCTGATGCGTAAATTAACATTTTTTTAAATAGCTCCGAAACTATTTGAGATATGAAATTACTTAGCATTACAAATATGTATATATATTTATAATACAGATATTTTATCCGAAACATATTTTTATAAAATCAATAACTTTCAATATATACGCAATTATATGAATTTTTTTAACTTTTTGGACATTAAAGTTTAAGTATTGCGACCGTAAAAAAAAAAAAACTAACCTGAAATTTTGATGGATGTCGACGTCTCATGACCCCCCCGAACTCTAAAAAATAGTCTTTGCAATGCCGTCTCTCTGTGTGTCTATAAAAACTTAAAATTAAGGGTAGTTTACTGAAGGACGAAAAGAGAAAAATTTGGTTTTCTCAAAATCTGCTTAAACGATTTTGATTAAAATTCGTATATAGGCGTTGATTAAGATTATATATAAACTGGCTATTTTCATTTTCCTATGAAAATGATTTTTAGGGTACATTACAGAAGCGTTAATTTCCGTATCTCCACAACTATTGGAGAAACTAAACAACTTATCATTGCAAAATTGTAGGACTATTAAAAATAAAAAACTTTTATTTGACATATATTTTTATAAAAACAGCAGTTTCTGAGATATTTGCAAATATATTAATACAATTTTGTGAGCTTTAGTTGTAAACATATACTACTTAAGTCTTAACGCAATAATACTCCAATGCCATAGAGTAATTAAATATAAGTATCTAAAAAAGTATGTTATTTTTCCTTAAATCTCTTAGGAGAAATGTTTGCATAGCAATGATCTATCTCCATTTTAGACTCAATAGTCAATATTTACATTTTTTATTGGTCAAAATGTATAAATGAATAATTAAATATCAATGCGATGACTTGAAGATCTGCAACACCTTTTAAAATGTTAAAATTTTAACCAGAAATCGAAATTTTAATACGAAGTGTTGACCCTTGTGGAAGACATTAAACTGTTTGAAATGCTCTTAGGTGGACAAAGATGCGCCTCTTTTCTCATTGATTCTATATCATTGTATATTATTTTATGCGTGTTCTTATGTGGAGTGGTGATGATACAATGAACATTATTCCGTTCAGAAATCTTACGAGTTTATAGAAAGAGAGAGAAAGTCTGTGCGGTGTGCCGTACCATTTATTTTATAAGCCACAGAATAAGTTACATGATTTATGGTAGAAAACATGCCCAACCTCTGAAACAATAAACGTTTAATAAATCAAAATTAACTGAAACCTATTAAAATCATATAATATATTACCTATGAATGAAAACAACAACAAATTTAAAAAAATAATACAACTAATAAAAACTCAGGATGAATATTTTATACAGAAACGTTTCCAAGTATTTTGCTCTCACAAACGACATTTGTAATTGTAGATTTCGTAAGAGTCATCCACCCTAATGTTTATGTTAAAGATCAGTGTGGTCCAAACCACGGCCTGCGAGACCTCTTTCATTCTGGTCGGCCATTCTCAACGGGTTTTAGAATAAATGGAATTGAAAAAAAAAGCGTAGCCTGATCTGTACCATCGCAACACTTGTGGCTCGGTCTATCAGTAAGTTCATTGGCATTATTGTACCGTTTGTTTTGCTCGCTCTGAGCCCATGAATTTCAAACTAATGGACGTAGTTGGTGTATGAGAAGCACTCAGGGGCTGAGAGAGAGCGAAACATCCTGTATTTGTGTGCTCATTATAAATATATTAAAAAAGATTAAAAGTATTATCTGTTTATCATCAATATTTTTTAAAACTTTGAACCGCTATTTGCCCTCTTATTCAAATTTTCCCTCGAGTTGTGAAAGTTTGGATAATATTGTTCATTGTAATATTGTTCAGTACTTTGTACCCATTGTCACACATGAAGAAGAAACATGAACATTGGATGTAAACGAGACTAGGAAAGTGGAGGTCATGGTAATGAAGTTTGTGAGGAACATGTTAGCTGTTACGAGGAGAAATAAGATTAGGAATGAAGTTATCCTGGAAAGAGTAGGGGTACAGGGAGTACATGAGATAGTAGAGGAAGCAAGACTGAGATGATATGGTCATGTAATGAGGTGGAGAAGGAGAGAATACCAAAGCTAATATGAAGATGAAGTATATAGAAAATTTCACAAGGAAGGCCAAGAAAGAGATGGGAGGAGCAGGTAATAGAAAGTGTGCAAGTTAGAGGAGAAGAATAGAAGCGATTAAAGAAGGAAGAATAGTAGAAAGAAAGAGGAAGATGGAGGCATTTTACTAAAGTGACCCGGAAGAGGCTGGAAACAATTGATGATTTGATTATGATTTATTTTTGTATTAGCTACTTTTATTAAAAAAAATTTATTGAAACTTAATAAATTACAGGCTTATAACATCACCATAAATGCTAAATAATAAAATAAAGACATCCTAGTCATTATTTTTTAATTAATTTAAAATCTCACTTTGGGTTAAAATAAATTGTGAATGAATTAAAGGTATGAATATTCATCTTCATCTTATTAAACTAATGTATGCATTAAAAGTGATACTCGCATTTTTTGTCACGTGGGATGAGGCGTAAACCTAGTCGGGATATATGGTGACGAGGAGTTCATGGTTCGAATCTCGGCTGAGTGTACTGAGGGATATATTTCCTGAATGTTTTTTCCCCCTCCTTTCATGTAAATGCGAGTACATTTAATATAAATTCTCTTTCCGTTACTCTATTAGTGTAAATATGTTGATATCCCGTACAGATAGTAAGAAATAAAGAAAAAAAAGCCAATTTTTTTAATGTCAGCGTTTAAGGAAATAAATTATAAATACAATTTTAATTTTTGAGTAAGGATACATTTTAGAATAGGACCGTTACATGGACAGCTTAATAATTATATACACATAAACATGTCATATTTTGGATTATATGTTGGTAGTATTTTCAATTGCATTTTAATTATAGATCCGTGTACTCCCAATGCTCCACGGTCCACTGTTTAAGAAACCCTGTTCTATAAGAAACGTTGTAGAAAATTGGTTCTTCTCTACTTTTTTTAAATCAAACATTATTTGTGAAGGAGCTCAAGATAACGTACAGTCTTAACACATTAGATTCATATTTTCTTTTGAAACAATTAATTTTAAAACTTACCCAATAGTATTGGAGTGGTTAATAGTTATAAGAAGTGTTGTTTGTGACCAAAACCATAGTAGCTACAGTGTCTCCAACTACAAACGAACACAACGAAGATTAATGTTCTTTTACAGACGTAGCGTGTCATCAAGAATTCCTAAACCTAATCTTCTTGACACACATTCGCAAATGTAGCCACAAAAATACAAGGTGACCTACATTTTTATAAATATTTCTATAAAAAGAGTTGATATGTGGATAACCTTGGATTATATAGGCATGTTGACATATTATATAAACACATACCTTTATTGAAAAAAAAAAAATGGCCTGGAGTCGATTGAGAATGTAAGCCGAGTTTCTCTGCCAAGTAAGAGTCTATCGCAAGTCAGATTGTTTAAATCAAGGCTGGCCAAATTTTAAGGCCTCTAGTGACCCTTTAAAATCCGAGGCCATAGTGGACTGTAAAAGAACGGTATCTGATGCCAACCTCGGTGGTCTTGAGGTAAAGTGCTCGTCTCAGGACCCGATTTTCGTGGGTTCAAAACCAGCCGGGGTCAACGGGTTTTTCTTGAGCGGTAAAAATCTCTAGACCAACTTTCTTTGTAGGGGAAGTAAAGCCGTCGGTCCCATGTCAGCTGTGGAATCTGGAAGATCCCTGGAAGGTATGTGAAAATACCTTTCCTGGCAAAATTGGTATGTCCTTTCGCGCTTGCTCATAGACGTTTTCATGTGCTGATTTAATCATTGATGAGAAAGTGCACGTTAAATACCACCTCCCCAAAAATTATCTGGTAGATAAAATCTTTTAAAACTATCCGCTTCGGTGGCCACATGGTTTTGCATCACATGGCCAGAATATGACCGATCGCTTGTCTGCAATACTTTTATATTACTATCCAACTTGCAGTCATGTAAGTAGACAAAAATGACAATTTTATTTAGGTTTTAAATAAAAAACCTTATAACATATTAAACTCTTTTATACTATTTTATCATTTGAAATACTTGAGTGTAGGAACTTTTATTATATAATTTTAAAAATGCTTTGATTATTTCGATAGCTGATATAACAAACATTGGGGAAAATAAAAGTTTTGAAAATATTTTAAATATACAATATCATTTTAAATATAAAGATACAAATAGCTAGTAAAGATAAAATATCGGTGCACACGTGGATAAACGTCATGGATTGGTCTAATTTGGCATGTTGAAGTTAGTTCAAACCAGTGTCATAGGTGTTTCTAAAGTTTATTAATTTCTTCCCTCAAATGCGGCTAAATTTCCTCTAAATTATATCTTCCTTACCCACGAGCATAGTAAAAATATGTATATATGGTCGGATAGAAGACGTGCTGTGAAAACAAAAATATGTACAAAATATAATTAAACCAACAATTTCTAAGCGGCGCGCAAAACCCCCGAGTTTGTAAATCTGGTTCTTCGACTAATTTGAATTTGAGACCGCTGGTCTTTTGGTGTCAGTTTCACAATAGACTGACTGCCAATGACAGGGAGGTGAAGGAAGAATCCTTGTTGGGTGTCTTGAGGGTTTTTTTTTCTCTCAAATGGTCTTACACTATACCTCTTCGTAAATGTGGATACACTTTATATAAATTAAACTTTTTTCATCCCAAACACATTAGAGTTATTATTATGTATGTAACCCTAATGAGTAAAATAGGGTGGGGGAAAACAATTAGACGATCTATGCTGAGGAAAGTGATGAAAAACGTGCTGAGGTTTACCTGACGTCTGGTGGAGCTTACCTGAGTGAAATTATCTTAAAAAATTGAATAAGAATAGTATATAATTTGCTTTTTTTTAACTAATGAATATTTACATTTAAATTAAAATATTAATTTTCGAGTTAATAAATATCTAATTGTTTCGGAACCACCTTGTATAAGACGCGGTGCCAATTTTGTTTTCTTCTTAAAATCCCGTCAAGTAATGTTGTCAATTTGATAGATATTATCAATACCTATAAAATAACACTAATATAATTGTTTAGTAAAATGTTATCATTGTTGACCGCAAAAAAAGTTTGTATTTTATATAAAGCCTATTATACAAGATTCCTACTATGTTTTTTATTTTATACTAAATTTTAGCACCAAATCTATCCACTTCAGTGGCCGAACGGTCTAGGGCGTTAATATTGTGTTAGACTGGCCTGTTGATGAGAGGGATTTCAGGGTTCAAATTCCAGTAAGATCTACTGAGAGTGGTTTTTCCTAGATGGTTTCCCACTCTCCATCCATGAAAATGGGGGTAGAATACCTCTAAAGTGCTTCCTTCCTCATCTCTATGCCATTTGAGTATCATATATGCGTACATCCTGAAAAGGCAGTAAAACGCGGTGGTTAAATCAAAACCATCAAAGCTACCCGCACTAGTGGGCGCACAGATTAGTGCTGAAAGTTTTTTTTCCTAAATGGTTTCACACTCTCCCCAATGAAAATTTGAGTGCACTTATTCTAAATCATACCTTCCTCATTCATCCTTACACCAATGAAGTAACTAATTACACACAGCACAGACACGGATCAAAAAAACACAACTAAAGATTTTAACAGCTAGAGATGTGTAGAATATTTCCTTGGACGTCTAATTAGATGTTTCATAACTGCACAGTAATAACACACACACACACATATAATATATGTTATATATATATATAAATATATATATATATATATATATATATATATATATAACACCATGATCTTAGTGTTAGTAGTTCCTCTGATATCCCCTCTAACAACTATTTTATACATACTTACAAACAAACCTAATCACTCCATTCCCTTATGGTAGGCAAAACTGTGTATATAGCTCAAAAAACTACTTCGTACTTAATCCATCCTCACTAACTTTCTCCTCTATTACCTATCCTTGCATACTCCCTTCGCTTCAACAACATCTATAAACCGAGTCATACATGCTCTTTTACTCTTAAAACTTTTAATGTTTATCTTTTTCACACTTTCGTCTACACTCTACAACATTTAACCACATCTTAGATAGCCTACTCCATCCTTTCGATCCACACACTCTATCTTTATTTACTTCGTCACTCGATCCATACTCATCCTCTCAACACGCTCAAACCAACGAAAGACGCCTATTTTAACTTGATCAAATGGATTCCCTTTCAAACCACACTCCTTCAGTACCCATTCATTACTGACTCTGTCCATACGAGTTTTTCAACATACGTATATTAGATCTCTCATTGAATCGCATTCACCTTGCTCTTGTGTTTTTCCTGACAAACCCACCCTTCACATCCATAAAACAATGTTGGCGTCAACACACTTTTATATACTGCCATATTTGTCCTCTTTTGGTAATATTTTATATACAAATAATTATTATATGTATTTGAATCAACTATTCACAAACATAGTATTACAAACTATTACCTACAGTAATGAATGTTATTAACGTGTTAAATTATTTTTGTATAAAATGAATAAAACAGTTTTATTTGGGCATATCCCTTATGTGTTAATAACCCTACTTCCCACTATTATAATACACCCAGGTTTATTTGGGCTCTTTGTGGGTCACAATCCAAGCTGAGAATATTTACTAGTAAGAAGGCAAAAACTCTTAAATCAAAATTAGTCTCTTTCTTTCGGTAAACGCGATAATTCCTAGAAAATGATGGTGCTGATTTTGGTTTTTAAAGTTTGAAAATGTTTTTGATATTTTTCGCAGTTGTTTGATTCATCCACTGTGCGTCATCTTCCGAAACCGCCGGACAAGAATGATGGAACTATTCTTTACCGCTCCGCACTACGTAAACACGTGGTAAACATATTTTTATTTTTAAAAGTGCTACTACGCGTCTCACTATCCTTTCAATTTATACTCAGACTACACCAACATTTTTAAGGAAGTGCTTCAGAATACTCGCGTAAAAAAGAACGGGAAAACACAAAGGGAGAGAAGAAAGAAAAAAATAGGCCAGTTTATGTAGCCTCCCGGGTCACACAGTAAGAAGACAGAAATACCCTCAGAGGTGGCCGAGTGGTCAGACGACTGTCCCCAATCTATTTGGACAGTAGATAGACGAAAAAGTTATGTTAAAAAAATAATCGAGAAGTGATTCTTCGTTGGACACTGGCTTATCAAATATCATTCCACCTACCCTCATAAATATAAAGTAGACAAGACTTTAAGGCGTTGCAATTACTCACCGCTGATGTAGAAATTAAGGCTCGGGGCCTGATCGATTTCATTGTGGGCAATATCTGAATATTTTTATAGTGGTTTTTCAATCCTCTATCCATGTCGATGCCAGTGCAATTTCCTAAAAACTGCTCTACTCACCCCTACCACTTGGTCAATAATATTCTCGTGTTAGTACACATTAAGATAATGTATGATATATAATTATAAAAAAAAGAAGCTTCATTCACTTGAAAATAAAAATATCCAATATTATTTCTCAAGCCAAAAGATTTTTTAGCACCGTGTCTTACTATCCATTCGCGCTATACAAATAAAATGCCCTAATTACGCTAATATTCAAAAGATGAGGAAGGTTGACTTTAGAGAAAGTGTGCCTGAACTTGGGTGGAAGTTGAGTGGAAAACCACCTGGGGGGAAAAAACCAACATCAGTGTACCTGACCGGGGTTCGAACCACGATCTCCCCATGATTGGCCTTCTAGTCTATTGCGAGAGTTACACCTTAGACGATGTGGCCGACCATATCTGGTCTAAACTGATTTCCTCTTTGTTTATTGGTAGACAGTTTTAAAAATAATGTCTGTGTTTAATTTTGCAACGATTACTAGTTGTTTGGGAAAACACCATCTCTTGGTGTGTGAATTATTATAACAAGACAAACAACGACCGGCCAATGTTTTCTTCAAGATATTTACACATTTAATTTACAATTACACACAATAAATACAGTAACTCTATGAATCGCACTGGCAGGAATGTAGACTAAGGCGTAGGTCTCTTGTTGTCTGATTTGTTGATGACGTAGAGATCAGATCTCAAATCACAGCCATTTGGGTGAAGGGGTTTCCCCCCAAATGGTTTACGTCCATCCCTCCATGCAAATACGTGCAAATTTCCTTTAATTTCCTTTGTATTCTACTTTTATCATATACACCCTATTTTTTTTCACAGTCTCTTGCTACCGGTCTAGACTATCCCCATTTAGTTAGACTAATGGGTTAAGGTTGAGAAAGTTATAATTTAAGGGAAATGTGTCAGAATTTTGTGAAGAGAGATTAAGAAACAATTACTTAGGATATCTAACCAGGATTCGAAATCCGACATCTTCGTTATCAACAAATCAAACTAGATGAGCTTGATGCTAAGGTAGGGTAGTACTTTCGTAGTTTTTATAGCAAAAAGATTTTTGGCTGAAATAAATAAAATATTTCTTAAGTAGATAAATTTAATTTAATGTAATTTTATATACTATTATTATTATTATTATTATTAGTACCGCGTCTTACTACCCGTTCGGGTTATACGCACTTACGCTAATGTGCAATGGTAGGGTGATTGTTAGATGAAATGGAGGACCTACAGTTTAACGTGGAATCCGAACCACGGTAGAGGCCTGGAATTCCTCACATTCACAAGTTGTGATTAATACACATCTTGTCAGAGGTGAATGAAGGGTTTGGCAATCAGATAAATCTGTGCCGGGACCGAGGATTGAGCCCCGGACCCTCAGCACAGATGTCTGACACCTTACCCCTAGACCATCAGGTCACCTAATAATTTTATATAAATTTCGATCTCAAAATCTCTTGAGTATTTGTCACGGGTATCCTGGAAATTTTCCTTTATAAGGTTTTCTATAAAATTCCTCACTGCCATGACGAATATTGTGTTTACGAACAACTCTATAGCAAATTAAACTTAATTTATCTATTAAAGCAATATTTTTTATTTTTACGAATTTTTTTTACTATAAAACTTAAAAATGACCTTAACTCGTATTGCCTTTTCATCCCACCTTAATTTCTTGTGCCCACCGATGCAAGTCCCAGAAGTGTAAAACATTTGTCTAATAGGCGGGATATAGTGCACGTCAGAAAATAACAAAGTAGCTCCAAAATGTCATAGTTCATGCTACTACAGTATGATTTTCAAAGCATGCCTGTTTGTTGAAACTGGATACCCATTATGCCCAATGCCGTAATAAAATATTAAAATTGTATTTACACAAGAGTGCCAAGAAATGCGGGTAGATTACCTCTAAAATGCTTCCATCCTCATAATTACGTAGAGTAATTAACATATATGCGTAAAAACTGAACTGGTATTAAGACACGGTGAAAAGAAATCTTGATAATTTAAAGATAACTTAAACAGTAATGCATAAGGAAGTATTATTGGAAGCTTTTGATCACCTTTAAATTGAATTTATAATAAATAAATACCCGCTTCGGTGGCCGCATAGTGTAACGCGTTACTATGGCAGTGGACTACACCACCGATGACGGGGAGATAGAGGTTCGAATCTAGGTCGGGTGTACTGAGGGTGGTTTTTAAAAAATGATTTTCCACAATTTCTCTCTCCACGAAAATGTGGGTACACTTCCTATAAATATAACCTTTCTTATCCCTAAAACCATTAGCCTGATTAGTACATAAGCGTATAATTTGAACGGATGGTAAAACGAGGTAATAAAAAATTAATTAATCAACTAATATTTTTAAAACGATGCCAAATTTCAGTGACATTCAATGTTTGTGGTCAAAAGTGGCCTTCCTATGAAAATCAGGGTTTACCAATTCTTGTTCCCAATTATTAACCTCTCCTCTTTGGGAATAACTTGCTAAGGACACTTTCTACTATAGAGCTTTCACGGCATGAGAGATGGTATCTGGCAGCTCGGAAATGTTACTATGTATCCATCCGCCAAGGCCGTAGTCAGGGGGGTTATGGTGGTTCAAACCCCCCTCCCCCCGAAATTTAATGAACAAAATAGATATGGCTTTATTTATGGTTCAAACAATATAAAAATTAAGGTACAAGTACAAATTAGGGGGCTGTGTTACAATAAAAAGCAATTCAGAGAGCTTCTATATTTAATATTCATTATTTTTTCTAGCCTTCGGCAGTTATGGGTGTTATGTTGCCATAAAAAAACCCACTTCAGATAGCTTCTAAAACTGTTTATAATTTATAATTTTTTCTAGCCTCCGTCAATTGGGGGATGGGCCCACCAAACCCCCCTTGAAATTATTGGCTGTCTACGGCCTTGCCATCCGCCAAACCATTTGATATGCAAGGCCATATATTGATGTGTTATTACTTTTGGCAGTCAGAACATTCACACAAACAAACAACTTGTTTCAAATAACTAATAGTTTTTACATTATTAAAACACGAACTTATGAAAATAATCGTTTGGATGATTCCTTCTTGTGGAAGCTGTGTCTGTGGTTCACTTAGAGAATACTTTTCAAATGAATCTCTTCTGAAATCAAGATAGTAAACCAGCCAAACAAGGGTTGTTGTTGACGTCATACAAACAGTATTGAGTTTTGTGTTCTTGTGCTGTTTATAAAATAAAGAAAAGTTTTATTTTGAAATTTATATTTTGTATAGCTCTCTCTCTCTCTATCCCTATAAGTTATAAAAAACATTTATTTACTGTGGTGGCCGTTATAACAAGATACGATGGAATATGATACATTTTAATTTATTATTTCATGTATTATAATTTTATTGTTGCCACAACAGCAAAAAAAAATTTATTAATATATTTTGTTCTTTTAATAATTTACACAAAGGCCAATTATACAGTAATCCTTAGTGGAGTATTATTAAACTCGTTTTTAAGGTGATCTGGCGGTCTAGGATTAAGGTGTCAGAATTCTGTGCTGGGGGTCCGGGGTTCAATCCTCGGTCCCAGCACAGATTTATCTGATTGACAAACCCTTCCTTCACCTCTGACAAGACGTGTATTAATCACAACTTGTGAAGTGTGGAATATAAAGCCTCCAACTGGTTCGGATCCCACGTTAACCCCATTCTTTCCTATCCATAATTAGCTAAGGAACGAGTGTTTATTAATAATAATAATAATAATAATAATAATAATAATAAAATATTATAATATAATAACAATATTTATGATAAATGTATAGTAGCAAATAATAACTATTTCCGAATAGATTGACATTAGTCACCTTCAGTCAATGTTTATACTAAATAACCTTCTGTTATATGTCAGATAGCACCCTTCCAAACATGGATGTCCTATACGTTTCATTTGAGTACAATATGAACCAAAAAATGTGGTATTTAAACGAGTAATTGATGTGCTCAACTGCCGTTGGCAAAAGGATATAAAAATATAATTTCTCTCCCTTAAGACATACGAGATCTGAACCTTCAACTCTTTGGTTCAATTCCAAATCGTGAGACGTAGTGCGACGTGACATTTAAGTTTTCCAAGAGTTCGGGTCAATGTTTTGAAAATGTTAGCTCATAATGTTTTTTTTTAAATGTGTTTATTATTAAGACCACCGTGATTTTTGGCTGAAATAAAAGTGCGTTTTACGTTTGGTAAAAAGCATGCCAGACATTTAAAAACCCTTTGAAATCAAAGCAATGCCTAAAACTAAGTTTTACAACAAACATTTTTAGGGTTTCTCTAAAGGTCATGAAATTGTCTTTGCATTTTTTTTCAGGGCCAGCATATGATTTATCGTAGTTAGTTATAGCTAAAACCAGGAGATCAATCTTCATGTTAATAATTGCGCGCTTAGGTTACGTAATTCGTAGCCCAAGTTTGTGGAAATATTAGTCGGTACTAATGTACCGTCGCCCAGGTCACGCCCGAATGTACTAATCGTACATCATTTCCATGGAGGCTCTTTCAATTTCCCGATGAGATGATATGATGATAATAGTGAATATGATGGAGTGGAGCCAATGAAGATCTTAACCTAACCTAAACCTATCTAACCAAACCCTGGTGACCATAAACATATTCTCAGGAATATACACCTTTCAGGAAAAATCCCCCGGTCATCAGCCTATAATCGAGCCCGGGACTTCTGAGGTCAACATCCAGGGGCTCTAGACTATACATGAAGGGCTGTGTTCAGTTTTCATAAAAATCGTAACAAAACATAAATATAGAAATATTTCATATCAAAAGCTAATAGAGAAATCGTATGGTTGCGTTTTCCAACCCAGAGAGACGAATATTATAAATACTTTTTTTTAGCACCGCGTATTTCTTACTACCTGTTAGGATTATACGCTTTATATACTGATTACGTTTATGGTTTTAGAGATTTGAAAGGCTATATTTAGTGGAAGTGTATTTGTATTTACGTGGTGGGAGAGTGGAAAACCATTTAGGAAAAACCACCCTCAGTCCACCCGACAAATATTCGAACCTCGATATCCCCGTCATTGTCAGTGCAGTCTCCTGGAAAGTAGCGCGTCAGACCATGCGGACACCGAAGTGGGTCACTCACAAACTAACTTAAACCTAAGAGAGCATACATAATATTTTTACTGTTTTATTTTTAATATAATTTAATATAATATACTCTTTCAGTCATATAATAAGGATGTCCTAATTTTTTGGCTGGGTTATCTAACCACTTGGCCACTAGTAGTTAGATTAGACCTAACACAATTCCCTAAAACTCAACACGAAAATAGGAAAATACTGTTAAGATATGTCAAAGGATAATTTTTTTAAGACGGGTGAACACATTTATTTTAATAATCTGCATGGTAAACTTTGGAATGTTTACGATATAATTTCAAACAAGCGTTCTCCTTGTACATCGTCAATCAGCTATGTAGGGCAGCTATGCGGTGTACATAATCAACTCTTTGACGGCGCATTGTCAGTCGCGAACGAAAGGGCAGGCCCCCCCTCTCCACCGACCGCTTTCGCCAACACCATTACTTCAATCACGACGATTTGAAATAAGAGCGTACTCTAATTGGCTCCTAAACAGACCGCAGGGTTTTATCGCGCTTATGGAAAATTGTTCTTTTCTTTCTATTTGTTTTTACATTCGTCTGCAAATCAAAGCGATTGTAAAATTGGCCGATAAGTCGGTTTTAAGCTGACCCATATTTTGTTAATAGTCAACACATCGTGTATATTTAACATAGGGCTTTTCTGGAATGATAATAAGTATTTCCTAACAAAAAACTTTTATTTTTTAACATTGCTATTTTTTTCAGTGTTTTAAATATTTACGGTGGTATTGCAATATAATAATAATATGAAGAGCCTTATCTGGCTAGTGGCGTAGCAAGAGCAGGGGGTAACATGTGTTTAATTCCATTTGCATGCAGTTGTTGATCGATGTTTGAACCCAGAATCTCCGAACTTATAACCAAATTTAAATGGTCGGGTCTGATTTTTTTCCTAAAGTCATAAAAATATATGTACTATTATCTCCCGAGTATAAAACGACATAATTGTGAGAGAAAAATATTAATATAGTTTAAGTTCCAATTCAGAACTAGACATTGATTATCTAGTCGACCTTATCAATGTGTAATAAATAGACAATTGCAGTAAAGTGTTGATTTTAGAATCTATATTTTAGTTTCCTCTTTCATCATTTCTGACATTTTGAATTCGAATAAATTTAAATTGTATACTTTACGATAAAAAATATTATTTTATTTCAAGTAGCTAGTATATTCTATTTATGTAAAATTTCAGACAAAATAAGAATTAATTTTGTATTTCACGAATAAATCCATCGAATTATCTAAACACTTTAAAAGAGTTTCCACGGGTTCATTAAAATCGCTAATATATTACAAAGTTCACTTTTTCGTAAGCAGAGCTTATTTAAACTGTTCATAATGATTGATATCAACGAACTCACATTCCCACGTGAGGTATTTAGAGCAGATAAAACGTGTGATTGGTCAAATTGGGGCAAAGTGGGTAAGTTTTAATAAGCCCTGCTTACCCAGTAAACCCCATCCCAGTACATATAATATATAATTCATGATCCTGAGAGCTATCAATAGCTGAAAATCTCTTAGAAAAAATATAGTTGTATTAAAATTATCTGTTGAAAAATCTTTTAACATTTATCTTCTTTGAATATTGATTATTTTTATAGGCAGTGTAGAACTGTATACTTGCCAGATATGACTATTTGTATGCTCTATAATTCTTCTACCAGATGTTTGACCATATTGTGTTTTCTTACCAAGCAAATTCTTACAATCACCTTTCAGTAGAACCATCAACTTGATCGAGTATTAAATGAGTGCTGATTGACTTTTTAACAAACAGCTATATTTTAGAACATGTTTTTCTGTGAGTATCAACTATTAGGCTGAAAATCTTTGTAATTACGGGAATATTCGTATGGATAAGATCACAATTCAATTAGTTAATATTATTTAAAAAATGGCACTTGGACAGGGGAATGGAATCCGTGTCCTTTGACTTAGTGGGCCAAAGATCAGTGGAAGAGATTGGCACACTAAGCCAAAGGCTCCAGGTTTGATTCCCGTGTTTTATGTAATTTTTCAAATAATTTAAATTTATTGTTTTATTTTATTGAATATCTTTTTAGTATATATATTTTTAATATTTAAAAAAATATTTTTAGCACCGCGTTTTATTACCGCTTGGGTTATGCGCTTAAGTACTAATTACGCTAGTGAATCAGGAATTAGTAAGGTTGAAATGAGAGGAAGTGAACCCACATTTGCGTGAATGTAGAGTGGAAAACCACTTAAGAAATTTACCCCCAGTTCACCGACTGACATTCGAACCTCAATCTCCCCTTCTACGGCAGTCTAGCTTAACACGACTAGCGCGTTAGCCAGCTACACCATCGAAGCGGGTTTCTTGTTAGTAAAAAATCAGATAAATCAGAGACCCAAAATTATTATTCATTATATTATACATATACAATTATTTTAAAATATATATTGAACTGTTTTAACAAATCAATGATGATAAATACTAACTCATTTATATGTTTTATCTTAGGGGAAATGGAAGGATGCTAGAGGAGTTATTATTAAATGTAAGAGGCATGTCACAAATAATCTGTTTATTTTAGTTATATTAAATATATAATGTACAAATTCTTCGTACAAAATCTCATAGTATTTTTCACAGCCATTTATAAAAAAACATTATTTATATAATATTATGTACAGTTAATATTTTCAAACTTATAGCTATACAAGATCATCACCATATATAATAATAGCATATGTAACATAAGGGTAAAAATAAATATCTCCGAACCGCACACAAAAATGACTACCTTAAATGCCAACCAGGGCCAATGGTCGTCCGTTTGTTGCCAAGTTTAAGACGTTACGTTAAATCAGGTCACACAGGGACTTGGGCTAAGTGATATCTGGCAACAGTGTCGGATGAGTTTTTAACCGTGGTGGGTATTAAGGCTGAATCACTTGACCAATGAGTAAAAAATTCTAACGTTAAAAATACATTTTCACTAATTTTGTTTTATTTACAAATATAAAGTTAACACCCAGTTTCAAATTACTAAGACGATCAATGAGCAAAACCTTTGTTTGTTCTCAATATAATAAAAAATATGATAGGAAATTCTTTTTTTTAATTGTGATAGTTTTTAAAATAAAATAAATATATGGAAAGTATAGCATGAATATACGTAGAATAAATACAAATTTTCATAGAAAGAACCTTATCTGATATCTAGAAGAACTATTAGATACACTTTAATGTGTCCCTACATCAAGTCATGGGATCTGCAGCTGTCACTTTTGATAGATATTATCAATACATAGAAAATAACACTAATAATATAGTAAATGCTTTCTGTGTTGACAACAAAATATATGTTTGTATTTCCTAAAAATATTTTCCTATGAAAATTGAATGGTACATTTAATTATTAAAATAAAATGAAGATAAATGATTCACTTAATTTTTTAAGTGTAGCAAATCAACGGGAACATGTTGAAAAAAAGTTTCAA
Organism: Timema podura; assembly: GCA_033556935.1. Classification (NCBI taxonomy): domain Eukaryota; kingdom Metazoa; phylum Arthropoda; class Insecta; order Phasmatodea; family Timematidae; genus Timema; species Timema podura. Next base: position 60,772,090 of record JAVRXN010000011.1, read on the forward strand.
ACTTGTCTTCTTTGGTTTGCCGGTGACACGGAGGTCAGGGCTCGAATCACAACAGGATGTAATTAATGAGAGTAGTTTTTAATCTATTGTTTCCCACTTTTCCTCCACGCAAACGCTTTTACAGTTCCTTTATATCAGCCCTATATCTTCCTCTTCCTTACTTAATTAGTGTATTTAAATGCGATGGATTGCCAGATGTGGTAGTAAGGGAATGTCCATAAACTACTTTACACTAATTTAGGGTATTTTCAAACCCCTTCCCTTGTCACATAAATTTCTAAAATTTTGTGAGCCCCACTTTTACTATTACGTTAAAATATAACGCACCTCCCATATTTAATTGTATTTTTAATTGTAGAGCATATATAAAATCCTTTTATTGAAACGTGTTCGCCAAACTCGACTATTGAAGTCAATGAGAGTTAATAATTTCTTATTCTACACACATCGTTTTTTTTAAACTCGGAGCATCACCCAGTACGTTTAAATGTAATGTGACGTCACGCGTCCCCTTCGTCACGTCACGCTTGGTCACACCGAACACTACTCCCTCCCAATCCCCGATAACATGCGTGCGTAGTCTAAGTAACGCTGGAAAAAAAAAAAAAAGGATGGATGTTTGATGACCGATGAGACATATATCTTTCTTAACTATACAAAATATGTTTAATTACGAAGCCGACCGTTAAAATGATTACAAACTTATTTCCCCTGAACCTCACACACCCGAGTTTGTTGGCAAATAATCCGTTTCAAGATCAAGAATGGAGACCTAGGCCTTCTTGCCCAATGGGTGTCAGAATCACATAAGAGGCCCCTGTTTCCAGGTCACAGCATGACATCTGCGAACCCTTTATTCTTCTATTTTTTTTAGGATTTATTTAAAGAACTACTTGGCGACACGCCCGTGTGCTCATAATTTTTATTTTATTTATTTGTCGTGGAACTGTGCTAGACGTAATATTTGTACACACATTCGACTTAACGTCCCCCGTATTTCGTCTCTTGATAACTAATGTCATGGTTTATTTTTTGATATTTGTTTCCACTTTATTTTAAAATAACACTAGAGCTTTTTTATATTCAATTTTATCAAATAAACCAAATAAAACACTATAGAATAATTTTAATAAAACATTATTATTTGCTCGTACTTTTGTGATTTTTCACAAATTTGAAGGCTAACCCATTAATATTAGTTTATGATTAATTTTCTGATGCATATTTGAAAAAAAAGGTAAAAATATTAGTCAAAGATTCTTAACATCTCAAATTAGCAAAAATTTGTATTCTTAAATTAAGGCTTAAATATCCATACACTTTTTTTATTTGTAAAGATTACAACAACTAAAAAACATATATATTTACCAAAAACTCACCTCAAAACCAATCAAATTAATTTTATGACCCACAAAAAATTTCAATAAATCCCTTTCAAACTTAGATAAAAGTCTTAATTGTTCAAGCTCTAATTTGAAACATTTATTTTTCGAAAACTACATAAATTTATGATTAAAATTATAGATTGTTAGTATTTATGTTTAACTAATTAACTAATATTGGATAATCTAAAAAATGTCCTGTGAACAAAATAGAAACAATTATTAGACTATTTATTTACTTAGAATAATAGCCCGAGCTATATTTATACTGTTAGTAGGAATTACTCCATAGATACTTAAAAAATTGAAAATGACACCTGGTACGGGAATCGAACCCGTACTAACGGTACTAATCCAGAGGTCCGTTGATTCCGTGTCCAGTTTCATTTTTCAATTTTCAGAATATTTAATTTACTATTTGAACACTATTTAGTCAAACCCAATAGTACTGTTTATAATTTTGATACTTAAAAATTAACTACTTAATTAGTGTAATTTCTGATTTATATTTAATACAAAATTTTTTTTTTGATATACATATTTTAATTTGTGTCGCATTTATAGTATTGAGTTTGTACGGTGATAACAGGGCGGATGTGGTGTATATGTGCGTCCTTTCTCCGACGCCCGCGACACGTCTGCCAACTTGGCTCGTTCGCCAAACAGACGTGCAAATATGACGTACGTCGGAATATTTAAGCCAACTCCGACAAGCCGACTGACTGGACAGCATTCTTTCATAGCTTTGAATCACCGAAGGGGAAATTCAATTACGAAGGCTGCCATTTAAAATAATTTTTTTTAAAGTTAGTATTTAAAAATTACAGTAAATAAATATTATTCGCATAAGTGTTTGGTACAAGCATCGATGGCATGCGGACCCAATTTCATTATCATCTTGCTTAGTTTTTCGGTAACGGGGAGTCCAATTATTTGGCTAGCTGTACCAAAGATGATTTTTAATAAATTATTCCTCACTCTCACAACAAGCAAATGTGGGTGTATTTCTACTAAAGTCTACCTTCCTATCCCTACTCAATAATGTAATTAAATGCCGATATCTCGGACGATAAGTAAGGGCAGAGTAAAGAAAAAGTTTTTAGAAACAATTTAATCTATAACCAATCAATCACCAGCGAGAAGTAAAATTATGTGCATGAGATAAGTTTCATTTAACTAAGATATTAAGAATTGCTCTTAATTTAAAAAAATTTGAGCTCCTATGATATCTTATTATTTTATTTGAGATTTGTACTAAACAAAATTTAATAAACACTATTATGTTATAAGAACTAATATAAGCTGCCAATTTTAAAAATTTGCCTCAAATTAAATTTTAGTAAAATTAAACGTGAAAATGAAACTCATCTTCTTTAAACATAACATAATATATTGACTTGATCCAAATATTATTTAATAATGTTAATATTTGGTACTTTGGTGAATATGAGGGTTGAACCCTTAAGTATGTACAAACATATTTTTTGCTATGAAAAATATTTTAAACATATTAATGATGAATATATATTTAATTAAATATCAAATAAAAATAATGTTTATTCTAAATTCAAGAGAAGTTAAAGTAGTTTTATTAATTATAACAATTATTTTGCCCAAATTTTTTGTTTTCTAAGGATCACTTCAAAATAATAATATTAATCTTGATTCACCTTGTTACTTCATAACAAAAGCTATATTCGCACAAGTGAAGGTTGTAACCAAAAGGTTATAGTAAAAATCTTAACAAAATAACTCATGGACGCGCATGAGCCGTAAAGATTTAATTAAATAATTTAATTTATTTATAGTTATATGTTTAAAATAGAAATTACTTTGAATTAGGAAAAAACCAATCATAAAGTTTAATTATTAACTATCATCAAACACATTGTAAACTCTCTTTTTAATATACCATAGATGTTCAACAATTTAACATGGGCTTAACAAAAAGAAATTATTTCAATTACAAAATAAACTTCTTCATATTATACTTTTATCCTAAATTAATTGTGCGCTTAAAATTAACCATCTATAAAACACACATTGTAACACCAAATGATATGTAAACATTCAAATTCATAGGTGTGACAGCACTTTGACAAAATAAAGTAGAAGGTTGTATGATGCAAAGATACAACCATTCGTTTCAAAGTACTGTTACTATATCTAGAAAGATATTTTGAAACCACAGACAAAACAATTTAAATCATCCAGCATACATCACAAAATAAATATCTCACTAATTTTTAAACACAAAATAAATATATTAGATTGATGAGGTGAGGTATATTTCACCAAACAAATAAGACTTAAACTCCATGGGGTATTTATTCCAAACTTACACAATTAAGTTGAGTTAAAAAAATTATGAGTAGGCCACACAACACACTTATATTTATAAAATATTGATCGCATAGGATTTAGTAAAAAGATGTCCAGTTAAAAATACAAGGTGGGTTTATTCGTTTGGATAACAAACGTTCCGGAAACTCATTCATTATCAACGAAACAAATGGAAACCTAGCACTCACTTTAGTGTGATAGGAATGTTTGAGTTTCGACGCCATCATAGTAAAGAAACTTGGCTTTCGGCAAAGAGAAACAATTTTGCGCTTAATCAAACCAATTTGTTATAATTGAAATGTTGCCTTAACATTTTTTTCTTATTTTTAAAGTTACATTACTACTATGTTAAAATTTAAATATCCAAATTATGTTCTGACTAAGGGGTTATAAATAATAACTTGCTTTTGACAAAAATATGTGTGATGATGTAAACAGTCCCAATTTTATCATCTTATAAGCAAGTTAAATTAGAGAGCGCGAATTTGTTGTCCCTGATAGTTACAAATGTGAGCGCACTATAATTTATCATTCAAACATTGAACGTAGACACACAAGAAAAGAAGAAAAACAGGGAGCTTCACTCTTGTAGCACGTATCAGTGCTCTCCCGCCTTGCCAAGTTTCAAAAGTATCTCTTGATGAGCACTCAAAAGGACTAGTTATCTCACATCTTGAACATCTTAGAAAAATAGTTTGTTGTTGAACATATTTTTGTCAGATGAAGAACTTCTTGCAGCTCAGATATCTGGATACTTTGACTCTTTACTTTGGTTACGCAGACTTCCGACGACCAAAAGCAGGTGTTCATGTACGATGATATTCACCGTCCCGGTCCAATGGGTACAAGTGATGCCAGAACAGATATCGGTTGTTCATTGAGGGCACTGATGCGATCCTGCCCCCCCTCAGTTGAGAATTCATCCCTTACACAATATTCATGTGACGCTGTAGGTCTAGGTGAGGGCAGGACGAAATGCTGTGCCTCCATCGCTGTTCTATTCAAGAATCCGCCTGTTTCATGGCGGACAGCCCGTAATTACAGAGCTAGTATAATAACGTATAACGGAAGAGACCCTAGTCTCCTCTGTGACACTGTCAGGAACCTTCACGGAACCACCGCGGCACATCTGGTGGGAGCGGCGTCACCGGATTCCGTCGGCCCCTGCACCAGTCACAGAGACGCCGTGGCCGTAAAGTTCTGGCGCCGTTTCAGCACTCGGCTGCGGTGGAGGTCAGATTTGTTGCACACCACCACGGTGCCGCCAGTCTGCTGCTGCTGCTGCCCGTTCTGGGTCTGGTTGTTGCTTATCTTACCGTTGCTGTTTCCGATCAGCGTCCCTATCATCTTGGAGACGGAGAACTTGCGGGACTTGTGGTGACCGTTGTTCGTGTTGTTGCTGGCTTGGAGGTTCCTGCACTCGTTGACCAAGAGCTCGAACGCGTGGTAGAGGTCGGTGCTGTTTTCTGCCACAGACACCTCGTAGAACTGACAGTTGTTTTGGATGGCAGCAGTTCGACCTTCCACCTCATCCACCTGGGCAAAGAAACAATTTAAATTGTTACTGCCGCTTCTAGCACTCGCTCAGTACGTTATTTGTTTTTTTAGTCACCACGTCTTACTACCTGTTCAGGTTATACCCATATTTTATATTAACTCTAATAGGGTAGGGATGAGCAAGAATCTAAACTCAATTTGTGTGGAAGGAGAGTGAGAAACCAATTAGGAATTGTTGGAAAAAAAACTTTCAGTATACCCAATTGGGATTCGAACCACGATCTCCCCGTCATCAGCAAGCTATTCTAGCTCGAGAGTGAACCCTTGACCATTAGGCCACTGAAGCGGGTCAGTACGTTATTGAAAAGAATGAATATGTCGATACTATTCAAATAACCAAATTTAATATCTGAGAATGGACGCACGTTTAGTATAACAAAGAAGTTTCTAAAAAAATCATAATTTTTGTGGGAAGATGTAAATGTTGACTGCTAGGCATATCTGCGGTACGGCAATTAAAACCTGGTTGACAACAGTTAATTTAAAAATGCCGGTTGAAATCCATCTCAAACAGCCTAAGAAGATGACCGGGAGAATGGCGTTCAGATCCCGGTCGGGTGTACTGAGGGTGTTTTTTCCAAAATATATTTTCCACTTTGACTCCACGCAAATCAGATACACTTCCTCTAAATTCAACCTTCCTATTCCCTAAATAACTAGCGTGATTAGTAAATGGACCTATAACCTGAACAGGTAAAAAGACGTGGTGCTAAAATAAACCTAAGAATATTTAATATTTATGCTTGAATTTAAATATGAATTATTACTTTAAATTGTCTCAGGCAGTAAATAAAAAACATTTCAGTAAGTAGGAATAGGTCAGCTTTTTTTTTAAGCGCAAGTACACGTGCGCATGTTTTTTTTGGCAAAGTTTTATTTTAGAAAAAAGGAGAGGGACTGAAAGTGCTACACTTTGAGATACAAAGGTACTAAGTAGCACAGTAATTTGTCTGTGTCAAAAATTCTGGCTCGTCTGTTAAAGGACAACATTGAGGACGTTGCACTGGGTCAATGATCCAGGACAGGAAGATCAGTCATTTTTTTGGGGAGGAGGGTGACGGAGATGAGTAGGACTAGATGGGTTTGAGTCATGATAAGAATATGTATGTGAACAATTTGTCCAAATTTCATACTTGAACTAAAAGCATGAAATTATTCTTCGAAGAAGATTAGGAATGTTTTACCAAATGTCACCAAACAAAGGCATGATTTGAACACGAGGATTCCCTGATGCATTTTTCTGAGAAGATGTTCCTATGCGCACCAGTAACGGGAATTTAATGACCACAAGGGAGATCTCGTGCCAAGATGTCAGATTTTAAACCCTCCCAAATATAGAAACGCATGCCTGTCCAGTGACCGAAGGAGGTTTTTGGCAGTTACTTTTATGAAAGAGATGATGCCATGTACTGAAATATACGTAAATGTAACTTAATTGTTTGTCCTAATAATCTATTAGTTGAATAAAAATGTATATTCAACTAATAGATTATTAAGAAATATTAACAAAATATTTTCAGGATTAGTACCAAGACAGTTTTAATAGCACGAGTATTTCCACTAATATGTGTAACATAAATTAAGATTTAACCTTTTAAAAAAGAGTAAGAGACACTAAACCATAATATTTTTTCATTCCCTAGAGGCATTTTACTATTTTTATACATATATATATGAAAAAATATTATGTTTAGTGCCTCTTACTCTTTTTTAAAGGTTAAATCTTAATTTAATTTATACAATATTAGTGGAAATACTCGTGCTATTAAAACTGTCTTGGTACTAGATCCGAATTTTTTTTTGCTAACATTTCCAATGTTAGTCACCAAATAGGAATGTACATGTTGCTAGGTGGTAAATTAACTCTCTGGCGCCTGGTTGTTGTTAAATTTGTTCTATAACTACGATGGGCTAAGCTCCCGATAAAAAAAAATCAGAGTTATAAAACAAAATTCATATTATTCAAAATTAAAAACAAACTATTTATTATATTATTTCAGAAAATATAATGGTATTTTCTTGAATCCTCGAGTCCCAAGTAGCCTTTAGAATTCACTTTTCAAGGATTCGAAGCTACTATCACCAGATAAAAGCAAACTCATATCGATGGTCACAAGGTCAAGCTTTCAGTAGTTTCAATTTCTGAAAAGGGTTAGGCCTATGTTTGAATCCTTTAGCCGGATACTTACTGTTATTTTCTATAAAACGTTGATGCGAATGCATCTTCTATAACCTATGTCACCCTCCCAATCTACAATATCAAGCCGCGAATAAGCGTAGGACCGAAGGCGCTAACCCAAACAAATTAGTGCCGCTCACCTCTCTCAGATGCTCCAAGTCGGCCTTGTTGCCGAGCAGAGTGACTGGCACAGCAGTGGTGGGTCTCATCTTCTGGAAGTTCTCCAGGGCCTCCACCGCGAACGAGAACGATTCCTTGTCGGTGATAGAGTACACCACGACGCAGGCGTCGGCCCACTGTACTTGCTCCACAGGGAAAGAAGAGTCCCTCTGAGGAAAAAAAGAAAGAATGGACACCATCAAATTTGCGTTATCTGATAGCTCGTGATCTTAATAAATTCATACATTTGTAGCCGACGATTTCCGCACGTCCATCATAACTCTGCCTTTAAAATATGAGTGAAGAATGACCCTGGAGCACGGGATGATTCCTGAATACTCAGTGGTTAGAGCATTGGCGTACTAAGACAAAGGTCCCGGGTTCGATTCCCGAGTTCAGGTGTCATTTTTCAATTTTCAGAATATGAAATCTTTCTCCGCTATTGTCTTCTCTGTGGCAGCCATATGGTTCGACGTGGATCCTGAGGGCCACGCCGTGCCACTTGAGCCACTAAGGCTTTGCAGAGACCAAAATAACTATAACAGACAATTCGTGTCGTATGTGTAAAAAAATAAATAAAAAATAAACTGACCGTCTCGCCAGATACGTCCACGATCTCCACGTCTAGTGGTGAGTTATTGACGGTCACTGTCTGGCGATACAACAGATCTAGAACAATGGAGAAAAACAAGTTTAGGACAGGGAAACTCTAGTTCACATGCGATTAGGTTACTTTATCTGATGGGAATGGGTATTTTTGTTCAAAAGGAGAAAATACCTTAATATAGAGAAAAACATGCTGTTAATGAATAAATAATAACGTGGCTATTGTTGGCTCGAGCTAACTTTGAATCTTTCTGACAGTTTGAAAGTGGATAAAATAAGCTCCGGCTTTATCCGCCTCGCAAATAAGTTTTTGTCGATTTTATAAAGTACAGTCAGTTTTTATAACAAATAACTTACTATTATAAAATTAAAATCATGGTGGGAATAATAATTTCGTTCAAAGATTATTTAAATTAATAAAATGAAGTGTTTTTGTAAATATGTGTCTGTCATGAGAGTTACCGATATCTATCGCAAGCAGAGATTTGAAATTAAAAAATAGCTGTCCCTATATAAGAACATAGACACCTCTAAGCTGCAATTTTAAAATTGTATTTGAATATTACATTAATTAAAAACTGAGTCAGAACAAATATAAAGAAGATATATTTTTTCTGTCTTTTTAAATTTAAAAAAAGCGTTGCCAGGGTTAACCACGTAATGGTGGAAACGTCTGATACTTCTGATAGTCAGAATAAACGTTTAAAAAGTGCACACTTTTTTACTCAACATTAATAACATTTTACTATTTTTTAAAGAGTTTTAATAATATTTATGATAATGGTTGTTAAGAGTTATTTTTAAAAGAATTACAGCTGCAGATCACGTGACTTAACATATGAATACGTGAAAGTAGATATAGGAACTTATCTGGCTGCTATATAGTTAAGGTCCTTCCTATAAAACTGGGATTGTATTTAAACCCTATTTTATAAAAAAAAAGGATCAAACTATGTATATTTAATTAAAGCTACGAATGTACGTATAGTTTTTTTAAAACCATAGAATAGTTTAATCTATCATGTTGAATTGAACAAAACAAAATTAGTAGAAATAGTTGATTTATTTATATTGGAAACTAATGGACCTTTCTCTTATGCATTTAATAAATTATATTCTGTGAACTAATTGAGTGACTTTAGCTAAATATTTGTCTTAGACAAATAATAGTGCTAATAAGTGTCAATGACGTATTTATTTTGAAGAGCGGTACAGAGTGCAATAGCATGTCCTTTTCACGTGTTGAGACAAACATCTCATTAACACAATTAAAAAGTTATCTTGGTAGACCGCTCACTCGTCAAGCAATTAAGAAGTCAGTGCTTATAACTAAATGAGTACGCGATTCATTTGCAAAGTCATCCATGTCAAATTTATCCAAACATGTATTAATAATAATTTAATTAATTATTGTTTTGGCGTTTTAACGTTTGGGAATTATATGACAAGATTCCTTAAGAATTAAAAATGGAATGAGATTTCGTGTTTTAGAAGTTTATTAGCAATATCGTCCATTTACTTCAATATGAGTTATATTTATTTTATTACTTGGCTACTTCGTAAAATTACTAACACTATAACTATGTTTCTACGATTGTAAAATTCAATTTTAATATATCTTGAAGTAAATTATATCCTCACAACTGTGGTCACGTGTAATAATGTGTCACACTTATAATATTGTCTGTGATAGGGAAGTCAAGGATCGAATCTCAGCTGGGTATATTGGGGATGTTTTTGTCTTTAAATTGTATTTATCACTGTCATTTCCCCATCCTCTTTCCACTTTTATGATATTACACCAGCTTCCCAATCCCTCCCCCTTAAATAATTATTTAATAATCTTGGTTTTGAACGCATTTGTAAAATAAATGGATCAGACCTGTATCCTCAGCAAACAAAATCTAGATATTTTAAGGCAACGTTTTGATTTAAATGAACAAATATATTTTAGGAATGCGTAAATAAAGAAGAACATTTCGATATTTGATTTGTGAAACATTTTTATTTCTGTGAACGAGAACTTCATAAATATGGTGAAGCCCGTATAAATATTTTTAATTAAACTGCTAGAGTAAAAAATAAATATTATCTAGAAAGGAACAATGCAAATATCAAAGTTATTGGAGTTAACTTTCAAACTCTTTTGTTTTATTATTTTTGTTGACAGTAAAGAAGAGATTCACCTCAAGGGGTAGAGGGGTCACTGCTCTCTCTTTTTTAATCCTAACTTTTTTTTTTTCCTGTTTACAATTCTTCTATCCGGTCGAAATCGACTCGAGTGAAAGAGGTCCAAATTGATTACCAAGAATCCTTAGGCACGTTGAAAGGAAGTGTTCTGAATTACAATGCGGACGTTGGGTGTAAAACTTTCTTCTAAGGGTGAATTCCAAAGCATTCCGATTTAATGGGGGATGATTCAATGGAGGACGAAAAATAAAGGTCCTGTACTAGTTTGAAATAAAGGTATACGTCTGTTGTGGGTGTCAACGGCAGACAATTGAATATACTTCAATGACCACGCCATTGGTCAGGGTGAAAAGAACATTCTGAGCTATGAAGGTGATTGACCCTCATTTCTACTGTAAAACATGATATTCACGTTCGTGGGTGAAGGAACGTTTTGGGTCCTAGGGTGGGGGAGAGGAAGGAGTGTGAGGAAGGTTTGGTTCTAACGTGAACTTATTTCATTTGCAGAAACAAGATTGTTACTATTTTATAAATTAGCGCACGCTTCCGACAGTGACACCCTTAAACCTTTTCAAGGCAGTTTGAACAAAAACTGCTTTGAAATAAACTAAAGAATCAGTGGATGCTTCAAGCAAGTAGCTTATGTAACATTTCAAATAACCCTAGTTAAATAACTCGACGCATATCTCAAATCAATAGGAATAACTAAAGACATATTTTAACAAACATAATTGTAACTAGGAAGGTTATAATTTCCTGCTAAAAATGTACTTACTTGTGTTAAAAAAAATCATTTCCAATATAATTAGAAACTCGTAAATTCTACATTTAATTTATGCTATACCTTATTTTATAAGCGGTATCAATTCTAACTAAGCTACACTCAGTAAATTTTATTTTCATCCTTATAATTGACACGTTATTTAGATCGTGCCTGGTTTTTTTTTGTTTCTTCTTTTGACAATTTACGGAGTGAAAAGGAGAAGGAGAAGATTAAATTATGGCAAGAGAAGATGTTACACTAAATTTAGCACGCACTGTCCTTATTTTTTATATTTTCATCTTGCCATCACCTCTCTTCCACTTTCTTGAAGTCGCCTTTCACACTCCCCTCCCAACACCCCCCTCTTATTTCGGACTCCGGTTATAGTGCGTTTGGCAAGGAATCGTGGCGCCGGGAGACTTATATACATATCTTAGCATCCTCGCATCCGAACTAGAATATCAACAGTTCGATAAACAATTATGAAGAATTTCAATTAATAGTCCATTTCACTCCATGGATAACACCTATTTAAGATAAACAACACTGTCAAACATAGGCTCCACATCTTAGACCGGATTTCTATATTCTTATTCAGAAAACATTGGAATTGTGACCATTAAAACTATTTTACCCCAATTTGAAAGATATAACAAATTTAAAGTTAATTATAATGATCTTGAAATAAAAAATATTAAACTGGTCCAAATCTCGTTACTGTCAGGTCAATTTTGATTTAAAAAAATTGCACTTCAATACTTATCTGGTTCGAAAATAATATTGCACCCAATTTTACGGCTACGAGGCTCTTAACTAAAAATATTATAGCCTAGACACGGGAATTGAACTCAAAATCTTTGATTTTGCATGCCAATGCTCTACTAAAAGGTTCTGGGTTCAATTCTCTGCGCAGTTTATCATTTTTTACCCCACTTAATTGAATTCGATTCCAACATCAGGACTGAGCCTGTCAAAATCATCACGTATCATAATGAATATGAACCTAGAGGTAAATAGTGCCATCCCTACCCATATAATTTAATTTAATTTATTCAAGGTAACATGCACTATCTGAGCCGACTGATTGCATCAACACATGACTTATAACTAACTTAAATCTAGAACTGACACAACACCCAGCCCCTGGCCATTAATTCACAATTGTGAAAGGGGAAATCCCCATTTAACTAATTATTAAATTTTCGACCATGCCGGGAACCGAATTAGGGATCTTTAGTTTAGTAGAAAGGCACGTTACCAACTTATCTAAGGTATCTGACTCTACCTGTATTGATGATCACACGGTATAAAGCTCCAGACTCGCAGTCAAATGGAGCGTTAGTTGGTCGATAGACTCAAATTCTTTTCAGTTGCTTTGGAAGTGGCCTTTTTTTCACAAATGTCCATGTTAATGTGGGTGCGTTTCTTTCTCTAATAAATTCTACCTTTTGGCATAAGCCTTTGTAACCTTTATACTAAGCGCAATATTAAAATAAAATATATTACTCTTTACATACATCGAAAAATTCAAACATTTAAACAAGTTGTGTAAACGCGCCTTGATGTCATGGTGTACTGAGTTCGGTTCCAAGTTTGAGGCACAAAGTTTTCATGTATGACAGGGTAGTTTTTTTTAAGAGATCGTATGGATAGATTCAATGTCTTCTAAGAAAAAAACTCTATCGTGTAAGCCCATAAGGAGCTATACCGACCGATCGGCGCCACCCTTAGCGATGCTAATGCCAACATTTGCGGATTGATGGTGTCATATAGTCAACACAACGATCCCTCAGGTCGTTTATCTCAGTTTTTTAAACCATAGCGACTACTTATTTCTCAAGTAGCTCCTCATTTTTCCTCAAGAGGTTGAGTTCGGTCCCATTCCACTACTTTACAGATATATTTTGGAAGCATTGGAGATCGAACCTGGGACCTTTGGATTTGTCACGAGTATCTCGGACCACTAGACCACAGAGGTGGTCTAACGATAAATACAATGTCGGAATTCTCCACTAACTTTGTAAATGCAACATAATTATGGATAGGGAATATTAAACCCTGTGGAAGGAACCCCCCACAGCTAAACCATCCGATGGGATATCACCCCCCCCCCTTTCCCTCGCTCCCCAGTTTCTCAAGTCACTGATTCCATCACGCCAACACACACCAAACTGCGGGACAACACGGCAACCGATCGGTTTTTGGGCAAGTAACGGAACTTTCCCTCCGGTAAGATTAACCAGACCCCCAACACTCGCTAGACGTGCAAAACATCGTTACATAAATCTAACGTATATAAATACACAGAATAAAACTTCTGGACTTGTTTCAGTTCGAGATTTGGTCGTGGTGAAAATTCGCAAAGAAAATACTTCATTGCCAGATAAGTCATGTAGATTTAAACTACTTTTGTTTTAATATCTATGTATAAAATAAATATCACAATAGTATGTTGAAATATTTAATACAAATGCTCCAATGATTTGTCATAGCCTATTCAAATTATTGATATTTAATTACTGGTATTAAAAAAATAGTACTCCCAATTTTTTCACAAATAAAAAGTGTATATTTTGTTAACACTCTGAGGTACCATTTTATAGTGGTATTAAACGTGGACTTTTAAACACAATTATGAAATAATATCACGACTTACATACTAACTTAACCTAGAAGAATACGCTTAATATCACACTCCAATCCCTTGCGACTATATATTTACTAATTCAATAAAAAAGGCAAACCTTTGAGTATTATATACCTTCATTAGTACTCCCCAGAATCGAACAAGTACCCTAAGTTCATGGTCAACCATTTGACATTCTTAATTGCGGGAGTGGAGAAGTATATTCTAAAAATAAAAGCAGAAATGGCAACTAAAATCATTATGGTAGTTATTATATTTTATTTATTGGTGACTTTAAACGTTTAACTAGGAATATGACCCGCTTCGGTGGCCGCATGGTATAAGGTGTCAATTTCTCAACAGACTGGCCTGCAAATAATGGGGAGATCGGGGTTCAAATCCCGGTCGGGTGTGATAGGTTTTTTCTTAAATGATTTTCCACTCTTTCCCCATGCAAATGTGGGTACACTTTCTTTACATACAAACTTCCTCATCCCTAACATATTAGTGTAATTATTACATATGCGTATAACCCAATCGTGTAGTCTTTCCACTTTGGTCATAGTGGAACACATCAAGGTAAGACTGTAAGCTTTCACCGTAAAAGGAAAGAGCATATCAAATTATTTTTCTTAACGGTGCCTAAGTGTTTTTTCCCCCCGTAATTGTTAAAAATATAAAACATATGTGAGCCGTCAAGGACCATACGTTTTTTTTTAGGATTTTAAAAAAGATGACATTTTATTTGGTCTCAGGGAAATATCTTTCTGTCAAAAGTGTCTCGAGTTAAAAAAAAAAAAAGTGTCTCAGAGGAATGTATTTATTATTTCGCGTGAGTCATGCTTTAGACTTCACATTCCTCCATAAAATTACACCCACACGTCACATCGTCTTTCCCGCAGTCACGATGTCGCAGGATAAATACGGATAGTTGCGAGGGATAAAATAACAAGAAATAACTCTTCTGACAACATATATATTCATCTACTTTTTTTTAAAAGTTTTAATTATTTCTAGCTAGACACCAGATATGAAAACACTTTATTTTTTATTTTTCATTAAAATTTGAATTTCTACGAGAAGTATTCGTCGAATAATCATGTTTTTTAAAGTTTCTGGTCAAATGATGCGACGCTAATGACAAATATTTATGAACTGTTGATATTACAATATAGAGGGTATTTTTTATTTTGTACCGCGTCTTACTACCCATTCAGGTTATAAGCTTATGTAATAACAACTCTAATGAGTTAGGGATTAGGAAGGTTGAGTTTGGATGAAGTGTATTCACAATTATGCGTAGGGAGAGTGGAAAATCATCTAGGGAAAACCACCCTCAGTATATCCGACAGAAAGATAGCCACGATATCCTCGTCATCAGCAATTTAGTCTATTGCGAGAATGATGCCTTAGACCATGCAGCCACCGAAGTGGGTTATTGGAAATTGGACTGAATGTATCTACCAGAGAAATATTTTATTTATTTTGACCAAATATTAAAAAAAAAACTGCAAAATAAACTGGACCTTAACAGCCACCGTTCATTTTCACCCCACCATAAAATTTACAAAGGCATTCTATTGAATGAATTTAAATTAACAAATACAAATAAAATTTAATTACAAATTTTGAAGGTAGTCCCACTAGTAGTCTAACGTAAATTAACTGACTCACAGCTCGTTGTTTAGCGGAGACAAATGAAAGTCCCTTTCTTTTTTTTTTTTTGGCCCGGCACAAAACCCACCTCTTGACTAGGGACATGGACCCGATCCTTCGCGACCTCCCGCTGAGATCACCAAAGCAAACAAAAGAAGAATCTTGGCTCGGTGATCCGCCCCCCCCCCCCCTCCGGACCCCCACTACTCAACCTAACCACCTTCTGTCCGGACACCTCAATTGCCCGGTCTACTGTTTATTTAGCCAAGAACACCGTGCTTCTCTTCTCAATGAAGTGTTGTTTGCATACTAACTTCCCACGCAGGGGACACTAATGCAGATTTTTTTTGTTTTTTCTCTTAGGGAGCGGACAGGAAGCTACGATTTCATTAATAATAAGGCGACTCTTCCAAAAAACATATACAATTAGTAGTATTTAGTATAACCTACTTATCCGACACCTTAGCTCAGTCGGTAGCGTGTTTGTCTACTAAACTAAGGGTCCCGAGTTCGATTCCCGGCATGGCTGAACAATTTATCATTGGTAAAATATGAGTTTACCCTTTCACATTGATAAATTAATGGCTGGAGACTAGACTAGATGTTATGTCTGTCCTAGTCCTATGTTATATTATAAGACAAATGAAGCCATGATAGGTATAGCAAGCCGGTAGTGGAAAATATATGGTTTGAATAAAAAAAACTACATAGACCACAGGCTGGAAACAGCTATGGATGTAAAAAAAGTATAGCCTACGTATTAATTAGTTCACTATATATATATTAAATAATTATGTATTTATTATATATTGATTACTGACATGAATCATCTCTGTGGTCTATTGTTTAAAGTTCCTGGCTTCAGATCCAGAGGTCCCGTCCCGGGTTCGATCCATGACGCTTCCCGGTGTTTCTGTGAAGCAGTAGATGTTAAACGAGAACAAAATTAGCCTCGTGAGAACAATAATTGAGGAGCTACTTGAATAAAGAAATAGCGGCTCCGGTCTAGAAAACTAAGATCAACGGCTGGAGGTTTCGTTGTGGTCACCACGCTATCTTCTATCCGTAAATGTTTTCACTATCTTCACCAACACGCGATGTCCGCTCGATTTGTAGCTTATAGCTCGCTTGCGGGTTGACGTCATGGTGTTATTAATTAGTGACATGAACACTAATTAAAGGCATTTTGATGTGCTAATTAGTGGCGTCTAATATGGTTTGATTAGTAGTATCTAACAGCCTCTGTATTAGTTACCTATATTAATACTAATTAAAGGTATTTAATTTTAATATGTGTTAATTAGTGGTATCTAAAAGTTGTATTACTTAGTAATATTTAATATAAATATATACAAATCAGTGACACTCAAAATTAGTCTTAATTATTAGTATTTTATGTGCACTTTCTTAGCCAAATAATTGTGTCAGCACGCTGTCTAAAAAACCATTTTAATTTTAAAACAACAAAGTACTCCAGCTATTATTCACGATTGAAAAAAGGGAAGCCCCCAATTTAATATCTATCCATTTTGTTTTGTCATGCTAAGAAACCGAAACACGGTACCTTCGGTTCAATAGGTGGACTATCCACAGTATTATTTATTCTGTGACAGAAGGTATTCCTCTAAGTTTCTATAACTATGTCTTCAAGAAGAGTACTACCCGCACCTGTGAGTTCCCGGACATGGGTGTCAGTATGTCTTGTCTAGTTAGCTCGTGACTGGAAGGTCAAGGATAGAATCTCGGTTAGGTGTAGTGAAGTTTTTTCGAACGGTTTCTAACTCTTATCCCATGCAAATTCGGGTACCCTTTCATCTAAATCTTATATCTATCACACCTGCCCCTTAGATAAATAAGGCGAAATGCCCAGGTGTAAGTGATTATATTATTTTAAAATATTAATTCAATAACCAAGGTTTTTTTTTTAGAAAAATTTCGATCCATGGATTATACGTTATTTATTCATCACGATAGTATATTAGGGATGAGGAAAGTTAAATTTAGAAGAAGTTGTCCGAATTTGCGTAGAGGGAGAGTGGAAAACCATTTAGGAAAAAACACCCTAAATACACCCGACTAGGATTTGAACCCTGATCTAACCCTGATCGGCAGTACTAGTCCATTGCTAGAGTGAAGACTCAGACCATACGGCCACCGAGGCGGTTACCATGGTGTTTATCAAATTAATATTATTGGTAGGCGTTGGGAGGCTAAAAAGAGGAAAATGCATGAAGAGGTGTTGAGAAAATCACATGTAGGAAACAGCCCCTAATGCACCCGGCCAAGATATGAACCTCGACCTTCACTTCACTGGCTATTAAATCCGCCTTAAGTAAACCTTACTCTTTAAAAAATCGTGACCACAGGTCTAAATTTGTCTACACACTAAAAACTATCCAAATAACTAACATAAAACGTCAACAAAAATCCGTCACTCGCCGAAGGGGGCCTTGAAAAGAGAAGGACAAATTTGGACTGCGGTGATGTAAAAAGAAAAGAAAGTAACAGCCGTGTGCCCTAGCGTGCGTAATGTCAACATTACGGCCTGCCTGGGTCGAAGGACTGTAAACTGACAAAGTAGGTCAAGCGCGGTGGGAACGCTAATGCAGAGTTGTGGAAACACCGGTCTCTAAAAGACTCTTAACTGTGTGTGGCTCCTGTGTATGTCTGTACATCCTGAGGATTATGTTAGTTCTGTCCTTTACTATGTGCATGCTGTGTGTGTCTGTACGACCCTGAGGATATGTTCCCTTTAGTCCTTTACTATGGTCATGCTATGTGATCTGTATACCTGAGGATTATGTTCGTTCTGTCCTTTACTATGTTGTGTGTCTGTATGACCCTTAGGATTATGTTCGTTCTGTCATTTACTATTCCGTTCATGTGTGTGTCTGTAGACCCTTAGGATTATGTTCGTTTGTCCTTTACCATTGCCGTTCTGTGGTGTCTATGCAAGGTATCCTTCGTCCTTCATTGATATTCTCCACCTTGTCACAATTCTCCTTCCCTTTCTGTATTTACACTAATGGAATACGTAGGAGGTATGTTTAATTCATTTTTATAAAGAAAAATTGGAAAATTTAGAAAATAAAAAATTACATGTGATTTTAAAACTAAATTAGTAATATGTGATAATGAGTATGTTTCTCCTAGTTCCTCAAGAGAGAACTTATATTTATACCGAAAAATGTAACCACAGATTAAAAAAAAAAAAAAACCGAACTTTTACTTTCACATATTTGAATCTTTTCAAAGATATTTGGAGGATTGAAATATCTTTAACGAGCGCTAGATATGCCAGCATCTAAAGTAAACCTTACAACCAATTAAACGTAAATATACCATCGTGTAAACGAAAACACGGCTCGTTCAGTAAGTAGAAGACGTGTGAAAATTCGAATGACGCAGGAATCGAACATGTGGCTTGAATTTGCTTAGCATCATTTTAAAAAGGATGGGGTGGGGTGGGGGGGTGTTCTTTTGATAAGCGTGGGATGCACCTAGTTTTACAAAAATAATCCACGTGTATACTGAGTCTCATGTGGAATGCTGCTGAAAGTTGTATAAATAGTCCACTAGAGGTTGGAACGGGCTAAGTCGGGAGGGGAAAATAGGGGCGGGAGGGGTGCTGGCTTGGCAAGGGATTGGCCAAAAACGGGATACAACTGATGGCATAGCAGCGTAGTTGAAAATAAAGATGTTTTTTAAATATTATATTTTTTAATAATTATATTATAATATTAAATCAACAAATTAATAAATAATATATTTTGATTAAATTTTAAGTTTACAAAACCAAAACCTAGCACATTAATATATATATACATATAGATATATGCCCTATGTATTTTTATTTGATAAAATTCTTAAAAATTAAAGTGAAAATAAATTTTATTATTAATTATGATAATTATTAAACACATTAATGACGTTATATATATATATATATATATATATATATATATATATATATATATATTTCATTTCATTAATGTGTGCATAGAATGTATATAGCGTTGATTAATTTACAACGATTACTTGTGAATAAAAAACCATATTCATACGAATAACATTAATAAATATTGATAAAATTTTTACTTTCACTTTAATTTTTAAGAATTTTATCAAAATACCAAGACAGTAGCATAATAAGATACAGGCCTAATAAAAACAATTTTGGAAAATGAAATCTGACTGTTTAAGCATTAAAATTGTGTGTCTACAGTGGGTTAGATTTTATTGAAGGAATTATGAACTTATTTAACTACGCGATCCTTGAATTTTCAGTAAATCATTAGGAATATACTAATTATATCTAGCCCAGGTCACAAAAAAGTAATGTCATAATCTGATGGGAGGTCAGAGTCTTACTCGGTGTACTGAGGGTGGTTTTCCCTAAATGTTTCCCTAATATTCTTACACGGAAATGCGGATACATTTTCTTTAAGTTTATCGCTCTAATTTTTAATCTCATAAATGTAAATTATAGAATATCTTTGAATATACGTGGTTCACATAGCAAATATTTAAAGGGATTGTTTAAAGGTGATAATAAAAATTCAATGTATTTAATTGGCTTGATTTAGTCGAATATATGAACACATAAAAAAAATGTTTATTTCAAAAGCAAATATTAATAAAAGAACTCGATTTTATTTTGTTAGTAAAAAATAAACTAAGCTCATTTCACTTATTTTCGAAACACAAGCATAGATTTTAATGAGGAGTATTTTAGTGATTTTTTATTAGTTGGCAGCTCTTTGGAATTTATCTTGTAATGTTTTAAATGACGAAATGACTTACAACGACGTGCAGTTTTTTTTATGGCGTATGGTAAATGTACTATTAATGATATTTGTATATTATTAAGGCAAAAAGAAGGAATGTAAATAATTCTTTGATAACGTAACGGTATGCTACAAATTTGAAACCTCTTTTTTATGGTTGATCTTAGAAATACTTTAGGATGGATTTTGGTTAAGTACTTACTATGTTATATGTCCTGGTTTACATTTCTATCAATTATTTGAAGGATTAATTTAAAAAATAAGTTTTTACAGCGACATTACAGTTGGCGTGACATATTGGATTGATTTAACATATTGGCTTCCTGAATTTAATATTGTTTTAATAGGTTTGTTTGGATAAATCATTGAACTTGAGTCATTATAATTTTGTTTGCAGTCTTTGGAACATATATATAGTAAAATGTTGTTGACATATTTTTATATTGTCAAACAACTTAATTAAAATGATGTGACCTTGTTTTAACGCTAGTCTAGAATAATTTATATGTGTACAATTTTGGAGAAAACTATTACCACGCGAGTGCACATTGTTAAAGTCCTTGTAAATTTAAGAGTAAAAATTGCTAAACCCACACTAATTTATCCGATACTGTTCCAAATGTTAAATCGATTGTAAATTATTTTTAATGAGCTCATTTTATTTTTTCATATTCAAACACGATATATTCTTTTTAGTTTTTCAAGCCCTTCATTTTTAAAACAGTAGCTTTAAACGTGGAGAGGATTTAATGAAAATAGGACAGCAGGGTTGTTCTGTAGGTTTGTAAGAGAACTGCTATGGAAAAGAGAAGTGCCCTTGAAGTGTAAGGAAGTGTTGTACAGGACGTACTTTGTAGCCATTATCATATTTTCAGCAGAAACATGGACATTAAATGTAAGAGAGACAAGGAAAGTGGAGGTTATGTGAATGAAATTTGTGAGGAGCATGATAACTGTCACGAGAAGAAATAAGATTAGGAATGAAGTTATCCTGGAAAGAGTAGGAATACAGGGAGTACATGAGATAGTAGAGGATGACAAAAAAAATGATTGAGATGAAGGATGTTGGAAAAAAACCACAAGAAAGGCCAAGAAAGATATGGGAGGAGCAGATAAAATAAAGTGTGCAAGTGAGAGGAGAGAAGAGGAGTGGAAGAAATTGAAGGTGAAAGAATGGTGGAAGCATAGAGGAAGATGGAGGTATTTTACTAAATTGATCCAGTCACAAGCTGGAAACAGTTGATGATGATGATGATGATGATGATAACGAGCTCTAAACGTTTTAAATATGTTTCTTCCTAATGTAATATGATTGCGACATTGAAACTTTCCCTGCTTTTATGAAACAAATTATTAAATTAATTAACTTTTCTAACAATGTTTCTTGAACCCGGAAATGAAAGTTTAATTAGTTGTATTTATTTTGTCAAGAGTCCAAAGCTTTGTATGTAGCATCATAAATAGATAAACTTTAGTGTTGGTGTATTTTTTGGCAGAAATATATATTTTTACTTAATAAAAAACAATAGTCAAAACAATGTTTATCTTAGGTTTTTGAGTGTACTTTACCCAAATCCTGCGTCGCTTTGCACGCGGAATAAACGTCAAGCTCTTCTAGTATATTGTTATAGTTACGGGAAGGTCAGGGCTCAAATCCTACCCAGTATAATTTTTTTTTTTTACTTTTAATGATTATCATGGTTTTTTTCATGACATTTCCGATCTGGAAAATGTTTCGCCATGTTTCTCTCGACCCGATGCACGCCGATTTGAGACGGGCAGTGGGGAACGATTGTTAAACATGGATAGATAAATACACAGATAATATCTACGTGACACTGTGGGCAACCTTTTTAGTTAATTGTTTTTAGATAACAGGTATTTAAAAATTTAAACACCTATGAAGGTTTCTTAACTCATAAGGTGGGGAAATATATTTAAAACATATCATAACTTTTTTTTTGCTGTCAATATTTATAACATTTTAAAATACATGTTTTCAATACCGTGTATTACTACCCGTTCGGGCTATACGCATATGTACTTACTACGCTAATGTGTTTAGGATAATGAAGCTTGATTTTAGAGTAAGTGTACCTGCCTTTGCGTGGAGGGAGAGTGGAAAAACATTTAGGAAAAAGCCCTCTCAGTACACTCAAGAGATTAGTACTCCGATCTCCCCGTCATTGGCAGTCGCGTCTTTTACAAGAGTGATGCGTTAGACCATGCAGACACCGAAACTGGTATTTTTATTATTGTATTTGATCTTCGGTATTGATACTATTCATCAAAAGTATCAAAACCAGTTTCAGATCATATTACTTTACGTATGAATCTATTAAAATTGTTTTAGTAATTTGTGGATGTTGTTCTTCGTATTGTGATCTCACTAATGCAAAGCCGTGAAAATTACATTTATCTATATTTTAAAAAGATCGTTACTAAACGGTGGGACATTCCCAGGCGAAGGTCACCTAGCCATAGCGTGCTAGGAAACGGCAGGATGGGAAGTGAAACGATGCCAGGATTCTTATACTCTAATCTGTTTAGAACACAGCATCCTTGTAGCGGATCACTCACTAGGCACATTCCTTTACCCGAGAAAATGCACGCGCGCTATAAGCAGAGCTATCAAAACAACTTGTTTTGGTGCCAGCTTCCAGCAAAGCATTTGACTTTCATCTTAAACACAGTTCACGGGGATTCCCCTGAAATTACTCAAGAAACAAATTTCCTCTCTGTCAAATATTTCCAATTAATTTTAATCATCGATATCTACTAGTCGTTAAATAAATAAAATATGATATTTTGTGAAAAAAATAGACCAGTTTATGTTTATTTTGATAGCTTTTTAATCGTTCTAAATACCCAATATAATTTATCTGGGTGCCTACAAAAATTTATTTTAAAATTCCCTGGCTTGTAATCCATCTTATGACTAGGACACCTTCAGTCAATGTTTGCAATACAGAACCTTCTGCTAGCTCTCACTTAACACCTTTCCTACCGTAGATAGGGTATAGACAATGTCTTTTGTTAGCGCAGAGAAGCAAAATCTTTCGCCTTTTGTTTAAATTTTTAGGTGCAGAATTAGTTATGTATTTAAATTTCCTGAATTTTCCTGTGTATTTGATTAAATTCCTTAACATTTCCCTGCTTTCCTTGACATTAAGAAATTCCTTGACTTTTCCAGATTTTCCCCGTCTGTACCCATCATGTTTATAATTATGTACACCACTTCTTATTATCCGTCTGGGCGATCCACGTACCTAATGAGTAGGAATGAAAAAGGTATGATCTAAAGGAAATATACCTACATTTGCTGGGAAAGAAAGTGGGTAGACATTTAATAAAAACTACCCTCAATACATCCGACCGGAATTTGAATACCGATAAGCCTGTTACAGGTAATCCAATCAATTGCGAGACTGATGGATTTGACCGTGTGGTCGCAGATGCATTTATAATTTTATCGTTGTAGCTCTAAAGATGTTTACTGCGTGTAGCCTATCTCAATTATTTTAGATACTTAAAATATTTCTCCGTTGAGAATAATTTTTTCCATAATATTTATGAAAAAAATTGCACAATTTTGAATTATGTAAATTGTATTTTTTACCATGATTAAAGCAACGTAATTCGCATGAAACTGATACGCTTATAGGCTATCTATTAATATTATATTAGAGGCCAACTCATCAGAAAAGGTCACAACTGCTAAATTCTAGGAAGATAAACGACGTTGATAAATTATTCGCCGCCCTCATAAATAATGTTGAATATTGATTCGGTGACGGCATGCAACCCCCGCACGAAGACACTCGGAAGAGGCAACAAGCACCCCGCGGGGGCATATGTTACCGGTAAGCCATCAAGCTAAAGAAAATCTATATATCGACTCTTCCAGTTATAGGTCAAGTAAGTCAATAGGAGTAGAAACAACAACGGTTCCCATAGGAACAAAACCAGTTCGCAATGATTGAAATAAAGATTGCCAACTATTTTGGTATTGCACTGTCAATCATGCAAACGAAATATTTGTTATATCGGTGTTAGAATCCCGGTCGGGTGGGCAGAGGCTTTTTCTTATATGTTTTTTAAATCTACCTCCACGCAATTCCCTTAAATTCAACCTTCCTTATTCCTATCACATTAGTGTAATGAGTACATATGACTTTAGCCCAAACGAGTAGCAAGACATGGTGATCACTTTCTCTCAATTTATTTTTGGTCTTACTACCCAACCATTCAAGCTATCGAATATTTACAATGATGGGGTTGGGATGAGGAAGGTATAATTTAAGAGGAAATATTCCCACGTTTGCGTGGAGAAGATCATAACAGCATTTGAGAACAAACAACACCCCAATCATTATTATTATCAGCACCGCGTCTTACTACCCGTTAGCTACCACTTAGCAAACCTCATTAAATGTATAAATAATCCATTGCATTAAAGTATAAAATAAGCTTGATTCTAATTAAAAAAATTACCACATATTCCAACATATTTAGAAGGTAACGCCGGGATCCTTAAATCTAGAACCCTCAACCAGAGTCCTAGGATTAAATAGGTGGCCTTGGGATAAAGGGCTCACCTCAGGACCCAATGGTCATGTGTTAGAATCCAGCTTAGTTCGACGGATTTTTGCTGAGCGATTAAAATCCATAGCACAGTTTCCTTCGGAGGAGAAGTAAATCCGTCGGTCCCATGTCGATTGTGACATGTAAAAGAACCCTGGAAGGTATGTGAAAATACCTTTCCCGGCAAAATAGGTAGGCCTTTTCGCTCTAATTCATAGAAAATTCTTGTGTGCTGATACAACCAGTCGGTTCAGACACATTAAATACCTCAAATAAATGAAAAAAATAGTATAAAGCGATGACAGTCTCTATTTAAAATAAAACATAGTACAACATTTTTGTTGGAAAACTTTTATAATAATTTAAACATGATTGAAATAACACACCTGTTTTGAAATAATTATTACTTTTATTATTTAGATGAAATGATTACTTGGGGGCCTCTTGCAACTAAAGAGAACTATACATATAAACGTGTTCACCATTCACCAACGGAAATTCAACAATAATTTGTTCTCCTTACTTTGAAAGGGAGTGTGGCAAACGCCGAACCGGAAATATTTGTAGGTGAGGGGGGCGAGGGGATTAAAACTCCGTTCTAACAGACTCGCGTCTGATAAATATGACTAGTACTTTGGCAAGTTACGCTAAATTCTTATTTATAAACAAAAAAGAATGTTCCACCCAAGGCCCAAAAAACATACCGAAGCAAAACAGACGTTGAGAGTTGGCGACCCCGGATGAAACCATAAAACATGCTTACATTAAACGACCCTCGATCATCTTTGAAGGATATTCTCAAGTTTAAATTTAAATTGGGAGTTTTGTTTAGTATATTCGGAAGATAAAATGTTGTTACTTGAAAGAAAGAAGGTCACAAAATCTTGGGAAAGTGAATTTCGTCACTTTTCCCTCGTTCAAAAATCCAAACTTCCTTGTCTAAAACCAATATAGTAATTTATAAGGTTGTTCCAAAATAATTAAAATACTACAATTTTGCGGGCGCTATATATATATATATATATATATATAAACTACCTCTGACAATCAAAAATATACAACTTTCCCTGATTGTGGCTAGCCCACTTTGTGTTTTAAATTTATGTCTACACGTTTAAGAATAATATTCTTTGGCTTCGTTCATCATCTTTCTGAGACAATAACTTATAAGAGATATTATTTCGCATCCCAGTGGGGTTGCCTTACAGAAAGTAGACGTATTTAGAGTGACTTGAAGATTACTACAGATGCAGTCCTAAGTTCTAATAGCACTTGGATCAATACTTGTTTATATATTACTTTATAAATGTAGAATATTTTATAAATAAATTAATAGTGCTAAGTGTTTTGAATGGAATTGATTTGAACTAATTTTTTCTTTTTTAAAAGTGAATTAAATATTTATAGATCTTTTTTTTAGTTACATGCCCCCAGATAAATATTATAAATTAACAAAGTTTGTACTTTCGTGACATATATGTATGGGTTTATAGGATATTAAAATAAATTCAGCTTACAGAATAGAATACAAAGATTAGTATATCGAAATCTAAATGAAACATTGTCATTTATTAATCTTTACATAATATAATCACATATAAAAACATTTTAATGTGTCTTACCTGTATTCGATCGGTACTCTCCAATGAACCTCCTTGTAAGATAACGCACCGTCAAGGCTGGAAAGAATAAAACATGGTTGGTAAAAACTAATTAAAATGTGGTAATCTGCATATGATAGTAATTTTATATATTTATTATGATATATGACATGATATATATATCGGCATTATCTCCACATGGTATTTCCTCGTATCCAAAAATAGATATTCAAACACGTCAAGACTCTATAGTTTATGACGGTTAAGATAGAATGAAAATGAATTAACTTTTTTCAAATGACACCAACATGTCAAAGACAATAGTTTATTACAGTTAAGATAAAATAAAAAAGGATTAGATTATTTTCCTCCAATGACATGACTAAATTCCTAATTACTCTAATGTACTATAGAGGAGAAAATTTGAATTTAGAGGAAGTGTACCAGCATTTGCATGGAGGGAGAGTGTAAACATTTGTAGGAAAACCACCCTCAGTATATCCAGCCAGGATCTAACCCCAATATCCCTATCACCAGAAGTCTAGTCTATTGCGAGAGTGAAACCTTAGACCATGCGACCACTGAAGTGGGTAAATTATGATTATTTAGGTCAGGTTTTTTAAAACCTTTCTGTGTCATGGACCTCTTTAAGATTATGATGAATATTGTGGACCTCTGTTCAGAATAGTGCTTCAAAATATTAAAAAACAACAACATAGTAATATAAAGGAAACTAATTATATTGAAATATATTCATCAAAATATCAAAGAAACAAATTTGTGGAATAATATGTTTGCTTCTTTACTAACAATTTATATACTAAACATTACATTTAAAATATATAAAAGCTAGAGTTGAATTATATTTTTTAATGACAGTTCGAAAGCTAATATTCCCAAGGGTTCACGGACCCCTCTAGGACACAGGCCTGCCTTAAGGTTGGCTGCATTTGAATCGAGCTGTGACCTTGTGAACTATATTTTAAGCTACTAGATCTACTTTTGCATATTCGCACGTCAAGTCATGTGATTCGTAGCTGTAACTTTTGATAGATATTATCAATACCTGTGAGATGACACTATTTACATGTTATCAATTTCGGCTGAGGGTAAATATATGTTTGTATTTTCTAAAAAGGACTTTACTATGAAATTGGAACTATACATTAATTTTTGTAGGAAAGGGGATTGACTTTTTTCCATAACAGAAGCATAATACAGCCCATTTAGATGTAAAATCCTAAAAAAAAAATTATACTGACCAATTAAGGATACGGGTAAAAAGGGGGAGAGGCCAATTTAAACTCAAACTAAGCTAGTGCTGCCATCTGTTAGGCTTTGATGAAATCTTGTTAATGCAGTTTATATTATTGCTAAAAGAGGTCTCTGTAATATTTAAATTAGTAAGAAATGTATATGCTGGGGTCCTTATGAGATCTCAGATATTAAGGTTGATGTCTGGAAAATATGTGTAGTAGGACTTTCCTCCAACCCTTTACTCTGTACTATTAAAATATAAAAAGTGTTTATCATAAAGTGTTTTATTAAAATATTGATCAACCAAAAATGAACTTCAATGTAAATGAGACATAAGTTGTATTAAAAGTAAGGGGACTTTGTTTGATATTATAAATGTATTTCATTTGAAAGAGATTCGACCGTATTTTACATGAGTATAATTTAAATAAGTTTAATATTCAATTGATAAAAAATATATTTAGTGCCACAAAGTTTAACTCTTTAAATAGAATGGGTTGATTGAGTTTCGAATCCCAGCCGGGTGTGTTAGGCGTTATTTTGACACGTGTGATTCGTCACCGTTTCTCCTAGCCCCCTCTCCACGCGAATGCGGATGCATTTCTTCTGATTATCCTAAAATGCCTACCGCTGAGATTAAGCCGTTAAAAACCACCATGCTAAAACATATGAATTAAAAAACAAATTTTAATTTATAATATCCATTGTTTAGTACTTAATATTAAATTATATGACTGTAGCTGTTCTTGGTATTAGATTTCCCTACTTTGTAATGTACTGTTTTTCTAGAGAAATTTAATTTCTTTTTACTAGAACAGTAATTAGTCTAATTTTCTTTAACACTTCACCTGTTTAATGTACTAGATAGTGTGTAGCGCAGCGGTAATTATCACGCTCTACGAATCTCTTTTTTTTTCACCTACATTTATTACCCGATTAATCCAGCTGATATGAATTTTAATCACAATAATGTAGTAGGGTTGGCACAATGTCACGTAAAATAAATAGGAAATGTACCCACATTTACGTGGAATTAAAATGAGTAACTATTTAGAAAATACATACTCTCACTACACCCAACCGAGGCTCAAACCCCAACCCTTACTTTACCGGCAAACCAAACTATATGGGTATGACATTTAGTTCACGTGCCCACCAATGCAGGTAAAATAAAAAGGTATGTTGAAGTGAGTTCCTACTGTACAGGTAAAATCCCAAATTCATAATTTCCTCCCTACCTTATAGCATTGCTCCAAATCTAACGTAAACTTGACGTCACAACAGGCTACTACAGAAATAGAGTGTTTTAGCGCAACGTTTTAAAACACACTTTTTTTTCTCTTAGTCATTTTTAAACTCAACAACGATAACTGGAATGTAAACGTTCATTTCCCGTCCATAGGTGTTTTTTTTTTACGAATCTATTTTTAAATTGATGAATATACATTTCGTTTCAAATACTCGTGGGAGTTGGGCTATATTTATCGGCGTGTTTACAGTGGTTCCTGCGGAGTGTTAAAAATCGTACCTAGAAGTGCGAATTAGTTTTTTACATGCAACTGTAGTGTTTGGCCACGTTACCTTAAAAACTAGATTTTAATAGCAACCTACTTTTTTTTTAAATCATGGTAATCGTTTGGATTATCCACATATATTAACTAACCTTGATGGGCCACGGGTGAGTAAGATATGTTTAAAAGTAAATGTACCCTCATTTGTGTGGAAGAACGAGACAATGTTTAGAAGGGGGAAAAAAATCAGTGCATCCACCTGGGAATTGAACCCCGACCTCTCCATCTTTGCAAACCAATTGACCATTGGTGCGGGTAGTTTATTTTGAATTCAATTTTATTACCTACATTATTACGCTAGATTTACTTTGGGAAGTTTTCTTTTATAAGAACTTTAGAAATTTAAAAATAATTGACAAGGGATGAGAGTCGATCTCAAGGCCTTTGTATTTGTGTGCCATTACTTTGTTGTTGAGCTATGAGAGCTGGTCCCGTGATTATATAACTTATCAATTAATTTTAATTAAAGCTTATTGGGGTGGAAATATGAACACAAAACATTAGTCTAGTTATCGTCAGGTTTCGACCCACGGTCTAGCCGCTTAGCAAGACGAGCGCTCTCGCTACTTAGCCCCAGAAACAGGGGCTCGTGGGAGGATAAATCTTCTCTTAATTTGACGATAAACC
The DNA here is from genome assembly GCA_033556935.1 of Timema podura. Taxonomy (NCBI): domain Eukaryota; kingdom Metazoa; phylum Arthropoda; class Insecta; order Phasmatodea; family Timematidae; genus Timema; species Timema podura. The sequence goes on from JAVRXN010000011.1 coordinate 60,801,978, forward strand.
CACGTGACCAGACAAGAGAGATAGTTGGCCAGAAAATATTGACCTTGGCAGCCTTTTTTTTATTATCAGCGACCGGATGCCGACACTTTTCAAACAAATTCGTTGAAATTATACTTCCTGGATAGCTTGACTGTGATGTTTAATTGTGATTATGATAATAATAATATTAATGAGTATTATTAAAATAATATTTTAAATTATTCCTCAAATTGATTAAAGTTTAATATTTGTGCTGCATGTCCTTCCCTCATATTACCACAGATAGGATAAGGATAAATAAGTTTGAATTTTAATAGGAAATGTACCACGCATTTGAGGAGAGGGAGGGTGGGAAATGATGTGAGACAAAAAATCCCTTTAGTACAGCCTGACCGCGATTTGAATCCCAATCCCCCTCGTCAGCAGCTGATACGTTTGTTCACATGCCCATCGGTTAGTAAATACCTAGGGTCTAATAGGCCTACTTGGCTTGTAATATTAGTCGTGCTGTCCTAGGTTAAGTTAATTTGTAAGCTGAGAGCTGATGTAGTGTTAGATACTTCAGCAATAACACAAATTTTAACCATTCAGTCCTAAGATAATAGGATGAGGAAGGTTGAATCTAGATGAAGTATGCTCGTATTTGCTAATACATTCGACTGGAATTCGAACCCTGATCCCCGCTGTCATCGGCAGTCAAGTCCATCGCGAGAGTGACGCCTAAGACCATGTGGCCACTGAATCAGGTTAAATTTCTTAATTAACTTTAATGTAAGATCAATACACCACCTAGAGGAACATACGGATAACATAGCTGTTCGTCAATTTGTCAATGAGTACAAAATAATATAATAATGGTAAATAGTAACGGTGGCATACTTTATGATTTATAGTCCATTATAGGTATAAACACAATTTTACAAGCTTGGTTATTAGCAAATTTTACTAAACTAACCGGGTCATAGGCTGGAAACAGTTGATGATGATAATTGTTATGGTTACTAGTAAACCATCCTGATTGTTCTTAGAAAAAACTAACAAATAATTTCGTTACTAATTCTAAATAATCTTCAAATATAAATTTAGAACAAAATTGGAAAAGATATTTTTTTAATTACAAATTTTTAAAAGTGAGTCATTAGTTAATTGCCCTTAAATATTTTTTTGGGAAAAAAATAATCTTAATTAATCATATAAAAATACTACCCGGATACCCATTAAAAAAAAAGTGTTGGTTTTCAAAAATCAATCACCCTTAAATTGATTTTTCTTTGAAAAAAACACTTTCCATATATACATTTTGAATAAAATAGCAATTTTTGATAAATTTAGCATTAAAAAAAACAGTCATTGTTAAACTTCACTAAATTGAAAGCAAGAATTAAAATAATAATTTGGCCTTGAGGTATAAAAAACTAAATATCAAGTTTGAATGAATTCCGTCAAACAGTTTCTTCTGTAGTTCCAGATAAAGATAGACATGAAGACGCATATTTTTTTTTTTAAGTTAAGAAATTTAAAATGCCAAAGAGTCATAATAATTTTGAGGCCAAAAATGTTCGAGATTTACAAAACTTTCTGTGATGCGAAAGTAAAATATGGTTTCCACTTAGGTAGCAATGAAGTACGCCAACATACCTCAGCTCCTGTATTTTTTTGTTGAGTAACCAATAATAATTTCCAGCCATTTCCAGTAAAGTCTCCCATGGGATCACGTACACCCTCGTTACATCCTCTTATTTACAAGGCTACAAGCACGTAGCGACGTTTTTCCCGAACCTGACGAGTGCTTGTGTATCTTACGAGATGATGAACGAGAAGGTTCCCTAGAAAAGGTATGAGGGGGAAAAAAAAGGCCTAACGAGTCGCGCTCCTCTTTTAAATATCTGAGGAATGAGGGAGGATTCTCTCAAAAAATAATATTCCACGCGTCCTCGGCAACACTTGAGTAAGCGTTACTTCCGCAATAACAAGAGTGTCATTTCCTTTCTTACGAAGAAATTCAAACACGAATTTCATCAAAAAACAACAGAGGAAAATAAGCTTGTTCCTAAAGACACTGCCTTTGAACGCGGATATAGATACCGACAATTTTTTCCACATATGGTGGATTATTTTCTTAACAATCTGATTTGAATTAGTTCCTAACATTTCTACCTCTTCATCTTGTTATATTACCCTGAATGGTTTTAGTGATGAATACGCTTATGTAGAAGTTCTGGATATCACTAGAATCTAAGGATATAATATGAGAAAGAGGCATTTTAAGAAAATGCTTAATCTTTAGTTTTTGAGAAAGTGGGTGGGAAAACAATACACAATGCATATGGTCAGGAATTGAATCTTAAAATTCCAAACAAGACCGATTGATTGCAAGCCAAGTTGACCATGGTTAAATTCCTGATGGTCCCGAAAAATATATTTATGGTTTGTAAATTAATACATACTGTTTATCTAATTATACAATATCTATAAGCTAGGGTTTGATGTGTAGCTTTGAGCGTACTTTCCTGGGTTTGGTTATTATATAAGTCATGTCTTTTATATGTGATTTCAGATACTGAACATTAAATACATCGGCGACATGTGATGTAATTCAGAAAAAACATCTAAAGTTTGAATTAATAAAAAAAAATCTCTAACACGTGTAATATTATCACAGTTACCATTTTATTTAAAGCATTTGAAGTAGATTAAAAAATACAGGCAATTTTTTGAAACTATAAGATTTTAATATATGAATGCCTTTAAAGAACACACCAAGAAGTAAATAAATTTGCATAAAAAAGTTGATTATACAAAGATGCGTTTTACCAAGTTCTACCAAAATCATAAATTTATATACTTAGAATACTTTGTGAGACCACAAAAGCTGTCGATTTAATTTCATTACTTCAGTATATTTTTCTACAAAATAACTTTGACTAAAAAACATTTATAGTTTGGATCGGTAAGATAAATTCTTTCCTAGTCTCCTCTGATGTATACATTAGTTGAAGTTATTTAAATTGTCTATCAGATATTGTAGTCTTGTTTATAAATTTTGTTTTCCAGTTCTTGGGAGCCCTCTCCATCACGTATTGTGTTGCGTCCCTTGTAACCCCTCGAGAAAACAGACGGTGCCTGTCTGTAAACGTACTGACTCAATTTGGTCACGTGTGACCAAAATAGCCGCGCAAACAACATGTGATTGTCCAGAGACAGCGAGCGCCTCACCGACTGAGGCCGGGCGCACACAAGATGATACAGAGCACGATAAAAAGAAACATTTTTGTGTCATTGTAATTCATCGTGTGTCATTCCACTTTGACTACATACTTTTAATTGAGTCGCTGCACACTGACTGACACAAGGCAGGACTACAGTTACTATGAAACAAAGCAGGTTTCATTCAGTCTTATTTAACTTGTTTCGTGAAAAATACGCCACTGCGCAGGCGCAAAGCCATGCACTGTCCACGTGACACTAGTCTCTTTCAAAAATTTGGAACTGTGCTGATCATTCTTGTTTTGTTTGTGCTTCGTTAATTTCTAAACTTACTCGAGTGAAACTAGAAAATTTGTCAAGGAGCTTCCTCAGTTCTTGTATGTACTTTTCCAAAGAAAATTTTCATTTTTTTTTCAATGATAGGCCGAACACAGTATTTCCTACATGATGATTCCTCATGCTTAACCAACCAATCCCAGGAAATTACAGCTAACAGTTTATCAGTACCGATATTAGTGGCATTACACGCCGCTATCCTAGCACAGATCTAAACTTTTTCGTTTCATTATATTTTTGCCTCATCATGTTTCATTTGTAAGAGATTAGTTGAAACATTTTTTTGTTTCATAATTTAAAGATATTTTTTTTCATCATGTTTCTAAAAGTTATATGTCATCCTGTGTGCACCCGGCCTAGTTAAAATAATAAAGACAGCAGCAAGAATCATCTCCTCTTGCTGAGATACGCCTTCCTCATTCTAGAAAACATTATTTGCATTCTATCAGAAAGTCAACATATTCGTTTTCTCTCTCGCTTTTTTTACTGTCTCGTCGTAACAAGAAGCAAATGTTTTCCCATTCTGTTTCCTGTTTTGATTGGATGGTAAATACTATATAAATGTACAATGCGAGTTCCCATAAGATTTATAAGATATTCTTGTTGAGATAATGTTTGTAAACTTTAAACAAAGAGGTAGAGATTGAGGGGGTGTCGTACCGGAGCACTGAGATTCGTTGAAGACGTTCAGAAATCTTGCATTATTTTAAGAAGTGGTTGGCTATTTCAAAATAAAGCTCACACCAAAATGGAGGTGAAGGGTATTTATAAAAAAACCTTACATTATGAGTTTTGCAACCTTAAAAAAAGGTGGACAAAATAGTGAGATAAGCTTTCTTACACCGACGTTTCGCGACAAATGTCCAATAGATATGAGTAATTTTTTTTCCCACATGCTTACAACATAAAATTTTATGATAAATGAGGTTTGTTTTAGTGGTTTTTATTAGTCAGAACTGCCATATATATCTCATGATGATAGCTACGCTGTTGAGAGGTGGTAGGTGCTACATGGTGGAAGGGTGGGTACATCACAATGCTACGTAACACAAATCTAATACTTAAATTTTAATGCTGAAAAAATAATATTATTTTTCATGTTTTCACCGTTAGTAAATAAAATTATTGAAAACTTCCGATTTTGAGTTGCATTAAACCTGTGTCCCTCTTTTAGTTTCCCAAAAGCTTCCCTTGAAATTGTCACATTCACTATTGATGTGAAAAGTTACGTAACACAAGTTGAGGGGGTCAAGATAAATGTGTATTTGGTGTTATATGGAGACGAGGAAGGACAAAACGATAAGAATAAAGAGCTACGCACTTTATGGATGAATCCATATTAAATCAATGATAATGACCCTATGAACCATTTCCAAACAAAAGTTACTTTGGTTATTTTTCAGTAAATAATTTAACAACTTCTTTTTTAGATAGTAACTTGACTAAATGGTTACATGATCAGGTTCGGTTTTGAGGTATATATTTATTACTGCTCTTAACTTGCCTTTTCTTCATGTTCGTAAGAGATTAGCTTGTTAAAGATTAGCGTGCTAAATCTATACCTCTAACATTTTACTTTATTCTCCTTGGTACAAACGATAAATTTAATTTAATTTAATTTTAGCACCGCGTCTTACTACCCGTTCGGGTTATACACTTAAGTACTAATTACACTAGTGGATTAGGAATTGGAAAGGTTGAATTTAGAGGAAGTGAACCCATATTTGCGTGGAGGGAAAGTGGAAAACCATTTAGGAAAAACCACCCCCAGTTCACCCAACCAAGATTCGAACCTCGATCTCCCCGTCCTCGGTGGTCTGGCTCAACACGACTGGCGTGTTAGCTAACTACGCCACCGAGGCGGGTACAAACGATAAAACGTTGTTGAAAATTATATATTTTTCACCTTTACATAGCTATTTTTTTAAACTTTGGACATTATTTTATTAGCTGAGCATGAAACATGTCGATACCTTTCACCCACATTTTGGAAAGAATAAAATTTGAAAATGTTAATAAAATTCTTAAATAAAGTGGATTTTTTTTAAACCGTCTGACATTAAATCCTATTCACAATGCAACTTACTCTATGAAGTATTAGTTGGAACTCAGCCCATTTTATAATGATTGTGTCACTTAAACGTACTAATTACGTGTATTGCTCACCCCTTAAGTCACATAACTCCCAAATAAAGACCTTTATAAAAAAATTAATTACTACTTTCGCAAAAGGGTTATTAACGACTTAATCCATAGGGTAAGTGTGAGGAAGGTTGATTAAAAGAAGTGCAACAAAGGTAGCATGGCGATAAGGTGGGAAAACTACAACAATACATCACATGCGGAAAACTACCCCCAGTCCAATTGGCCAAGATTAAAACCCATCTATTCCGATAAAGGGTTGTTGATTTGATACTTGCTAGACAACATTTGAGAACATGGCTGGTTTGAATATCAAGGGCGACCGGGAAAAAAAAAAAGAAATTAATATCTCACCTGATTTGCCCACGTTGACTTTGCCCAAGACTGCAATTCTGACTCTGGGCATGTTTGTGGTTTTATCTTCTGTTCTCATTCTGAGGTTTAAGGTCACGAAGATATCTATTCTGCTAAACCTGAAAAAATAAAGGAAAAAACAAATTAATCCATCATTTTTAATTAGATGGTTTTCATTCGTGGTTCAGAGAAACCACAACACCTTCACATCAGTGTGAAATTTGTTGCGTTTCACTAAGCTATCCGGAACGCCGAACTGGAACTCTGTGTGGGATCCAAAGACATTGTCTGGGGGTGTAATATAACCCATTTAATCAGTCAACTGTCAGTAGTTGAGTGAAGAATACGCTTAGGAATGCTTTTGAGACTAAATGCTGAATCCTTTGATTTGAAAGGCCAGCTCGCTAACCCGTAATTCCTAAAGTTAATATTTTCTCACTAATTCGATAAAGCATTTACGCTTGGATTTACAAACAAAAACTTATTCATTAGAACGCTGCCTATAATCTGGATTTCTAGGAAATTATATGTATATATACATATATATATATATATATATATGTATATATACATTATATATATATATATATATATTATATATATATATATATATATATATATAAACACAAATTGTCACCTGAGAATGCAAGTGTTACATCTCCAAAAGTGTTAAATTTGAGATATTTTGTGTTTACCTTTATTTAGAATGGATATGATTCACCTTCTGTGAAATTGAGACTAATAAGACTTAAGAAGATACAAACTCGAGTTGTCACCTAGTAACATTGGTTTTATACACTTGGTCACACTTCTATGCACTTTTACACAGAAGTGGAAATTTTTACATAGAACACTTGCATTCTCGTGTGAAAAATTGTATATAGGTATATACAATTGTATATATGTATATAATTACCTAGAAATCAAGAGTATTGTGTAATTTAATGACAGCGTTCAAATGGATTCGTTCATAATTTTCAATTCAAGTGTATATACTTTATAAAGCTATATATAGCCAAGAGTCGAGCCTCACCCCCTCTCCGTATCGTAAATCCAGCCAACTTCAAGTATAACACCTTAAACGGCGTAACCAACGGTTAGATTTAATTTTTATATATATTATATATATATAAAACAAATGTAATATATATAAATTAAATCTAACCATTGGTATATATATATATAAATTATATCTAACCATTGGTTACACGGTTTAAAGCGCCACACTTGAAGTTGGCTAGATCTACGATGACTGAAAGAGGATGAGCCTCGACTCTCGGCAAGCATATTGGAGTGAAAAAATGAGGGCAGGGGAGCAGTGATTAATCACTCTGATTATACCATATATTCTCGATGTCAACGCAGAGATACTTCCTTTAAAACTACCCTTATCATCCCTAACCCTTAGATTAGGAACATCATTATCATGTTGTTAAACGTACTAATTATAAGCCTACGTTATAATGTGTTTATGTTAGTACTTTAAACACAGTGGTAGTTATTATATTAATCTAAGGGCTAAGCACGAGGTGGTAGTTTAAAGTAAGTGCACTCGCACTAGCGTATAGGGAGGATGAGAAAACCACAGGGCTGATCATGTGTGTAAAACCTACTTCCAGGGCACAAGTCTGGGATTATAACCCCAACCTCAGCGTCAACGGTAGGCAAGTGTAATGCCTCACGATAATTGTCCCCCACCTAGGATAGAATAAAATATGTACCCTAAAAATAATATTTCATGTGACTCTACCTATATTAATTCAGTACACTTATAAAATACATGAAATCTACAGTAAAATGTAACTAAAACTTATAGAAAACATCAAATTAATATAATTATCATTAGTTTTTTAGTATATTTGTTTTATGTTGTTTTCATATTTGAAGAATTTTTAATACATTTGCATATATGTTCCAATTGTTTTGTTTGTTTTATTTTTTTAACATAACCTTTCTATGTTTATCTTTCAATTTTTTTAGTACAGATAAGTCAATAGGCTGACTTCAAAGACGAAATTCCGATCAATCGACGACTCTTCAAACGAATCTACGTCTGTACGTAACAAAAATGATTTTGATACAACCGTCTAAACTCCTCTCAATCTCCTTTCCTCCCACGGGATGAAACTATTTCTAAACTGGAAAGTATTTCTTTTGTTTACATGATCAGTCTCCACGGCCTTCACGGGTCCTGAGAAGTATAAGAAACAACATATATGACACACACTGAAAATCACGCGCGCGTGCGAATGTTTACATACATGTGAATCATTGTGTGTGTCTGAAGCTGTTTTGGCCCCGTCCAAATACGTCCCTGGGAAAATTTTCCTTCACGGAAACCAAACACATACGTAGCAAAGAGTGAAAGTGTTGCGTGTTTAATGTTGTGGAGTTCCTTGTTGATGCATCTGTCGGAGAAAACTTTACACAATTAAAAAAAAAAAAAAAGGATATAAAATTCAGGAGGGACCGTGAAAGATTAAAAAAAATAAAACTACAAGACCGAGGACTTTGGTTCGATTCCGAATAGCATATAAAACTGTTTAATAATAATTGCGTGTCTGGGCTATATCCATCTGTAGCTCAGCTTGCGGGAAAATTAACCAGTTATAATGTACCGCTACCCAGAGGATGCCCGAATGTACTACTAATCGTACATCCTTTTCATGGAGGTTCTTTCCATGTCCCGATGAGATAAGGGAATGATGATAGTGAATATGACGGGGTAGAATCAATGAAGATCTTAACCTAGCTGAATCCTGACTAACCAAACCTTGGTGACCATGGGGATCTCTCATCTTTCGAGGAAAAATTCCCTCCCCCCCCGCCTCGTACTAGCCGAGAAGAGAACCTGGTACCTCTAGGGTCACTAGCCAGAGGCTGGTCACTATATCACGAGGATGGTTACGTAAAACGATCTGAAAATCATGCAGCGTTTGTCTACCAACTATAAACCGTTTTAATAAAGGATTATGGGTGTCTTATTAACGTAATATTAAAAGTAAGAATGTTTAAATTAATACGTTTTAAGTTAGCATATAAGGGAACGTGAACTTATATCCGTATTTTTTTTCATTTTTGTCACCAGAATAAATCAAGTTGTTATTATTATTATTATTATTATTATTACCACCGCGTCTTACTACCCGTTCGGGTTATACGCACTTACGTTAATGTGTAATGGTTGTGTGATTGTGAGATGAAATGGAGGACTTACAGTTTAACGTGGGATCCGAACCACGGTGGAGACCTGGCATTCCTCACATTCACAAGTTGTGATTAATACACGTCTTGTCAGAGGTGAAGGAAGGGTTTGGTAATCAGATAAATTTGTGACAGGACCGAGGATTGAACCCCGGGCCCCCAGCATAGAAGTCTGACACCTTACCCCCCTCAAATACTTTTTCAGTAAATGCATTCATTTAGTTTTCTTTTTTACATTACTGTTTCCAAACTATGGTCTGGGTCAATTTCTTATTCAAGCTATATACTTTCCACTACCGTCTTGCTAGGCCTGTCGTAGCTTCATTTACCTTATAATCTAGGACAGGCACAACATCCAGTCCCCGGTCGTTAATTTATCAGTGTGAAAGTGTAAACCCACATTTCATCAATGATACATTTTTCGCCAAAGCCGGGAATAGAATCCGGGATCCTTAGCTCAGTAGGCAGACACGCTACCGACTGAGCGAAGAAATTGTATAGTTTAATTATCCATACATAGTACTATATACAGTTCAGTATTTAAATATCTGTCATGCTTTGTTTGAACAGGACTTTTTATCTTTAAAAAGCTTCTGGTCAAATAATGCAATACTAATGCCAAATATTCAGGAAATGTTGAGATTACCACGTGTAGAAAATTAAACTAATCGAATCTACTGAAGCAATATTTGATTTATTTTGGCAAAAAAAGAGAAGCTTTTGCTATACATATTCTACAAAAGTACAGATATTAACTTTTGTTCCCTTCCATCTCACCTTAACAGAATGACAATAATAACAATTATATATGTATATATTAAAGCCTTTGATATATATGTATGTATCTATGTATGTATGTATATATTATATCAGAGGTTTTAATTTAGGGCTGTATCCCAGTACAGTGAGTAGACAAATATACCTTGTAACGTGGTTGTATAGGACCGCATCTAGGTCACCTTGGGGCCTGAAGCGCGAATTAAACTGCACATATGTATGTGAGATAACAAGACCACATATGGAAATGTTACGCGGCTATTTGTGGAATGTATCTCTGCTTAGCGATGTTTGAAGTGTAAACAAGATGTTAAACTATAACTTGGAAATGATTGTACGTAAAATATATTTGTTTGATGTTAATTTACATAATCAAAATTTTGCATGTATTATATACTTTTAATTCAAATTAAAATATATCAAAGATTGAATAAAAAATGCTTGCTGTGAATTGTTACACATATTACATTTGTTGTGGAGTTACAACAAGTGAGGTGTGGGTTTTTCGGAGTTCACCATCACTCTCGCTCATAGATGGCCCAAACCTATAACTAATTAATTTTAATTAATTTATCACCGCGTCTTATTAACCATTCGGGTTATACGCTTAAGTACTAATTACGCTGATAGTTTAGGAATTGAGAAGGTTGAATTAAGAGGAAGTGAACCCGCATTTGCTTGGAGGGATAGTGGAAAGCCATTTAGGAAAACAGCCCCCAGTTCACCCGACTGAGAATTGAACCTCGATCTCCCCGTCCTCAGCAGTCTAGCTCAACACGAAACCGGCGAGTTAGCTAACCCCAACCTTATAAGATTCTAAACCAAAAATACTTGTTTTGCATTTAACGGGAATGTCAGGGGATCGAATCCCAACCGGGTGTTCGCGTGTAGTTTCCCCATATTCGATTACCTGATCCTCCACCAACGTGAGTGTGGATACATTTCCTTTTTGTCACTACCCATCAGATTTAGTAATTTTTTCAACCGTGCATCGCGTCTTACAACCCGTCGGATCTATTCCCAGTTAGGGATGAGAAAATTATAATTTAAAAAAAGGTTTATCCACATTTGCGTGGAGAGAGAGCGGGAAATAATTTTGGAATAAACATATCAGCAGGGATTCATACATCAGCCTCCACGTCATCGGAAAACCAGGTCAATATGAGACTGACGCTTTTATCCACGTATTCACCGGTGCGGACTAGATATGCTACTGGTCAAGGAAAATAAAAACTACGCTTTGGTTTTTCGAATAGAGTTTATTTTTTATTTTTAAATGAATCAAATAATTTGTAATGGTCTCGCAAGATATTTGTTACCTTGAGTGTCGCCAACTGTCCCTACCCGTCCCTGTGAGATATGGTAATCGCCGTAGTTACATTTATTTTCATGTTGGGAAAGATTCGAAAATTTCAATCGGCGTCATAGCGGGGCGTCGTGGCGCCATCCAAGCTCAGGATTAAGTGTGAAGTGTTGAGTGGTTCAGATTTAAATTCTAGTATCATCAGATGTTATTCGGTGATTTCATGGGCGCCTTAAAAAGAAAAAAAAGTATTCTTACAGAATGAAAAAAAAGGTTGTTTTTTTGGTGGAATGTTGAAAACAAAATATTAACTTGATGCGTCTTAAAATATATTTAAAGAAGTAGTTTTGTTTACAAAGCCGGTGAAGTTTATTAATTGAGGAATACAACATGTGAATTTTTCATGGCATTTATAAATGGTCGTGTGTTATGTTTCTTGGTGAAAGAATAGTCTCGTAGGCCTCCCACACTGGGAAAGAGTGTTTAAGCTAAGTCACTTAATTAACCACCTGATTGCCTCTTAGAGAATTTGGTTCAATTCCCACTGGGATCAAATATTTAAGCTTCGCCTAGTGCGAAATAATCGCGATAAGAATAATTTAGTATTCACTTTAATTACAATAATATTTTATTGATTTCACAGCCATCTTCCACTACCACGGCTAGAATTGTAAAGTTTCCCTCTTTAAATCTTAATAAATGAAGGAAGGATACCACCCAATTCCTTAGATCCGTCGATGACGCGATTGACTACAGAGCTGGAGCTCCCGAGTTCGATTCCAAGCAAGGTAAAAATTGTATTACTGTGAAACTTGATGGGGGTGGTGTTGTCCTCCTTACTGTGATGACATTTACGGACAGCTACAAATGTGTTGTGTCTGTTTTAGTATTAAGTTATTTCTTAAGTCGAGTGCTGATATAACCAATTGCTTCAGAATGTACTTCCATAATAATAAAAAAAGTATAGCTTCAGATAAATATCAAGCCCTTATCGGAATATATTTCTTAGTCTGACTGGCTGGAAAAGGATAGGTCGGGGTTGGAATTCCGGCCGAGTATAGTTTTTTTTTAAATAGTTCATCCCTCTTCTTTAGCGTGAATTCGAATAAATATCCGCTAGATTCTACTTTAGCTTTCCCCATAACGTAACTAAAATGCGTTTAGATCGAACGCGTAGTAATACTAAGTGGATTAAATAAAAAAATAGAAATAAAACTTATCCTGTTCCTATCATCTAATACAGGTAGTGGCTAACAGTAAACTGAATTATCTAGTCTTAAGAAATAGTTATTAATATAATGTGTCAGTGATTTAACTTTTTTACACTCTTAGTAATTGTGATGTCTAGCAGAAAATTGAACCTTCTTTGGTAAGAATTATTTTTGAGGGTTCTTTCTTACGACAGGTCCATTACTTTTGTCAGTGAACCTAGACCGCCAATGTATTCTGTCCTTTGCCTCCTCCTTGAGCGCCCAGAATTTTCTTCTTTCCTTCAAGTCATCTAAAATACCACCTTCTATATGAATACAGTTTGATAAAGGTGAATCTAAAAAATCCACTAGCTTGATCTATATTTTTGAGGGGGAAGGAGGTCATAATTTACTATACATGTCATTTTTATGTTTCACGTACTGGGACCTATCTGCTACGAAAGAACGCATATAAATCTATCCTCTTTAAATTTTGCAGAAAATAAAATTAAACCAAACCACACACCCCTTTGTATCACAGACGTCTTAGTGTGACAGAAAAAGCCCCTTGAACAAAGCGTACACATTTTATTCAGGTGTCGCGTGTAATTATGGGCTTCAGCCTTGTTTGTGCACTACACCGCGTCGCTGAGCAGTCGAGCGGGAAACTGACTCCCCAGGCGCTTGCCCACGTTTCACTTGGTACATTCTGTATACCACGCAGACGACAAACCCTTCTTCCCACGTTCCGCTAAATACCACCGACGGGTGACCTCAAGAGCAAAAGACATGGAAAGCAATAAGAGCTGTGGGACGTTACAGTGAAAGTAGATACTATTTTATTTAATAATAATTGGGGCTAAACAGACAAGGATAAGTGGTTCAAGTTTCAATCCCCCTCTGAAAATATTATTAACTATGCATTTTTTAATGCCTCCTTAAAACATAAGCTAGTAGTTTATTTGAGTTTTATAAAATTAACGACGTATACAAACATAATAATCAGTCTAAGGAAAAGTAAATTGATTCAAGATATATTTATTTTAAAAACAAATTCCTGATTCCAGCTTATTTTGGGAGAGGGGAGGGGGAAAATCACATGCAGGTTATCACCTACCCCTCAAATAATACTGGTTGGGTATCTTGGAGCTATGATATGATCATGAATATGAACGTATTTAAAGATAACTTTTAAACTCACGGATATAATACAAACAACCACTCTTAAAACTGGTTTAAAGCATAGGGTCGTAGCACCTAATACAAAAACAACCCTTTAAAATTATGTTATCTGTGTAAGGCAACAGAATAGTAATACGTAAATATTAAATTATTATTATTAGCTACACCTGGAATCAAACCACTGCTCCGTTGACTTAAGTCATTCTCTATCAGACCTCAACCAAGGTGTCATGTTTAAATATCCAGTGTAAAGTTTAAATTTTACACACGTTTAGTTTCACTATACGGTACGTTAAATAAATTGGGATTTATAAATATATAATATATATATATTTATATATACATTTGTAAATATATATTTATATATACATCTATAAATATATTTTAAACAAAATTTATAAATTTATATAAATACATATGTATAATACTAGCTCTACAGTGAATTATCCTCTCTAACCTAAGGCAACAAGATAGTAGATTAATAAAAAGAACCAGCATTCACCTGGTAGATAGATGGAAACCAAAATGTGATAAATATATAATCAATTCTCCCGACCGGGGATATAACAACAGTATCAGTATTTATATTTTAATAAAGTATCTATGAAGAATATACGAAGATTGCTCACGTGTTTGTTTAGTTAAGTGTAAGATATAGACAATTTTATCAGCGTCATTAGGTTTCATATCTTGTATTGCTTTATATTTATAATTACTATATTTTATTCGTTATATTATTATTTCACGTTAACACAATCTAAAATATAGTTAGAGCTATGATATTTGTAAGACAAGTATAGTATAAAATACTAAACATATACTAGAAGATTAGAATAAAAAACAGATAGTCAAATAATAATAATTAACAAGTAACAAGGATTAAATTAAGTATTAAAATTAATTTGCAGTGTGCAATTTAAATAAAATTAATTTAACAATTTTTTTAGCCCATATTAACTGTGACAATCATACATTTAAATTATTTTTAATAGATTTTAAATGTGATACTAAATTTTAAAAATTAACACATTCCACCAACTTAACAATCAACATTCAAACATCGATCCAAGTAAATAATAAAAAATATTCTTCTAGTGGTTTCATCGTGTGCTCCACAACAACTTTAACATTGATCACTAATATATATATTTAGTTATGTCTAAAACACAACTTTAATGATAACTTGACCTAGTAAACATGTGCAAGATGTAAAAACAGCACGAGGAGGGAATGTGAGTGCAACTTAATAATCAAGACAAATAATACGTTTAAAAGTGTATCATAAATAAGCTTTAACTATAGACTACAAAAATAAAGACATTGTATGCATCCCATTTAGAAAACGTAGGAGTCAAAATTTAATATTAAAATTCAGATATAGTTCAAATTAAAATGTACTTAAGAGTTGTTAAATAATTCCTAAAAAATGTTAATGAAGTACTAAGATCAAGGCTTATTTAAATAAGAAGAAACATATAGATAGCAACTTTTTTACTCAGTGTTAAAACATTAAAAGAAAAAGAAGCCCTCAAAGACATAAGTATCAAAAATCCTACCTTGCACAGTTTTAAATGGTCCGTTGAAGCACCGAAAACTACGCACACGAATTATACTATTAGCTAAAAGAGTAGTTAAGATAAAATTATTTGTAAATTTTCATCTAGAGGTTGTACAAAGACAATCGTTGAGTTAGAAATAATTCTCGCTCTACTTGAAGATTAATAGAATAAATAGATCACTTTCTGACTAGACCGCTGAAGGACAACTACAGCACTGATGATCTCAACGCCGGCGTGCGGGGTTATATTAACTCCGAGTTACCATGGTAACGGGGGAACTCCTAGGACATGCGCGGCCGCAGTAGTTTCCCGCGCGCGGTGTTTACGGGATCACTAGCGCGTCTCGCGGCCGTCACTGGAAACGTCAGCCGAGCGTCTAGCCCCTCTTTGTTCAGGTGCGCGAGTCCGCCACGATCTGGTTTCAGAATCCACAAGGACGCCGCGGGTGGTGTGTCGGATGGAGTGTGGCGTCTCTTTCCGTCCCGCCTGGGGCGTTCATGAGACCATGATTGACAATAATTTTTCTTCAACACGTGTTTTCCTTTAATATGACAACCCTTGACGTTATTATTTATAGCATTAAGGGGGCCACCTCGGTTAGCGAGATATTGTCACACAGACGTTCAGATCAAACGCAATATTTAATTCCACGACGCATTTTTTTCATTATTTGGTTCAGCTTAAAATAAAGCAAAATTAGATCTTTAACTTGAGATAAGAAATTTTTTAATTTTATTTCCCCTCTTTTTTATTGACAAGACAAAATGTGGTTGTAGGTTAAGGGGGAAAGAGAGTAAAAGGTGGCCACCTTAGACAAAAATTCTTAACTCCGTTTAGTTCTAAAAGCACATACACAATAGTTTTCCACTCTACCTCCAAGCAAATGCGGGCTCACTACCTCTATATTCAACCTTCCCGATTCCTAGCCCATTAGATTAATCAGTACTTGAGCGTATAAGCCGAACGGGTAGTAAGACGCGGTGCTAAGTATTATTAGTAAGTCTAAAGGCATAGATGGTTTTAAGTCACATTATATGTAACATTAGTGAACTCCGAATCAATCTTATATCACTTGCCCTTTTAGCTAACAGGTATTTTTTTTATCCATGCTCCGGGCTATAAGCATATTTTCACAAATTGGGGTAAGGATTAAGAAACTAGAATTTACGGGAACTATACCTGTATTTTAATGGGGGTAGAATGAGAAACTATTTTACAAGTCCCTGTGCCCCTTCAGTACATCCGTAAGAGATTCAAACCCCGAACTATTCGTCACCATTAAACCAGACAAGACATGACTGGTGCCTATGTCCACATGCCCACTGGTGGGAGGGGGGTTAGACAGCAAATATTCTAAATGTTTTCCCACATCGAGACTAAAATCAAAGTCTCATATTCACTAATTTTTATCATACCATTTGGTATTTTTCTATTCCATCCTTGTCAAACATAAATAATCCCAAGATGTGATTAATCCTTGTTTGAAGCTCGAGGTCGCAATGATTCTGACCATGAATAAAGTTTGACGTTATTACTCAAAATATAAATGAAACTTATAAACAAGATTCTTACCACCGTTTGAGATGTCATAAGGGCTTTTAAATATTTTATAACAAAATAATACGTTTTAAGAATAAGAAAACCTCTTATTTTTCAATTGATTTTTGGTGATTTTTAATTATTTAAAAAAACAAGGAATGGTAACTATCATATATATAAACTTATTTAACGTCAATAATATTAACTGGTATTTTCATAGTGCTTCCATAGACGACCATAAGATTAATCTAATTTAATAATTATTTTCAAGCCAATAAAGACTAGACAACGAGTTTTTCCAAAAACATAAATATAAATTTTTTGTCACTATTTCTTAGGTTAATTTGGTACAACAAGTGTAATGTATCTATTTAAAAAAAATTTACTCTCTTAAAAATTAAATCAAGGAAAAAAGTAAAAAATTTAGAAAATAATTTTGTTTATTGTGGGAATGTGGGTATATAACAAGCTATGTTCCAAATTTCTAGAATCTAGGGTATTGGAAAGTTTATGATAGTTTGCGTGAATGAAGCCTATGACATAAAAACAAGATATTAAGTAAAGTATCCGAAATTACAATTACGTCATTATATTTATCTTACAGCTGTCAAAATTAACATCAGACACATAAGTGAACAGGCACATTGTCTAAATATAAATATAATTTAGATCGACTTGTAGGTGAAGGGCAGGTCAGGGCTCGAATCCCGGATGGGTGTTCTAAGTTTTATTTTACTGAATGGTTTCCAGCTCTCCCGCTACGCATGTGCGTGTATAACTCCTCTAAGATCTACCTCAGCGGTTCCTCAAACTGGAGTACGCGTACCTCCAAGGATAATTTGGCTCCTTTTAGGTGGTACGCGAGCACTTTCACGGGAAAATTGGCAAAATAACAAGGGACTTATGAATAACCATAATTTGTTGAAAATTAGCGTTATCTAGTTATTTCCACCCCTCTTTTCCCCATATTTGCCCGGCTGGAGACCGATTGCTGAGAATATTCAACCCTCCAATCGAAACCTTCTACATTAGCAATTTATAATGCTTTTATCAACGATATATCTCTGTTAGAGTGGTTTTTCATCCATGGTGTAGCTAAAAAATAAATACCACAATAGGCTAAATTTGAAGCCGGACCTCCGCTTGAAAGTTCCAAATGGACAACCAGACATCAAAAAGTTATGCCAAGCCATGCAGCCACACCCCTATCATTGATAATCTTTGGGATTCATAATATATCAGCTCCAAAATTACAATTAAAATGTTGGTTTGAAAATATTGTGTTTAGGTTTACTTTTCTTATTTATTTTTGAAAGAATTTATGAATAACATGTGTAAAACTTTTCTACAAACTTTTTGCAGTAAAACTATGTTTTTTTTAACGAGTCTCAATAAGAGGAAATGTTAAGGCTATAGCGGTAGGATTCTCTCTAAATAGCTTTGTCACATTTAAAATATTTTGATTACAGATTTTTTTTACCACTAGATTAAATAGATCAATAATTTACCACGTGGGCATATTTTTTTAAAACCTGTCATTTGGAATTTTTTTTATCTTGGGGTCACATTAAACTTTTAGTCATGGTCAAGGGGTACAGTCTAAAAAAGTTTAAGAACCGCTGCTCTAATTTATTTATCCATCCCTACCCCACTAGCACAATTAATATAAATAATCCCACCTCGGGGGTCATATGGTCTAAAGTGTCACTCTCACAGCAGAATGGACTGTCAATAAAGGGAAGTAGAGGTTCGAATCCCAGTCGGTGAGCTATGGGTGTTTTTACTAAAGAGTTTTCCAATCTCCCTCCACGCAAACGCTAATACGCCTGCTCTAAATTCAACCTGACTTATTACTAACATGTTAGCCTAATTAGTATAAATACATATAGCCCAAATGGGTAGTAAGACCAGGTGCTAAAAGAAACCAACACATATATGTTCGTATAGCCTGGATGGATATTAAGAAACAATGAAACAAAATGATCAGTCTATCAAAAGTGATGGATGCGAAATACATTTAATTTTAGAATTAGGTATAGTCTCTAAATTAAAATTGAACTAGTCCTTTTGATAACTAACAGATAGCATTTTTCCGATATATGTGAATATTTATTTAAATTGGTTGATTTCTTGGTTGTACAGTAAGATTCATAAGGAAAGGAAATTTTGGACAGTTGACAAAAGTCATTAAAACAATTTTTATATAAGTATCACCTTTTATAAATAGTACACATTCTTATAAAATAATACTAATAGTATAATAAAGTAATATCACTGCTGACCGAAAGAATATGTTAGTATTTTTTAAAATGTTTACCTCATAATCTCATCAGCTACTATATAATATACATTTGAAAGTAAAGTAAGTCATGGATAGATCTAGTAGCACGTATAGTGATCCATGATTTGAAATGGAAGTCTATCTCCAGACTGACTGAAATGTAGATAGACATACATATCTCAAACTTTCCACTATAACGGAGATTTTAAATAATATTACCAATCTCGTGACACAACATAATAGAGGAAAAAAACCACACTATTATTTTTAATTTTTTCCTTCGTGTTTGCTGCCCATCCAAACTATACGTATTTAACAATACTAATTATGCAGAATTTAGAAGAAATGTATCCGAATTTGCATGAAGTAGGAAGGTGATATATGAATTAAAATCTTAACACATCTGGTGGGATTTGAGCCTAGACTTCTCCGTTATTGTGGATTCACACGTTCGTTGTAAAACACGAGCAGTGCTTATATCTGGTCACGTGACAGCTCTAATCCAATTACAAGAAGTCCACTTGACCAGCGTAGCCTACACTGCTCGAGTAGAGATAATTCAACTTTTCCAGCGCTTCTACAGAAAACCCTCCAAGAAAAACCAATCAGCGCATGCGCAAATTTTCAAACATGCGTTATTTATAAACACAGCACATTCTCAAGCTGCGGTATCTCAAAAGTGTTGATGAAAAACGACCGTTTATTGGAAACCATGAGTTTTATCGGTGACAAAATCAAAACTAGGCAAACCAGGTAAAATATCTAATTTTATTGTAAATACAGTAACTTGCACTGATTGTAATATTTTCATTTTTATGTTTGACGTTTCAATGCATCATGGGTAAACAGGAGATTCCCAACTTTCCACAAGCGTGTGAACAGCTGTACCACTAAGCGGTGCTAACTTACTGTACTGCTTTAAAATTTCAGCGTACGTGTGAATTCACCTTTATTGGCAAACGAGATTAGATGAACTTGAAATTTTGTTAGTCCATGGTATATTGGTACAGGTTATTTTGTATGTAAATCTGATGTGTTTTCCTCCATCGGATAAACTCAGAGTTTAAATACTAAGGTGGTCAAAAGGATTAATATAATTATGGGGTTGAGCTTAGGAAGTATTTATAAGGAAACGCACCCTCATCAGCGTAGAAATCGGATGGGAAAACCAAAGTGATAAATAACATGTAGAAATCAACCATCAGTACACTTAGCAGAGACTTAATCCTAGACCTCTCCTTCAATGGCAATCCAGTAGACTGCGAACTAGAAACCAAACCTTTTGATTACAGGGTGGCGATGTGCATAATATTTGATTTTTAATGCAAACAGTTGATAGGCTTTAGTTGGAAAACTAAGTTGAAACAAGTCAGAAAATCAGAAGTTACTCAAACAAATAATTGGTTTCGCTCCAACTAACTTAATTTAACACATTTGTTGGAGATTTTCTCAACGGTTTTGTCCGGATACACTAGAAGTTCACAAAACCAACTATTTAACTTCTGTTCCCTGAAGCCTACAATGTGTCCCGTTCAAAGAAATATTTATCATATAGCTCTACTCCCATACCATTATGTCAATAGTTTTAGTTTACTTAGAAAAGTCATTTTCTTAGAAAAATCTGTGTAACTTTCATATTTATTTTCTTTCAAGGTTAAATTCTCAAAATGTATAACGCAGCCTATTTTTTTTTTTTTTTTGCCAATTATTTGATGCAAGCGCCTGGAAAGTTTGGTTATAAAACTATTGCGCAACACTGATAAATAACTTCTAGGAACCTTTGACATATTTTATAATAGAATGGTGTTTCTTACAAGTTGGTCATTAATCACCTTTGTTAGTATTGATCCAAACTTTTTTCACTAGCATCGTGGGCTTATTGTGAATGATGTAGCTCAACACAAAGCTAACTATAAGATGTTTTAAAATTATTACATTTAATATAATAGCTTTATTTCCCGTATATTACTACCCATCTGACAGTGTTGACAATGAAGCTATCATTTACAACACTTAATTAAGGGTTCTTTATTAGTTGTTTAGGGTCTGTTTTGATGGCGAAGAAAGAAAAGGATGATAATTTTCTTTCTAAAGATGATGTATATGTGTCTTTTTGGGCTCATACATTTATTTGTCTCATGTTTATATTAAAATAGGTAATATGCTATATTATAATATTCTTAAAATTAGCATATGACACGAATCTTTATTAAAAATAAATGGTATATATAGTATAGTAATAAGAAAATTCGGCAGTAAGAAAACAGTGGCAAACATGAATATTATACATATATATAAATACATATTATTCAGAAGTGACATTATTTTCTTACTATCGAATTTCCCGTATTTCGCAGATTTTACAGAAGGAACCACCAATTTTTACTTTCTCTTTATCTTAGAGGTAGAGAAAGTATGGTGATCGTCAAAAAAATCGAACTCAAGATTTTGATGAATTTTGACGTTTCATGACTCCCTGAATCCGAAAAAGTGGTTTTTGAATTTCCGTCTGTCTGTCTGTCTGTCTGTACCTCCAATTAGAGCCTAAACTATTTTACCGATTGAGCTAAAACTTGATATCTAGGGTTTTCATAGGGTTGCCCCGAGGGGTTTTTGGAATTGGATATCTACCCCTAAAATTAAGGGTAGTTTACTGAAGGGAAAAAAGAGAAAAAGACGATTTTCTCAAAATCGGCTCTAACGATTTTGATTAAATTTCATTTATGAACATTAATAAATATTCCAAACAAAATGGCTACTCTCAATATTTCGGCAAAATGGCTTTAAGGGCTCCGGTCTGATGCGTAAATTAACATTTTTTATAATATCTCCGAAACTATTTGAGATATGAAATTACTTAGCATTACAAATATGTATATATATTTATAATACAAATATTTTATTCGAAACATATTTTTAAAAAATCAATAACTTTCAATCTATACGCAATTATATATATATTTTTAACTTTTTGGACATTTAAGCTAAAGTATTGCGACCGTAAAAAAAACTAACCTGAAATGTTGATGGATGTCGACGTCTCATGACCCCCCAAACCCTAAAAAATAGTCTTTGCAATGCCGTCTGTCTGTGTGTCTATAAAAACTTAAAATTAAGGGTAGTTTACCGAAGGGCAAAAAGAGAAAAAGTCGATTTTCTCAAAATCGGCTCTAACGATTTTGATTAAATTTCATTTATAAACATTAATAAGTATTACAAACAAAATGGCTACCCTCAATATTTCGGCAAAATGGCTTTAAGGGCTCCGGTCTGATGCGTTAATTAACATTTTTTATAATAGCTCCGAAACTATTTGAGATATGAAATTACTTAGCATTACAAATATGTATATATATTTATAATACAAGTATTTTAGCCGAAACATATTTTTATAAAATCAATAACTTTCAATCTATACGCAATTATATGAATTTTTTTTAACTTTTTGGACATTAAAGTTTAAGTATTGCGACCGTAAAAAAAAACTAATCTGAAATGCTTATGGATATCGACGTCTCATGACCCCCACAACCCTAAAAAGTAGTTTTTGCAATGCCGTCTGTCTGTTTGTCTTATAAAAACTTAAAATTAAGGGTAGTTTACTGAAGGGCGAAAAGAGAAAAAATTGGTTTTCTCAAAATCTGCTCAAATGATTTTGATTAAAATTCGTATCTAGCCGTTGATTAAGATTATAAATAAACTGGGTATTTTCATTTTCCTATGAAAATGATTTTTAGGGTACTTTACAGAAGCGTTAATTTCCGTATCTCCACAACTATTTGACTAAACAACTTATCATTGCAAAATTGTAGGACTATTAGAAATAAAAAACTTTTATTTGACATATATTTTTATAAAAGCAACAGTTTCTGAGATATTTGCAAATATATTAATACAATTTTGTGAGCTTTAGTTGTAAACATATACTACTTAAGTCTTAACGCAATAATTCTCCAATGCCATAGAGTAATTAAATATAAGTATCTAAAAAAAGTATGTTATTTTTCTTTAAAGCTCTTAGGAGAAATGTTTGCATTGCAATGATCTATCTCAATTTTAAACTCAATAGTCAATATTTACATTTTTCATTGGTCAAAATGTATAAATGAATAATTAAATATCAATTCGATGACTTGAAGATGTGCAACCCCTTATAAAATGTTAAAATTTTAACTAGAAATCGAAATTTTAATACGAAGTGTTGACCCTTGTGGAGGACATTAAACTTTTTGAAATGCTGTTAGGTGGACAAAGATGCGCCTCTTTTCTCATTGATTATATATCATTGTATATATTATTTTATGCGTGTTCTTATGTGGAGTGGTGATGATACAATGTATATTATTCCATTCAGAAATCTTACGAGTTTATAGAAAGAGAGAGAAAGTCTGTGCGGTGCGCCGTACCATTTATTTCGGTAGCTTTAGATTTAAGAAAATAGTTATGTAATTTAATTTTTCGTCAAACTAAGTGTGAAGTAATGTAGCTTCTGTTTAAAACGGGATGGTTTAAGATTGACGGAGAAATACACCTTCTTTCACTTCCCAAACCTTGATTAAGGGGTAATAAGATATGTTTGAATCATCGTGCTTAATTCTTCAGTTCACTTTATCGCTTATTCAAAGATCTATCATTTTAAACTTTCACTTAAATTTTCTAAATTAACGATTATTCCAGTGTTTTTACTAGATCTCGCAAAATTATCTGTGTTTTCCCGGTTTATTCCGGACACAGAAAATTCCCAGTTTTAAATATGCGTGGAAGCATATATATCTAAAAATATACACAGATGGGCTTATATTTATTATATTTAATTCATTACAATAAATGTATTTGAGTGACTATGAAGAATACTAAGTAAGTGCACAACTTTAATTTGATACCTCTGTAATTATCACACTAAACACCTAAACATTTTGTCGAGAAACCTTCAGATCACGTAACACAAGAACCTTTGAAATTATACAAACAACTAGCAATTGTTTCAAGTCACCAGACGAGGGAGACTCTAATAATACAATCACATCAAGAACTTAGAGCCTTCGGAATCAATAATATTCTATACATACTTTAGATCTAGGTTTATAATATTAAGTGTTAGATTGAGTATTGTTTTAGAAACAGTTTAATGATATACTAAATTGACATTTTGTAACTACGAATGCCTTTAAATAATGTAGGTGCACTAAATAATTGTTGTATCCGTTTGACCATTTGTAAACCCGTCCGTTCATCCATCCATCCATCCATCTAGACATCTATCTATAGATTTATCCATCTCTATGTATCTCTCTACTCATATATCTATATATTCATCCACCCAATTTAGTCCATCCAATTAATTCATCTATATTTTTCTCTACCTATTCAGCTATCTACTAGAAATAGCTAGATGCGTTCTATCTATAATATCACTATGATAATCTAGGATTGGAAAAGTACGTAGCGTTATTAGGATTGATAAGAAAGGAATTATCGGTTTACTAAATTATATAAAAGTGGTTTTTTAAATACCATGTAATATTTTCAACGATTGACTGACGTGTTTGTTTGTATAAGGCAGAAGGGGAATGACATTTCAGAAAAAGGTTGGATGTTTTCATTCTCTTCCTCGAAAACAGCATCTGCTTGGGACGTCCTTACACAATCCATTGTTATGATGAGACTCCAAAACAATCGTAACGTGGGAAATGTGGGAACAAACAAGAGAATAGACCAGACGTGTTTTTTTTTCTCTCTTTAAAGTGGATATTTCAATTTTGTGGCCACAGGAGAAAACCTTTTACAAAGAAAGCACTTCTGAACTAGAATACTTCCTGAATAGTCAAACTTGGGAAAGTTTGCGTTCTTTGACCACAAGGGACTACGGTTTGATTATAAAATCAAGACACAACCTTTTTTTATGTGTGTTTAACTTTCAAAGTCACACAAAGTGTTTAGAGCTCTTTTTGTATATATATAGAGCTTAATTCAATAGACTACACTTTTTTTAAAAGCTAGTAGCAATTAAAATACAAATTTCATTCTTGATAATATGGGAGAAAATCAATTCAAATTTATTTATTTTTATGACTCCCTTAGCAGATGTAATATATTATATTATCATGGAATATTTATTTTGTATTTTTTCTCATTAAGTAATCCACCCTCATAAATAAAAGCGAAGCTCAGCCCGGAGCCCCCTCCACTTTTTTAAACCCTCTTTCCCTCCAGCATCATCCACTAAATCTTAGAAGTGCTACGCAGTATTCGAAGAGCAAAGTCCACGCAGAAATCTTTAGCATAAAATTAATGTAGCAATAACCTTTATAACAAAAACAATATAAAATGTAAGGTATTGTTAACCGTAACAAAATTCTTACAGCAATCTAAAACGTTTTCTGTGTGCAGGGGGTACTCCTGAAAGCAGATATTTTGAAAAAATTAGTTCGCCGTAAGCGAAATCAGATAAACTCTACCCCTTCAGTTTCAGCAAATCTTCAGACGCTGATAATTCCTGACCGATATAAAGTGTAGATATCCGAAACAGAAATTGAAGAAAATTTCTTACTTTCCGATAGTGGACCAGATGCTAACAGAATCCTTATTTCTGGTCGACAACGTAATCTGCAAATATTAAGTGACGCAGAGGCCTTATATGGAGATGGAACATTTAAGACTGCCCCACTACTGTTTGCACAAATCTATACTGTGCAATTTGGAGGGGGTCATCAAATTATATATGCACTCCTACCTAATAAACAAAGAGCTATGTACGTACAACTTTTTGAAATGTTACAAGAAATTGAACCTAGCTTTCAACCACAAACATTTTCATGTGACTTTGAATCCGCTGCAATAAGTGCTATTAGAGAGTGTTTTCCCCAAGTTGAACTACATGGTTGTTTTTACCATCTAACACATAACATGAGGAAACAAATATTTGCATTGGAACTTATTCAACAATACAACAACAATGCCGAGTTTTGTTTGAAAGCAAGGATGATATCATTTCTGGCATTTGTACCAGAAAATGATTTAGACCAAGCTCTAGATTTGTTGGCAGAAGAACTTTCTGACAATTTGCAGCCCCTGATCGACTGGTTTGAAGACAATTATATAGGTCGTAGAAATCGCAGAGGCGTTGGACGAGGAGTGGCATTATTTCCACCAAATATGTGGAATCTTTGCAAAAGAGTATTAAATGGTACATATCATGCTGAAGCTGCACATCGCAGATTAAGAACTGAGCTGGGCATGCAACATCCCACAATATGGAAATTTATTTATGCTCTACGTAAAGTACAAGCTGCAAGAGATATCTACTATGAACATCTTGTAGCTGGACATGAGCCCACGCCGAGTAAAAGAAAGTATCGAGAAGTCGATGATAGAATTTTAAGACTAGTTAAGGACTATAATAATAGAGACATTATTTCGTTTTTACGTGGTGTTGCACATAATATTGCAATGCATTAATACAAGACAAAGAAAATTAAAATAAAATATAATGTTGGGCATTATGCTATTTTTTAATCTTAACTTTGCATTATGCTAGTTTTTACCCATAACTTTGCATTATGCTAGTTTTTAATCTTAACTTTGCATTATGCTAGTTTTTACCCATAACTTTGCATTATGCTAGTTTTTACCCATCACTTTGCGTTATGCTAGTTTTTACCTATCAGTAATTATGTAGTTATTTTACCCGTCACTTTTTAATTTTAATTGGGAAATATATACATTAAAAAAGAGTGAATTTTTGGTTTTTAATCATCACTTTTTAACTAAGAAGAAAAAAATGCATTGCATTGGCTAGAAAAGAAGTGATTTTTTTTAAAAGAAAAAGTGGGGTTACTTTTGGCACCCAGTTGTCCGGATTCGCCATGAACAGTCACGAGAAGTTAATGAATCTGTATTATTTGAATATAAAAAGTAAAAATCATTCACGAGTCAGGAAGTGGGTTCATCCTTTAAATCTTCAAAGATCAGTTCCTAGAACACTTCCATTCATGCTCTTGCAGTTTCTGTTTGTAACTCTTCTAGGCTTTCCAAAGAACCGGTTTATTTGATACTAGTGCTAAGAACAGCTCCACATCTACTTCACAGCCCTCCATTATCCTGAAACTAAAACAGATTTTAAAATGCACGAATAAGAGCATGACATTTCTGTGGTATTTTTTTCTCACGTTGCCTATGTTGTACTGAGCTGTGGAGGCTGTCGGATGGACGGCGGAAAGTCAGCCAGTCTGAACAAGTCTTAAAACCGTACACGCCGTGGTTCGTTGCGTGTGAAGTCATTCATAAACCCCCGTGGTTAATTCTAGGCACGGCACACGGCGAAAAGTCATATCGTCTGAAAGTTGCCTATTGGGAAGAAGACCAGGGGGAAAGACAAGATGTCAGATGAAGAAGTTCTAATAAAAAAGGGTGAGAAGAGAACCATTTTGGATGTGATTCTTCGATACAAAGCAAACTGAATCACACACATACTTAGATTGTCTTCTGCTCGACGTAATAGAAGTAAAGGTTGAGGGAAAGAGGAGCTTAAGTAGAAGGAGGATTCAAATATTGGATGACTTGAAGTAAAAAAGAAAATTCTGGGTGTTGAAGGAGGAGGAAGAGAATATGGCGCATTGCTGGTCTAAGTTCATTGACAAAAGGAATGAAACTGTCGTAAGACAGAACACCTAATAATATTAAGAAAATATCATCAAACTTCTTGAGATTATCAGGCCCGAACTCGATGAATTCCGATCTGCTCTCCCGTCCATTGTGCCGGCAGGGCAAAGGGCCGCGGTTCTATATTTTTTCCAAAGCGACTATGAACCGCTCCGTTCCACTCCACCACACTTATGGACGGGGCGCCATTTATTTACATGCATTTTTTTAAATGGGAGTCGTTTTGTATCCACAACGCACCTCTCCACCCCACCAACCTAGTGGATGCTCAGATTTACAGGTTTGTTTACAGTGTATTTTCGTTTTGTGATTATCATTAGGGGTCTGCAAAGCTTCAATAATATCGATAACCATTCAATTGTTATATTATTCCATTCGATAACTCGAATCAAACAAAACTTTAAAAAGATCAATAAGGTTTAAGGCTGTTGCAAATCCCACAATATGTCTAAATATGTTATATTTGGAATAAGGTCAAATATTTGAATATATTTCAATAACAGTTCTTGTGAGTTATATAAAAAATGCTTTTTAAATTACTATATTGACCGGAAAATAAGTCACATTAAAAAAAACCTAAAACAGCCTTTATAAAACCATTCCATATTCTATAACCGCATGTTTAGATCATGTTTAAGAAAATTTAGTTAGCTTTGATGACTGGAAATATATTAAATTGAAAATAGTTTATAATCGCCACAACAGATGGCACTTTTTACCGCTTAACTTTGACGAGATGAACTATTGTTTCATAAACAGGTTGAATAACTACATTATTACACATATTACTTATCCAATACATGTATGTAATGTGTAGCTCTTTTTATTTAACTCATAATTTTAGTATATTTAACTAAGATATGTTTGATTCCATAGTTATTAAAATGTTGCGACTAATTTTCTTTGATTCGAGATTCTATTCGAAATAAAAAAAACTTGCTTCATAGATGTGCAATTATCATTTTGATTAAAGTTGAGTATTTATGTTTTTTCCTCCATATTTTCAATTAACAACAGAACAAACATCGATAAAAGAGCGCACAATTCATAAGACTACTACTATGGATTATTAGTTTAAACCAAAAGGTAGCAATCAATCTAACTATGGTGTAATTTATAAGTTGGGGCCATAGTGTAATCAACCAAGGTAATTCTTCTATATTTCAGGGTAAACAGGGTGTATCTCTCATCACACGATGAGAGAGGGTGGTAGTAACATGCTTATTGTGGTTTTTTTTAGCACCGCATCTTACTACCCGTTCGGATTATACGATTATGTACTAATTACGCTAATGGTTTTAGGGATTATGGAAGCTTATATTTATAGGTAGTATAACCGCATTTGTGGGGCGGGAGAGTTAGAAAACCATTTTGGAAAACCACCCTCAGTACACCCGACCGAGACTCGCATCTCGACCTCCCGTCTTTAGCTGTCTAGTCCACTGCGAGAGTAGCGCGTTAGACCACGCGGCTAACAAAGCGGGTGTGTGTTTATTGTTGATACAGAGTAACCTATTTTGTACCTTCCTGTTTGAGAAGGTAAATGTGGATATCAATTATATCAGTCGAATTTAATTATCTAGATAAAATATTGCATTACCTCTCTCTTCCACTTAGACATATAAAAAATATATTATTTGAAGTATTAAACGTGCACTTTTTGAACCGAATGATTATGTAGCCCACGAAAATTTCTATGAGCGAGAGCGAAAGGGCGTACCAATTTTGCTGGGAAAGGAATTTTCACATACCTTACAGGGTTCTTTTATATGCCACAATTGACATGAGACCGACGGCTTTACTTCCTCTCCAAAGGAAGTTTTGCTACGGATTTTTATCGCTCAAGAAAAATCCATCGACCCCGGTTGGGTTTGAAACCACGATCATCGGTTCCTGAGGCAAGCACCTTACCCCAAGACCATGAGTTCGACAAATTTGTTTTAAATGTATACATAACTTTTAAAGGGTACAGGATTAAAAGAGGGAAAGTTACATTGTACTCCAGAACAACTTTTATATTTAAAACCCCACGAAGACCCCATAAATACTTTTACTAGTTACACTAGTGGCGTGATTAATCTATTTCAAAAAAACAAGATCAAAACGAACCCTAAAATTATTTGCCACTACCTAACCATCCCACCAAGCACATCCTGATACGTAAGCCCACGGGAACGGAGTAATGACAGTATTATTGACCAAGCGTAGCGAAGGTTTTGTTTTAACTTGACCATTTGGCATTTCATCTGTCTTTTATGTGGTTCGGATATTTTCTACTGTCAATCGATGTAGATCAATTTTAACTAAATTTGGGAAGGGACATTCTTTGAACCTTATGCAAAACAATGTATATACATGATTATTCGATCTGATTATCAGTTTCAATATGGCAACTAGTCAAAAAAGTGTCTATTTATTAGTTTTTTCAAGATAAATTCAAAATGCATGAACCAATTTTAATAAAATTTGTCAGAGATTATTTTTTAACCTATGCTGATGGACGTATGCACACACTTTTTGATTCTGTTCATCATAGCTTTGGTGCCTCGTGAATATATTTAATTTAGAATGCCATTTTACTTTATTGCAATATTGTTTTGTTAAAATAGGCAATTGAAATGAATTCACAACTAAAGAAAAGCTCAATAGCAAATTACACTTTCTTCAAATGTGAAGTAACCCAATAAAACTGATAAAATAAACCAGACTGAGATCTTGAAATAATTTAAATTTTGAATAAGCGTTAGAGTTATAATTATTTTTAATTATACTTTATATCATTATTAATATTAGTATACCAATTAAAGGATAAAGGGCTTGAAGGGGGTGGGTCTAATTTTAACTCAAACTGGGTCAAGACTTACTGTATTCATTTTTAGGAAATAATAATAACGTAGTGTAGGATTTAGAACTGATTGAAAGAGTTTAGAAAAATGTCCTAGTTCTATCAAAATACTCAGTAGTCCATGTCCTGACCTATTTCGGTGTTATAGGTCTAGCTGGTGTCAAACACCCGACCGCCCGGTGCTGCGTTGCTGTGGTCTATCTCAGACCATAGTTTGGTGCGTCCTCCGCCGTACAGAACAGGGACCCAAGCTGTAGGATATTCTCCTCACAAGTTGGTTAAAACTTGGTAGCTGAAAATGTGGAGCACTTCGGATTAACCCCCTAACAACTCGTGAACTTGTCCAGCCCCCCTTCTCCTCAAAAGATCCAAAAACTCGCTGTTATGTACCAAAAAAGAAGGGGTATGTCCCCAAAGTTACAAGTTTTGCCAATACTCTGTGCTATTCTGTTCGGAAAAATAAACTACATGTTGTTTCAAAATCATTACCTGGTACGACGAATACGTGACTGCTGAGTCAGGACAGTTGAAAGTAGGAGTTCTTAGGCTTACGTCATCCTTGCATGCTCTCGCTTCAAGCTATGACATTAATAATAATAATAATAATAATAATAATAATAATAATAATAATAATAATAATAATAATAATAATAATAATAATAATAATATAGTTAGATATTTTTAAAAAATGTTTTCATTTTCTAAAAGTTCATGTTTCAAGGTTTATTAGAAGTTACACCTTAATATAAAATTAAACATTTTTTTTCTGTTAATCGCACGGCATGAATTGAAACCAGAACGTTATAGGTCATCTACCGTCCTTTAATCTGTTTATGTTGGACTCGTATCGGACGGAGTCCTTGATGGTTTATTGCCAACACTTTCATCTCTAGAGCAGGTTGAGTTCATCTAACACGAGCAGACATAATGGGGACTTGCTTAATTTTGTTTCTCTCTTTTGTTCTTCCTGGGAAAAAAGGCTCGATGAATGAATTTCCCGTTTCACAACATCAACAAACATTTTCCCTCTTAATCGTCAAATTAAGTAACTTAGTACGGAATTCACCGAAACAAACAAAAGCTATTACACAGTCCAATTTTTCATAGAAAGGGTATATTCTGTCAGCTAGAATAGTGACTAGATCTACTTTCACGTATTTTCACGTATTACGTATTTATACGTCATATAATGTTATATTAACCTATCACTTTTGATATTAATACCTATCAAATAGCGCTAATAAAATATTAAAATATATTTCCTATTGTAATTGTTCTTTATGCGTGTGAAACGTGGTCTCATACCTTATGTGAGGAAAAACATTTCGAATATTTGAAAACAAGGTGTTTAGGAAGATATTTGATCCAAAAAGAGATGAGGATACTTGGGAGTGAAGGAGGTTATATAATGATGAGCTTCATATCCCGTATTCATCACAACACATTGTTAGGATAATCAATTCTCGTAGGTTATGGTGAGCAAGACATGCAGCGCGAATGATAGAATATAGAACCGTGTTCAGAGTATTGGCTGGAAAACCCAATGTAAAGAGATCATTGGGAAGACCTATACACAGATGGAAGGATAACATTAGAATGTACCTGAAAGAGATAATGTGTAATGAGGTGGGCTGAATAAAATTATATCAATATAGGAATAGGATGTAATGAAGTGGAATGGATAGAACTAGCTCAAGGTAGGATTAGGTGGAGTCCTTTTGTAAGTACAGTAATGAACTTTAGAGTTCATAGAGCTAGTAAGTACTATCAATTTTGGCCGCAAAAGAAAAGGTTTTAATTTTCTAAAAGGTCCTTCCTATGAAAATGGGACTGTTTTAGAGATGAACACTGCTGAGAATATTTCAAAGTAATTCGGTCCGATGAAATTAGCAGTTTGTTATTCTAGTTAAATAGTTCTGTCATTTACGTACAGCATATTGTAATTCTTTGATTTGTTAGCTACAGCTTGTAGTTCAGTCGTCTGTGAAAAAATCTTATGGTTCTTATTCTACACCCATGTCAGTGATTTGTAATATTCTAGATATTTGTAGAAATAAAAAAACTCCGTGGCGTCAGTCCGCAATCGAGCCATACTGACAGAGTGACTCCATTCTGTTGACGAAGATAGTGCCAACTACTGCTGATAGATAGTGTCATCTTGTCAGCACAATAAACCCTTCGGTCGTTAATCTTAGTTTTCTAAACCAAAGCCGCTAATTTTTTACTAAAGAATAATAATATTTAGCACCGCGTCTTACTACCCGTTCGGGTTATACGCTTAAGTACTAATTACACTAATGGATTAGGAATTGGGAGAGTTGAATTTAGAGGAAGTGAACCCGCATTTGCGTGGAGGGAGAGTGGAAAACCATTTAGGAAAAACCACTCCCAGTTCACCCGACCGAGATTCGAACCTCGATCTCCCCGTCCTCGGCGGTCGAGCTCAACACGACAAGCGCGTTAGCCAACTACGCCACCGAGGCGGGTTTTACTAAGAAACTCCTCACTTTCGTTACTAGGCTGAGTTTGACCCCATTCCAGACCCGATGCTTAACATAAAAGCCGGGGATCAAACCTATGATCTCTGAATCTGTAGTGAGAAACAGTGACCACTAGATCACTGAGGTCACTAAATATTTGTAAAGGGTTTCTTATTGCTTGAAGCTTTTCTAAACAAGGCGAATGTAGAACAAGGGACTCCCATTTAACCCACACAAGTCTGGCCATAATAACTCATGGGAGAAGCTTGAATTTAATTTTGTCACTTTATTTTTGTGACCGAGATAGTACGAAGAATCGAGATTGTTTACTCTCGCGTCAACTTGTAGTTTATTTTGAATAAGATCACTTCGAGAACGTGAACTTCATCTAACTCAGTTGTAAGAATCGTTCAATTTAAACTACTAGTTCATGGACAAAACTCTACTTTGTATATTATATAAATATAGCAACCCCGCACGGGGTTGCCCGTGACCCACTGTGGTATAAGAATTATATAAGCCCTCAACCCCCTCACCTCCCCCCCCCCCCCCAACATACAAAAGATTTAGAATTATGGCCGATTTCATACACTTTTTTTTTTTTCCCCTCGAGGAGGATGCGGCATATTTTTATCACAGTTATCTCTGAAACGTAATTCTAAACCAGATTAACAATATTTTCTTCAAAAATTTGTTAAAATAGCCTAATTAAAAATCTAATTAAAAATTAAAAAATCCTGCTTCAAGGTGCATTAGAACCCCCTCTCGTCCACCTATGTTAAAAATTTCAGATCTCAGCGTGCCGTAGATTTGGCTAGGCATCGCATACAAATACACAGACAAACACTTTCTTTTATTATTATAGATGACGTGATATATACCATGTATGTGAATGATGTTCGACATCAAAAGCACTTAAAAAAGAGAACGCGAGTTCATTTCTGTATTTTTTTAATCAACGCATCTTACTACCCTTTCGGGTTTTACGCTTATGTTTTAATGATGCCAATGATTTTTGGTAATAGAAAGGTTATATTTAGAGGAAGTGTACCCCCATTTGCGTGGAGGGAGAGTGGAATTTTTTTTAAAACCCGCCTTAATACACCCGACCGAGATTCAAACTTATATCTCCCCGTCATCGGCAGTCTAGTCTATTGCGAGAGTAGTGCCTTAGACCATGTGGCCACCGAAGTGTGTTAGATCTGTATTGTTACAAATTTTTTAAAACAAGCCTTTTTTTGGCAAAACTAAATATAATATCACTTAAGTAGACACGCTTGGCTTATTTTTCTTACAGATAATATTATCGTTAAAAAAAATTAAGAATCGCATAATTTGAACAGGACTTTTTCCTCTTCATTAATTTTTTTTTTTACAAATGCCACTATGACCTTGAAAAATATTCAAGAACTGATGAAATGTGTATAAAGTTAAACTAAACCTATCTACTGAATCAATATTTAGTATGTTTGGCCAAGAAGGCTTTTTGTTTTCCAAATCTGAACATTCACTTTTTAATCTGAAGTGAAGTATAGCTCAACAAATATTTTTTGGTAATCGATAGGGTCGTTATAGTGAAGCTTTGACTCGAAAGGCCAAGGTTCAATCTTGACCGGATATAGTGAGTGTATGTAGATTTACCGTATTGTTATTTTACATTCAATATCCAGTACAAATGGACTGATAATTTATTCCGTTGATTTCAATGAATAATCCAATTTCAGTAACTTGATTATGGTTTCTTAAAGCGTCAAAAACTTTTTTTTTAAATGTAGGTTGTTAAAATGACTGAAAGAGAAGACCAGCATTGGAAATATGAGTAAATTTAAACAATTATGTAAGACCAATTTGGTTTTTTAAGGCTCATATACATAAATTTATATGTTAAGCTTGAGTATTTAACGTATTATTTATGAACTGTTTATTATGTTGGCACATGACTTACAAAACTAACTTATCTTTAGAAATTGGATAGCATAGAAATCTATTATCATTATTTCATCACTGTGAAAATGGAAGAGTCAAAATTCAAACGCTATACAGTTTTTGGTCATGGTGGAAATTGAACCGAGGACCTCAACAAATAGATGCGTAAACGACTGAGCTAAGGCATTAGACCATGATCTAACGCTCTACTTTCGTGTTAGACTAGACTGCCAAAGACGGGGACATTGGGGATCCATTCCGGTCGGGTGCACTGAGAGTGGTTTTTCCTAAATGGTTTCCACCCTCCCTCCACGCTAATTCGGGTGCATTTCCTCTCAATTAAACTCTCATAATCTATAACCCATTAGTGTAAATAGTACATGGGCATACAACCCTAACAGGTAGGAAGACCCGGTGCTAAAAAAAATGTAATCAGACTAGACATAAGTGTAATGACCCAAATTTCTTCGAGTTTTTTTTCATCGACGAGAACCATATATTTTTGTCCCATGCCCCTGCATTTTTTTATTATTTTTTTACGTGTCTGTTTTTTCTCACATCAGTTGAAAAGTTAAGATCCACAGGGAGTTGATGCCTGCCGCATGGTTCACGTCCGGCGTGTTCCAAATTTCTCCACCAGGGTCCTCAGCTGACCTTCTCCAATGACTTGCCGACCTTCTGAATGGGCTAAGGAACCCCGGGACGAGTCATTTAACTGCCCTCCATGCGTTCAAAAGAAAAGTTACGACAAGGCTCCCCTCTTCCCCTACGTTGCGATAAAGCGTCGTAGCACACCCGGGAACGTTTGGCAAAAGTGCAAGAACTCGTAAATCACAACGTGACGTTTCCACTTACAAACAGTTCAATTATTGCCATGTGCGACTGCGCTTATTTTAAAACTCACACTTGACATTTTATTCACACGCTTTGATCAACAACGAACAGTGACTAATATACCCTTTCCAAAGAAAACGCAGTGGGTATAGAGAGCTCCAAAGAAATATACCACCATTCTCTTGGTCAAGACATGGGCAAGAAACCACACTTTGGGGAAATTATCCTTTCTTATCACTTTTGGGATCGAAACCATCTCTACAGATCATTATCAATCGTTTGAATTACCTGAGCCGGTGGAAATGTAAACAAAGGTGTATTCGTGTGAATATGCTGATAGCCTGGACGGGTAGTAAGACTCGCAGAACCAAAATAAATTGTGAAAATCACTCGTCTAAGCCCACCGAAGAATCATTCAAGTAATATGTATGTTGCGTTCTTGATTGGATGTTTAATATAAAACCCTTTGAGCCTAGTTATGATAAGGCGCATCGGGAGGCGATACGATATTATTCGATAGCTAAATAAGAAATTAATTATAAATATCTATATAATTGTTACAACTTGTTACATTGCAATATAATATATTCCGCATCAAGAAGCTACTGATAAGTAGTATGTTTTAAACCTGTATATATAGAATCCATAGATTATTCAAAAACTTTTATAGAATATACAAACACAGCAAGCACAATAATTCTACCACACCTTTTTTCTGCTTTTAAGTGCGAGTCAATAACTCTCTTCAATATTTCCAAAGTATTTGTCAGCTTTTAATTCACGAAATTTTTCATAAAACCTCTTTTTATATTTAACCAAAACTAATCTTACTTAATTTTACTTGATTGTCTTTAATTCCTATATATTTCATTAAATAATTCTGTTCCTTGGTTAAGAAGTCTTTGATGTTGGTGTAAGGCAATTTTTCAGATAGAAATTCATAAATATTTTTTTATTCATTTTATTTAATTTTGTTCACAGCCTACCTTATTAATTAAAATTTACCTCACAGACTAAAAAAATATTTATCTAAGGTATTTAACGTGCATATAACCGTTTCGGTGGCCGCATGATCTAACGCGCTACTCTCGCCTTGGACTAGACTGCCAATGACGGGAGATCGGTGTTAAACTCTCGGTCGGGTGTAATGAGGGGGGTTTCTCCTAAATGGTTTTTCACTCTTTCTCTATGCAAATGTGGGTACACTTCCTATAAATATAGCCTTACTAACCCCTTAAACCATTAGCGTAATTAGTACATAGGCGTATAACCAGAATGGGTAGTAAGATGCGGTGTTAAATAAACACACAAAAAATTAGCATAATAAATATAAATTTGTAGTTAGATGCGGTGAAAAAAACAATAAAAATAAAACAGCCATTGAAATAGATGGAAGAAAACAACTCTATACAATTAAGTATACAAATTGTTCATCTGAAAATTTTCACCAAAATATCTTGAAAACAACGCAATGCAGAAAAAAAAACGTTTTAATACAAAAGTTGTTTGATTATGAGGGAGAAGTAAGGTGGTAAGGCTGATATGACCTTGGGTGCTCATTTCTCGAGATAGCTTTTACTTTAAAAAGCTTAAAACCACCATTGTGAAAATAGTACAACGTGATCTACAGGAATAGTATGTAATAAAAAAATAGTGAGTTTCATTTTAAAAAAAAATCAAAGTGACCTTAACGTCACCTTATCAACGCCACCCATGGTCATACCAGCCTTACCAACTTAATTCTCCCTCGGAACCAAGCAACTTTTGTTTAAAACTTTTTTTTTTCTGCAACGCGTTGTTTTCGAGATATTTTGGTGGGTAGTTTTCAAATGAACACCCGGTATATGAAAGGTGGAGCTTGGGGATGAATTGGGTTAAAGTGCATACGTATGCGTCTATTCAACCCCCCTCACGGGGATATTGCGGGCCGCAAGGGTTGGGAGGAGTGTTGTAAGTGAATTACTCTGCGTGTTGTTAAGTGTTGCCTTATATTCGAACTCCCACAAGACTTGCTCTACAATCTGATAGCAATTCTGGGAAACCCCCGCGAGGCATGGTTCTGATACACGAATATTATTCAGAATGGAAGATCTGCTGCTTGGATAACCTTCTCTGTCGATCGATTAGACTAATTTTGTTACAAGGCCTGTTTTATTTGTTACAATGAAGGTTTATTTTTAAATATCTTGTGCAATGAAAGAAACACACAAGGGTTCACTGGAACTTTTCATATGAGTAGAAGTAAAAATAAAAGAATAAGTTTAAAATACCTATTAACAAATTTATTGATGACCCAATTTGTTTTTATCACCCGCATAGGTGGGTTAGCAGATTAAATGTCAGGTTTATCTAGTCTGGCTCGACAGTGATGTCGGAATTTTTTTCAAGCGTGCTAAGTGGTTCCTAAATGGTTCTTCACTCTCACTCTCCACACATTTGGCTACATTTTCTCTAATATATAACATATAATCCTCATATATACTTCATTATCGTATTTAAAATGTAGTGATATATAGATAAAAACATTAAATTATTGGTCTTCTTTTATAGCTCTTGATAATATCTATCCAAATAGACAGTTGAAGATTACATGACTTGACTAAAAAAACAGTGTCAAAATTATTTTGTTAAATTTATAAATGTCAGATAGCACCGTTGCTGCCTAATAGTTGGTCATAGAATACTGCTATTCCGGTAGCCCTTTTAAATTATTTAACTATTGTGGTCAATCTAAATAAGGACGTTTTAATCTAATTACTGTAAAGGTCATCTGGGTCGTGCTACAAAGAGAAGAGGGGAATGAGTGACCTAAATTCCTCATGGTCAAGGTCATAACACCCTCTATATTGTATAGTGTAAGTAGGTCATGAAATTGTATCACTCCAGAGTATGGCTTTCTTAATTGATTTTAGTAAATTGTTTCGTTTACGATACATAGCCTCTTACTTGAGTCCGTCAGTTTAAATAAACTGACCACATGTCTTGAGATCCCCAGTTCAATTCCAGAATATACCTAAAATAATTGAGTATAATTGTTTTTTATAACACTTATATACCTACTTATTAGGGGTTTAGGGACGAGTGCAGCGGATAGCCAAAAACCGCGGATAGTCCGCATATTTAGTAAAACAAGATATTGTAGCACATTCAATTCAAACTTAAGTCCCCCCATAGCTTCTTTGGTGGTGACTGACAGCTGACAGCTTTGAAAAGTTACCAGACCAAATTATGTATCCCTACACCGAATCATATGATCTAAAAATCATGTGTTTAGCAGCTGTCACTTCTGACAGTAAAAATTTAGGTATATACTTATTTCTTTATTCATCGTTGATTTTTGATTTTGATTGATTGATTTTGATTTAGTATTGATATGTTGATGTTAGGACTAGTATTAATTATTAGTTATAAATTTTTTCTACTATATTAAACATTTTATAAATTTTAGCATTTAATCCCATATTAGTTTTTATTATTATAAATTAATAATTTTTAATAATAATTTTCTATTTTATAAATAATTATTTTTTCAATAGTATTATTAATAACATTATAAATGTGAAAATCTGAATGTGTAGTATAACAAAGAGAAAAAAACCCACTGTCATAAAGCTTTTTAACATAATTACAACAAATAAGTCATATTCATTATGAACTGGCTTGTACCTTTAAGTGTTTTCCAACGGGGTCCAAGAACTTCTTCATATGAACATATTAAAATTTAGTTACAAAACTTGGATACAACAAATTAAGGACAAAAACAAAGTTTAAAGATCAACAGTGTTGTAAATTAGGTAATAAAATAGCTCCCAATGAAGTTTAATAAAATAATGAAAATGTCCTTGTTACAAATTTTTAAGAAAATAATAATTTTAATTTTAAGGTTGTGTATAAAATCTAAGCCTTATCTTGGTTCAGTCCCATTACTCCTTGTGATAATCAGCCATTTAGAATGCTGATTTATATTCTTCCGACATGTTTCGGTATAAAAATACCATAATTATGGAGAGCGTAAAATGAAATTAAAGAAAAATGAAGAAAACTTGAGAAATTCTGTACAAAATCTTGATAAATACCGTTATATTAATGAATTTGTAAAAACAATTAATAAACAAACTTACCAATCGTCGCTGTGTGAGATTTAGATTCACTACTCTTAAACAGTTATAACAAAGTCTCTAATAAAACTACAATAACTTATAACTTGAAGTTTTCAGCCTGCTATTTATTTAATAAACACTGGAAAAAGATTGGCAAGTAATTTTTTATTACACTTCACATATTTTTTTGAAATACTATAAAAATCCTAAAACTCGAGGTTTAGCCTAGAGGGCAAAATCTTGGGGTTAAAAGATTTATTTAATAGTCTTGATACACTTAAATTTTCGAATAATGTATATCGATCACTGAGAAACACTCGCTATTTTTTTATCACAACTTTAATGTTATATTAGATAAATAATTACTTAAGATCACTCAAAAACGTTTATTTTCCAAGGATAGCACGTTCACACACAGAACTAATATTCACAAAAGAACACACAGATTACTAAGTAGCCGAATTAATATTAAAAAAAAGACACTGTATTATTCAAGTTTGTAATAAAATTATTATCGGTAGCACAGACACGCCTAAATACTCAACTATAAAATATTTTGTTTGCTTCATCTTGTAAAAACTCGCACGTGGTTTTATTTACTGTATTTAATACGATAATTCACTGTTATAATGTCTATTTAAAATTGTTAGATTTTTGGTTTATGAGTATAACCGTTTGGTTGTTTGTATAATCTTTGAAGTTTGCTTTTGTTGTTTAATTCAAATTAATTATTAAAAGCAAGAGAACGTTCAAAGTGGTCTTATATTCTGAAAACAAATATGGCCACTGAATAGAAGCAATGCTGCCAGGTGTGACGTAGTACAAAAAAGAGGACCTTGTT
Organism: Timema podura; assembly: GCA_033556935.1. Lineage (NCBI taxonomy): Eukaryota > Metazoa > Arthropoda > Insecta > Phasmatodea > Timematidae > Timema > Timema podura. The sequence continues at coordinate 60,842,718 of JAVRXN010000011.1, forward strand.
GCCGGTTGGACGGAGAATAGTATTAATACTGGTGTTTACAAAATTTACACTTTATATTATTTCACAAACATGTTAAATGTTTTTTCCTCTTTATTATCACACACCATTTATTTATGTTAAAATATGCGAGGCCAGTAATAAAAAATATTAATAACTGATATAATACAATTAAATGTAAATCCCCTAAAACGTAAACAAAATAAAAAAAAAAACAGAATGAATTTACTAGACTTTTTTTTCTTAAATTTGTTTATGGAAATAAAATTATACTGTAATTATTAGGGAAGTATTGTAAAAGTTATTGATAATATTTTTAGTGATAATAATAGTAATACTTAGCAAATAATATTTATTTCCAAATATGTTGACAAAAGTTACTTTCAGACAATGTTGGCATTTCTGATAGCATCTGCTAGCTGTTATGTAAAACCAAAGAAGTGTAACGCCACTGTAGTACTCATCTATCGTGACTGCGTCTATGAACACATCATTCATTAGTCTTCTGCTTAATTGCAGCTGCTTCCTTTGCCCTTATCTCACTTTTTATTTCCCATAACAAACATCAGCTTGTCAGATAAGAGGTGTCGTCTTCCTGTTCCGGATAGTTAAGCAGGTTATGAGTCCATTCTAGTCCATTCCCACTTTCATAAACTTTTTACCTCTCTGACCATTATCTCTTCCCTAGGGATTTACTGAGTACAAAAATCAACAGCCCTGTGTTCTCCATCAACGTGGCGTTTTACAAAAAGTATCCCCTGCCATTGGTGATGCCACGGTTAAGCTAAAAAGTCGATAATCCACCCGCGGATAATCGGGAGTTTATTGTATAGATATATCTATAGAAGAGAAAGGTTATTCACTTAATCGTTATAGCATAGCACTCCCAATTTATGTTATATATGCCACTTTAGCAATAAGAGACGGGAGGTGACACACCTATTGATTACGCATTACCTTAACCCCCCCCCTTTTTTTAGCACCGCGTCTTACTACCTGTATTCAGGTTATACGCGTATGTACTGATTACGTTAACAAGTTAGGATTTAGTGAAGTTGAATTTAAAGGAAATGTACCCGCATTTGCGTGGATGGAGAGTGGAAAACAATTTTTGAAAAACAACCCACAGTAAATACGACCAGGATTTTAGCTCCGATCTCATTTTCATCAGCAGTCTAGTCTATGATGAAAGTGACGCCTTATACCATGCAGCCACCGAAGCAGGTCTTAACACCTTTTGGGTGATTGGTTCAGGTGATGAAGAGGATCACGGGGAGGGGATCCAAGGCCAAGATGGCGTTGGGGAATCAAAGAGGAATCCACTGTTAGCTGATGAGTGATATAGACGGCAAGGTGTCTGACGTGGGAGCCCGTGGTTCGTTTCCGGTCAGGCCCACCTTGGAGCCCATTTAAGAGCCAGCGAGGGTGACCTGGTGGTCTAGGGTTAAGGTGTCGGACTTCTGTTCTGAGGGTCCGGGGTTCAATCCTCGGTCCCGGCACAGATTTATCTGATTGTCAAACCTTCCTTCACCTCTGACAAGACGTGTATAATCACAACTTGTGAATGTGTGGAATGCCAGACCTCCACCGTGGTTCGGATTGCACGTTAAACTGTAGGTCCTCAATTTCATCTCACAATCACCCTATCATTGCACATTAGCGTAAGTGCGTATAACCCGAAACGGGTAGTAAGACGCGGTGCTAATAATAATAATATAATAATAATAATAATAATAATAATAATAATATAATAATAATAATATAATAGCCAGAGGTACCACACCAGTATCGGTGATGTGCTAGGACAAGTGTGACTCAGTTGCGTTGAGTGATCGGAATGACCTACTGTTGACCCAGATACTAGAAGGCCGATAACCATCACCTGTCTTATAAATTTAATTTTCATACTTTACTACAATGAACTACTCTACAACTAATCGTACGTATCGACATGTGATTGATTCACCCCATAAAGCTTGATTCACACTTTCGCCAAAAAGAGAAAGCAGAATATGCTTGAGTGGCGCAGCAATTCACACGCCATGTGCTGATCCATGATGCATTGCAACGCAAAATAAAACATTTTATCATCAACATATTTTATTTTCTAGAGAATAAACATATATTTTAGATCATTGTTACGAGGGATGTTTTCAAATTATAATACTTTGTCGTGACAGAATCAAATAAACCGATGCACACGCTTTCTACAACGGGCACATTGCATATCTCCTTACAAAAGCTAACGAAGCTGTCTGCTTGCTTCTAGCTCTACAGCGCATGCGCTTTAAAATGCGTATGCGCACTGATTTGAGGTTTGACTGTTTCTCCTGTGCTAAAGATCTCAGGCAAAATGGACGGAAGTGAAACTAGAGATGAGTTGAATTTTAGCAGAACAGATTGCGCCGATGAGGCGGAAATCTTGTGATTGGTTTATAGCTCATGAGAATGCTCGTGACAACATTTCTGCTATGTGCTAGTTTTTTTGGCGAGCGTGTGAATCCACAATAATTCCCCAATCTGTCCCCTGTTAATGTCACATGAGGATGAAAGTTACATAAGTTTACGTGAAGTCTAATTTTCTTATGTATATTCATAACTGACAGCTAGATAAGTTAATAGATCTCCTTTCACTTATTATTAAATCAAGTTATTTTATATTCAAATGTAACTCTTGATAGGTACGTAATCATAGTATTCATGTAATCAATATCGATAGCAAGTTTTTTCAAAAGAAAAAAGCTTTTAATATGAAAACTAAACTGTAAATTGAATGTTATTGAATTTTTACGGAGCTAGTTTATGTAAAGAAGTTCCATTTTTTATCACTCGTATTATTACGTTCAGCTATATCATTATATTTCTCTAACGGGGTAGCGATGAGAAAGGAAGTATTTTAGAGGTAATCTGTCCTCATTTCATGAAAAGAGAGTGAGAAACCATTTACGAAAAATCACCCTCAGTAGATCCGATCAACTGGCCCCGTGGTGTAATGGTCCGTGCACCGGCTACGAGCCTAGGGGTCCTGGGCTTGATTCCCGGCTGGTACCTTGGTATTTTTTCCTAAAAGAGGAATTATCCCAACGATCACTAGGGCTTAGTTAACTAGGCTTACGTTAGGTTAAGATCTTTATTGACTCCACACCCTCATATTCACTATCATTATCCCCTTATCTTATCGTGACGTGGAAAGAGCTTCCACGGAAAGGATTTACGATTTGTACATTTGTGCTTCCCCCGGGTAACGGTACATTACTACTAGCTAATCTTGAGCAAACTGAGCTGCAGATTGATGTAACCCGAATATACCATTATGATTATTATTATTAATGGCTATAGTAATAATAAATAATTACTAATTATAAACTTTATCTCATCTATTGGGCTATCACTTCCCTTTGTTGTTTCCGCAATTAAAAATAACAGTGTGTAATATTTGTAGTTGAATAATCTTTTGACTTATGAAATAAAGGATATTAATATTAAATTTAACTATAAATAAAAGCTATTCAGAATATAATGTTAGTTATTTTATGATTCTGAAATCTTATACAGCGTGACCACCAGTGGAAAGAAAAAAAATGCTCAATGCCTTATGGTTTGTACCCGTCGAGCCCGTTGAAGCTAAACATTTTTCCGATGGTGTAGAACGTAATTTGTTAATGCAATTTGAAAGTCTCTGGTCATAACATGATATACTGAGGGTCTTCCTCACATTGTCGGATGTATCGGTACAGTCTTGCGCACAAAGTGTGGCCCGTATTTAATTTCAACTGTTATTGTAACTAGAACTTTGTTTATATTTGTAGGCTTATTTCTTGTCATAATACCCTCCAGGATCATCCTTAAACTTAAATTAATTTTGTGTGAATAAGAAAGGGAGAGTTTAGAGTAAATGCACTTACATTTGTGTAAAAAAAGTTAGGACGTATTTAGGAAAAATAAACACTCTAAAAACCATATCTCTCAATCACCGGTAATTATAGAGAGTGATGCATTACACTGTGTGACCAGGAATGCAGGTCTAGGCTGTCTTACTACCCGTCCGGAGTATCGCACTATTTACACTAATGGTGTGGATGAGGATATATAATTTAGAACCAGTGAAGGAAGTGTGGGAGTTCATTAAGTGGGGGAGGGGTAGAATAATCAGTTTTTTATCACCACATCATACTACCTGTTAGTTAAACGCATACAATGATAATTACTATAATGGCGTAACGGTGAGGAAGGAAGCATTTTAGAGGTAATATACCCCATTTGCATGGAGGGAGAGTGGCAAATATTTAGGGAAACCACACTCGGTAGACCCGACCTGGTATTCAAACCCAGATCTACCCGTATTTATCAATGCAGGCTTACATGAGAGTGACGCCTTACACCATTAGGCCACTGAGGCGAGTGTGATTAATTTTTAAAGAAATACTCCTGCACTAGCTAAGAGATGGATAAGTAAACTTCAGTGCAAATGATAATGTGGAAAAAAAATAAAGTGATGCAGCCGAACTCCAGGAAAGAGATGAGTTCGACAGATTGACCTCTTAGCTCAGTCATATAAGGGTTCCGTATCAAATTCCTTGTAAGTATTACAAATTTAACACTGGTGAAATTTAGGTTTCCCCTTTCAAAAGTAGGCCTAATAAATTGACACCCGCATCGGTGGGCGTGAATGACTAAATGTAGAATCTAGTCTAATTCGGGTTGTGATTGACGGGAGGTAAGGGTTTTACTACCAGTTTAGTCTACTGAGGGTGTTTTTACACTTTATCTCCACGCAAATACTAGTATATTTCCTCCAGTTTCGGTCAACTCTCTCCCATTTGTATTTTTTTAAATGTAAATTTCGTCCCATCATTATAAGCTCTGATATAGATTTAATCCCTTTTTATAAGGATGGTGTGTAATTGCGTCCCCCCCTAATTCTAACTTAGATAAAGAATAGTGAATATGATAAATAAAAGCAAATCAAATGGAATAGTGAAAAACAATTTTGTTACATTTCAAACATTGATTTCAACGTGACCACATTTTACGATTTGAGTACACAGGTCAAACCTAAAAATAATAATTTCAATAACGTAGTTTAAAAAATATTCTTTGTCTTGGTCATACAATTCTTTGATGAATGATTCTTTGTCATGATTTATTCATATGATGTTCACTTTTTAAAAAAAAGTCGAAGTGAATACACATTTCTTTTCAAAATTTAAAAACTCTACACAATTTCACTATTTAGTGTCCTCACCAAAAAAGTTACTCAAGATAAAATTTAACACTTTTTTTAGGATTTTTTTTAATGGGAAAATAAATATTGGAATGTTTTTACCCGCAAAATTACTATACGTTCTAGATCTACGGAATTATTTGAAACAAAGTTGAAATGATTTTAAAAACATTTAATACGGGATGGAATTCACACCTCTTTGCTAATGATGGGATAGAATTTACACAGGGGCGTTGGGCTCATTAAATCTTAGGTATGGAATTTTCGTCAACCCATTTCTTCAGTCTACACTCTACCTCCCTCATCAATAATCTCTCAACTTTGTTAAATTTAGAATAATTTATACGATTAGTAAGACGTAGTTCAAAATAAATATAGTAAAGTATTTTAAATAATTAGTCAAAAGGGACGATGAGTGATGTGTCTGTTATGGATTTAAGCTAGTTTGTAAGTCTTGTTCTAATACAGGTGTACCATATCATGTGGGAGCCATTTCAGTGGTGGACAGGAAACCCAAAAATTTTGAAAAAAACTAATATAAACATATGTCCCATTAGACCTTGTTTCCGAGTTATAGTCATGTTTGTACTCCAGTAATGTCGAGCTGCTTAACATTATAGGAAGTGTTCAAAATGACTACCTTCGGCTAGAATGCAACCATAAACTCGTTGTGGCCGCATTCTTTCAAAAATACATTGCATTGCAATGTTTGCATTCTGGCCAAAGGTAGCCATTATAAGAACTTCCTAAAATGTTAAGCAGCTCGACATTACTGGAGTATAGACATGATTATAGTTTGGAAACAAGGTCAAATGGACACATTTTTATGTGAGTTTTTTTAGTTGTTTTTGTCTACTGTTCACCGCTGAAGGGGGTCCCACATGTTACGGAACAATCTGTATATTCAGATGGTTAATAAAATGTAAATTAAAACAGCCCTGTTGAAAAAAATAACCAAACACATTACAGAAACCACCTCGATGGCCGCATGGTCTAAGGCAGTCATGTCTAACCCAAAATCTCCGAGTTCGTTCTGTGTGGCCCACCAGATTGAATTGAAATACTTCAAATCGCAGAAATAAAAACAAATTAGCGTTGGTCTGGGCGTTAAGTCCTATAAATTTCATGTATGGCCCCCGGGCAATTCCCCAAGAACTTACTCTGTCCTCAGTTGGTGGATGGTGGACATGCCTGGTCTAATGTGTAAAATAATATGTAGCCGTGCATATGTCTTGTGTTGCACAGAACAAAACAAAAAAACACTTTGGTGGCCGCATGACCTAAAACGTCAATCTCGCAATAGACAGGACTGCCAAAGCCGGGGCTCAAATACCTGTGGATTGTACTGAGGGTGGTTTCTCTAAATGTTTTTACACTCTCCCTCCAATAAAACGTGATTGAACATGATCTAAATTCAACCCTACTCCTCCCTACAACATTAGCATAGTTTGAAAGGTGTCTAGCCAAACTTTATTTTAAATTTACCCGAATTTTCCCAGGATATTAGAACCAATATGTTTTCTTAGCCATTATATTATTAATTATGCTACAAACAGCTTTTTATGAAAATTTACAACCTATTTAAAGATGATAACACATTCTGCAATTATGTCACTCTATGAAGGGGTTAAAGGAATTCAGCCAGCAATGGGCTGTTGGTTAGGACGATCTTTAGATTTCAATGAGATCATATCGAGCCTTTAAAATGTCACCTTATACCAGTACAGTGTAACATTATTATAAGATACATTCTTTTTTTAGTCAAATTTGGTTAAGAAGGGTGGAAAGACAACACGAAAATCACATGTTGAATTTGAAAATTGAGATTAGTAATTTCAAACTGTACAAATGTGTTAAAAGAGATTCCCAATTAGTAGAAACTGAAGAAAAAAAGTTTTATGAAAATTTTAAATGAAAGTTGCATATTCATTTTAGTTAATATGTGAAAATTCCAGATATTTGATAAAAATTCTCTGAATTATCCCTGACCAAGAGTATTCCCTGAAATTTCCCCGTTTGACAGATTTTCCAGGTTGCTAGACACTCCAATAATGAATATACATAAAACCCAATCTGGTAGTGAGATCTGGTTTGAAATATAACCATTACAGAACTCAAGAAAGAATGTATTTTCTCGAGGGAACACTACAGTACAAGGCGAGGAAATCGATTTAACGTCTTGGCGTCATAACTGCCATTGTAGAGCATTTACGTTGACCTGGTATATTTGCTAACATGCATTGGGGAGTCGTTTCTAAAAGTGGCGTGTTCCGAGGAAGTATTAGGAACAAAATAAAAAGAAATGGTCTTATGACGTCAATAAACTCTCAAATATCATTTTAAATACAGTAATTCGTGATTGAGTTTTTGTATAAACTTTTAACAAATTAATTTTCTAAAACGTTTTCCCCATTTATATCTCAACGCAAATGCGGGTATTTCCTCAAATTACACATAAATTATCTCTACCTTATTTGTGTAAATAAATATGTGGATATACCTGATGGTACCGAGCCAACCCTCAAAAACATAAATGGCTCAATTAGCTCAATTGATTTTTACTGGTGATATTTAGCGTGTACTTTACTAATCAAATTATTGTATCAACAGATGAATTACTTTACAAGAACTTTACCCCAAGACCTCGCCCAAGACCGTCTAAAATATCATATAACATGATTTACAATCTCAACTTTACTATATATATATATATATATATATATATATATATATATATATATATATATAGTAACTTTACTATATATATATATAACTTTATATAACTTTACTATATATATATAACTTACTATATATATAACTTTATATAACTTATATATATAACTTACTATATATATATAACTTTATATAACTTTACTATATATATATATATATATATATATATATATATATATATATATATATAGTAAAGTTGAGATAAGACCACAAAGTATAACTATTAAAAGTCAGGCCCGTGCTAAGTATTTCCTTCTGTACTTACGGAGATTGTCACTTATATATATATAAAAGTATAACTATTAAAAGTCAGGCCCATGCTAGGATTTCCTTTTGTACTTACGTACAGTATATATACTTCTGTATATATATATATATATACTTCTGTATATATATATATATATATATATATATATTAAGTGACAACCTCCGTAAGTACAGAAGGAAATCTTAGCACGGGCCTGACTTTTAATAGTTATACTTTGGTGGTCTTATCTCATTATAATTTAATTTTTTTCTAAAACACTATCACACTTTCGCGGTAGGCCATCCCTTGAAGTAAGGCTTCGCGAAACACTTCTCCGGCGACACAGCGGTTCATAGAAGCGGCCGATAATGGTACTCATGGTCCGCGATGTATTGCACGCAAGAGAGTTTTTCTCGGGCTCACTGCTCGACCAAACTACTCCAGTTCACTGTCCTCGACTGACCGTTTTGAACGTGTTAATCCTGGTACACACTACACGATTTCTTGTACAAAATTGTGTACAAGAAATTGAACAAGTTGATTGCACACAAGTTTTACTCAGAGACTGTTCATACGACACAATATCTAAACAATAAGATGGACTTTTTTTCCCTTTTTTATGGTTAGATAATCATTGAATGATTTAAAAATAATAATATATACTGCAAATACTTTCTTAAACATTTAAAAACCTTTGTATCTGGGGTTTTTAACATACAATTTATAATTACCTCCCTCTGTGGCATAGTTAGCTAACATGCTAGTTTCGTGTTGAGCTTGACTGCCAAGGACGGGGAAATCGAGGTTAGAATCTCGGTCGGGTGAACTGGGGGTGTTGGAAAATGAAAATACACCCGGGTTAATATTTCGAGACTGATATTTTCATGATTGTATGAATTTCTCTTTACTTAGTATATCAAATAAAATATATACGTATAAAAACAAACGTTCATACACGCTTCATCTGTTATCGTGATGTGACACACAAACGGGTCGTGACCCATAGGTTGATGACCACTACTTTGATGCAGATGGAAAATTACACAGCAGGTTTGAAAAGTGATTATTAATGGTTTGTTTAGCTAATTTTTTTATTCTTATTAAAAAAAATCTTGCATGTATAGATGCAATTCGAATGTCTTACATTTTATAATCTTATATAAATAAATATATATAAAATAATAAATACACATGTATATTTAGATTAGTAGTTTTTGTCCTATTGGTCCAAATGATCGATCTGGTATAGATCTACATTAGTCTTTAAACCTTATAGTATTTATAAAATGAACGACTTAGTAAGAACAGAATCTGACAGTTACTAAAGTTCCTTAAATTAATTTAATATATTCTAACGTCAATTCCGAAGCTTGTTACTTTCATTTAAAACTTACCCGAAAACTTTTCTGGAATACTCAACAAACTAACTGCCCTTTAATTTTACACTACCCACCTCGGTGGTGTAGTTAGCTAACACGCTAGTTTCGTGTTGAGCCAGACTGCCGAGGATGGGTGGAGCTCGAGGTTCGAATCTCGCTCGGGTGAACTAGGGGTGGTTTTTCCTATATGGTTCTCGACTCTTCCTCCACGCAAATGCGGGTTCACTTCCTCTATATTCAACCTTACCTATTACTAACCCATTAGCGTAATTAGTACTCAAACGTATAGTCCGGACGGGTAGTAAGACGTGGTGCTAAGTACTATTATTATTTTTATTATTATTAATTCTTATATTCACTCTTATTGTCTTTGTTTTTGTATAAAGGTTGATTGAGCTTTCCAGGAGTCGACCCCTGTTTAAGGCCAGTCTTCACTCATATTTTAAGGCATAGTCTGTAGTGGACGTGCGGAAACCGTTAGCTACATATGAGTAAGCCATTAAGATCACAAACTACCGTGTAACACAGCCATATTTGACTCGGTAGGGCTTTGTGCTACCAAATGTAGCATATGATCACAATTGTACGAATGCGCATTTAATAATGGATTAAAAAGGTGACCTGGTGGTCTAGGGGTAAAGTGTCAGACTTTTGTGCTGGGGGTCCGGGATTCAATCCTCGGTACTGGCACAGATTTATCTAATTGCCAAACCCTTCCTTCACCTCTGACAAGACGTGTATTAATCACAACTTGTGAATGTGAGGAATGCCAGACCTCCACCGTGGTTCGGATCCCACGTTAAACTGTAGGTCCTCCATTTCATCTCACGATCATCCTACCACTACATATTAGCGTAGGTGCTTATAACCCGAACGGGTAGTAAGACGTGGTGCTAATAATAATATAATAATATTTAGCACCGCGTCTTACTACCCGTTCGGGTTATACGCTTAATTAATAATTACTCTAATGGATTAGGAATAGTGAAGGTTGAATTTAGAGGAAGTGAACCCGCATTTGCATGAAGGGAGAGTGGAAAACCATTTAGGAAAAGCCACCCCCAGTTCACCCGACCGAGATTCGAACCTCAATCTTCCCGTCCTCGGTGGTCAAGCTCAACACGACTAGCGCGTTAGCCAACTACGCCCCGAGGCGGGTGGTGCTAATAATAATGAATTAAATATCCACGATGTCATATTTGTTAATTACGGTTATAGCTGCAGATAAATATCATATTCTTCACTATTAACTTATATTATGGATACTTATGAAATAACACTAATAAATAAAGAAAGTGTATAGTCCGAACAGGTAGTAAGACGCGATGCTAAAAAAACATAGCAAAAGGCTATAAATTTTGGTAGCAAAAAAGTTTGTTTTTTATAAAATGTCCTTCCTATAAAATTGGACTGTATCTCACAGTAAATTAACATGACGAGTTTAATACCATTATAATAAGATGCACCAGCATTTACCTTGAGAACATAAAAAAACCTTATGGTAAAAAAGTCAGTGATGCCAGTTGGGATAAAACCCAGATTTCAAGGATTAAAGTACAATACGCTTAATAACGAAGAGGTATTTAATATTTCTTCTTAATTCTAAGGTACTCTAGCTAATAAATAATTACACTTAAAATGTGTGTCCTACATGATTTTTCGAATATTATTTGGATAAAAATATCCTCCAAGTGATGTTAGCTGGAAATAAATCCTGGGTTTCTACATCAAAGCTGGGACACAGTGCCCCTTAACGAAGAAGTGGTATATGGTGTCCTCTCTTAATTACAAGGTCATCAAGTTTATAAATAAAAAATATGGCACTTAAAAATATGTCGTACATATTTATTAGGTAAATACGTTTACTAAAGTTTTCTTGGTGCTTTGTAGCTATTTTGGGGGAGACCGCTATTCAAAAAGTGCAAAAATACTCCCGCCACGTGGTCGCCAGTCTGCAAATACTTTTTGGCTGCTTCCCTTATGTATATAGTATATTAGAAGACATAGATAAATTATCAGTGAAACATTGTTTTTTTGTATGTGTTTTTAATATGTAGAGTATAAGGTGTGTCACCAAACTATAGTCCACAATCTTATTCTTTGAAACATAATAAAATACTACCAAAAAAACTATATGCATTGGTGGTAGCGTTACTAAGGTATCAGGCTTGGAATATACTAGATTGCTGATTACCAGGAGACCAAGGATCAAATGTCAGTCGAGTGCATGTAGAAGGGATTTAAAATTATGGTTTGTAAATCCATCTTTGCACGCTAGTGCAGATGCATTTTATTTTAAAACCTTCATACACTAACTATTAAGATCAAGCCTTTAATAATCTTGCAGCAAATCATGTTAGTTTCAAACTAATTGACCAGACCTAAGTCATACGCTGGTCCCACTAGTGCATCTTTATTTATTTTGTCTTCTTTCAAGTCAAATTAGGGTCAGAGGTAAAAAATAAAGAATGATAATTAATTGGTAAGGTTTAATGCTTAAATTGAACATTTACAGAAATTCATAAAAGTTGGTATGTCTTTATTTAAATTGCTATAGTACAGATATAAGTTTTAAAAAAATTATAAGGCGGCTTGAATATTAGAAAAATTCGGAAGAAAGCAACGCTATTCAATTGAGTATATATATGAAAGTCGAAGCATGGGGAATGAATGATTATAGTTACAGAAATCAGCCGTAGTTGAGTCACATTTGAATAAATTGAAAACCGACACCTGGACACACGGAAAAAGTGTCTGATCATAGTGTAAATTTTTGAAAAAATCACAGATTTTGCACTGGGCTTATATCACATGTCCTTTACTAACTTAATATAAAATAGCATTCACATTTATTTCTTTGAACACCCTGTAGTTTCTTTTTATCGAATGATTTATACCTTGTTTTCGTGATGATTCGCGTTCTGTCGGGATTAAGGGAACACAGAGGAAGACGTTAACATCGTAGTTTCAACCACTTGTTTTAAAAACATATTTCTCGACATATTACGACACCCGTGAAAAGATTTACAAGGATAATTTTTTTGTGGTTTTTATGAACCGGATAAAATAAATAGGCACTTTAAGAAGCAGACAATGAAATTAATGTATTTTAATAAAATATTTGGTATCTCGCCAAATTGTAGTATATTTTGATTGCATTTAATTGGTGACGAATTTATTTTTGGCCAAAGAGTCAGAGAAGCTTAGTATTGATCTACGGGTCAATGTTTTGATCCTGACTAGTATATAAAATAATTTGAAACATTGAAATAGGATTAAATTATGCAGTGTGTCCAAATCACTCAATAACACTAATAATAATGTAGACAACTAACTTATGTATCCGGCCGGCATCTTAGCTCAGTTTGGTAGCGTGTCTGTCTACTGAGTTAAGGGTATCGGTTCGATTCCCGGTAAGTGAAATATGAAGTTGCCATTTCATATTGCTAAATTAACGGCCGGGGGTTGTATGTTGTGCCTGTTCTAGTCTTAAGTTAGATTATAAGACATATGAGGATACGACAGTCCTAGCAAGCCGGTAGTGGAAAAATATATGGCTTTAATAAAAAAAAAACTGACCCAGTCTACAGGCTGGAAACAGTAATGGATGTAAAAAAACCAGATAATTGATGTAAAATTAAAATTTAGGTTGGTAGAAAGTTGAGGTGGAGGTGAACAAAGAATACAAGATGGATGGATAGTGGTGGAGATAAAGCACTCGTGTCTTTTTTTTTTAAGCAATAATGGAAAATCACATTGCTGGGTTTTGGTTATTAAATAGACAACTCCATCCGGTTTGTTTCATGATGTCACAGGCCGATAAAATAGCTGCCTTCAGCCTATACAATGACTCAAACGACTGGCAAATAAAATGTTCTTTATAATGGAGACTAAACAAGTGAACACAATAATTTTGCAGCTAAAACATGACTTGGAATCAAACAAACTTTCCCTTCACCCTTACCTGTGATTAAGTAGTTAGAGTCGTCTCAAGTCTAGAGAGCTCTAGTTCGATTCGTGTGGATTTGAATATAAATTTATAGTAATTTGTTTACGAGCTCTTATTGCTATCCAATTAGTATAGTATGATTTTGTTAGGAACAATTTTTAGTGTAGATCAAACATATCTTTCTGTTATCAATAATATATGTAATTTTATTTTATTATTATTGTTATTTATAGGTATTGATACTATATAATCAAAATTGGACAGCTGGCCGATTGACGCACGAGTACGTGAAAGAATATATACGTAGTAGCTTTTCTAGCTATCAGGTAAGGTTCTTCCTAAGGAAATAAAAGTTATAAATATATATACAGGCTTGTGAATACGGGTAGTATATTATACTAGGCGCAATTGTATTGGCATTAATTAGTTTGCAAGTTGTGTGCTAACAAAGTCCATATATTCAGGAAGCTCACGTTAAATACCTCAATCAATAATGTGTTGAAAGAATTACTAAATAAAACCCACAAATTGAGTAATTAATGATCGTTTACAACTCTAGTGTGTGGCTAATAAAAGTATTACTTTTAGAAAAAAAAATTTGTCATTCTGGATTAAAGAAAAAAAAAGAGTAGATAAAAAAATACCACATGTTTGGTTGCGACGCGTGTAGATTCTGTCAAAGTCATCAGGTGCCCCCATTGCTTCTTTTTCCTCTTATTTCATTCAAGGGTTTTTAACCACTTCTTCTCTTTCTCTCCCCCCCCCCTTGTAAAATATATATGGGTTGGGGGGCGAGGGAGAGAGGGGGGATCCTAATACAAAAAACCCACATAACTAATTCACGGACCTTCATTCGTTTCAACCCTCCTTCCCTCCTCGTTTTACTCCTACCATATCCTTCTTCATATAATTTCCTCTCCCCCACTCCCCTGGTCGCCCTCTCGAGGTCGTTGAATCGGCGCACATGTCTCGAAGCCGCGTGGAATACCGCACGTGGCCAATACAGACTTTTAAACATCTTAAAAAAAATCCCTTCAAGTTAAAAAAAAAAAAGGGCACATCAGTTAGCAAATGCATTAATGCGTCATTCTCGTCTGGTCTGGCTTGCCGGTAACGTTAATGTTAGTTCGAATCCCGGTCGTATGCACTAAGAGTGTTTCTTTCCTAAACGTTCTCTAACCAAGGTTACCAAATCTGGATAGTGCAAAAAAAAAAAAAAATTACATTTAAAAACGATGAGATAATTTTTTCACATAGACTTATATTAATTATATATGTGGCCAAAGTAAGGAAAAGTATGGAAAACCTGTAAAAGTCAGAGGGTTTAAAGTCGTAAAGAAAACTGTCAGGGAAATATAAATTCATTCGGGGAAATGGGTATATTTGGTTATCTATTGTATAGTAGAGACATGTCTTAGTTGCAGCTTTTACAAACACTGTTTTTAGTAGATAGCTTTAGCAGATACAATTTTGTATATTGGTAACTTAAATCGACTAAAACATTAAATAAATAAGGAACATTAATAGTTTTATTTATGTATAGATACTATGTATCAATCAAGATAATATTTTGATTTGTTCCAGACTTGAACCAAACAATTTTTGTTTCCCTTGCAATGATTATGAAAAGTTTTAAAAAGAAAGATAAATGAAAAGTAAGCGTATGTTGTTTTACCATCTCATAAGGTGCACACACATGTGTCAATCTCGGTGCACTTGAGGTAAAGTGCTTGCCTCAGGACCCAAAGTTCGTGGGTTCAAACCTAGTTGAGGTACAGTGGAATGTTATAAGACGTTGTTACTATGTCAATTGTGGCATGTAAAAGAAGCCTGGAAGTTATGTGTAAATACCTTTCTGGCAAAATTGGTAGGCCTTTTCATGCTCGCTCATAGAAATTCAGTGTGGAAGGCAACAGGGTACTACCTCACTTTCTGAACTTCCCTAGTTCATGAAATTTCTACCAGATAGTGAGTGCAGCCCTAACCATCTAAAAGGCTAAGTGCATGCCTGTTTCTGGATGAATATAATCACATCAAATTAACCTTCGGGTTGTTGAACTATAAGTAGGTATTAGTACCCGTCCTGGCTAGCTTTGCACTTACACTTAGGAGGATGGAGTGCTGAAGGTTCAATTCAGAGGAAATTTATCTTAACTTTCGGGGGGAAAGAGTGGGTTGCCGCTACATTATTTTCTATCCTTTGCTCACAATCATAAACAATTTTCATACAATTTGATGTTTTATACATACTTCTTATATATGATAACTATACCTCAGTTTTATCTTCTGTGGTGCTGACTGACAGCTCACAGCTGACTTCTGACAGTCAACAGTTAGGTATATACCTAAATTTTGACTGTCAGAAGTGACAATTGCTAAAGACATGGTTTCTGCAGATCATATGGTTCGGCGTAGGGATACATAATTTGGTCTGGTAGCTTTTCAAAGCCGTCAGAAGTCAGCTGTGAACTGTCAGTCAGCACCACAGAAGCTAAAACTGAGGTATATATTTTAATAAACTACATAGATAGATCATGAAAAATGATAAAGAAAGGGTTGTAATATATGTAAAGCAGCACTGCCCATTCTTCAAGAAAGTAAAAGAGTTGCTAGATTAAAAAGGCATGAAATATGAAGAAATCGATGTGCTCAAAAACTTAAATTCATTTAACGACATAAAATCAAAGTGTAACGTTAGAACAGTTCCACAGATGCTTATTAACGATAAGCACATTTAGGTAAAAACCTTTCATTAAACTCAGCCGGGATTCAAACACTGATTTCTCCTTCCCCAGCAAACCAGACAAAACAAGATCTCCACCCTTCTAACACGTACCAAAATATATATGTTTGAAATGATTTCTTAGTATATTGATATATAAGCACGTGACTTACATTATTATTATTATTATTATTAGCACCGCGTCTTACTACCCGTTCGGGTTATACGCACTTACGCTAATGTGCAATGGTAGGGTGATTGTGAGATGAAATGGAGGACCTAAAGTTTAACGTGGAATCCGAACCACGGTGGAGGCCTGGCATTCCACACATTCACAAGTTGTGATTAATACACATCTTGTCAGAGGTGAAGGAAGGGTTTGGCGATCAGATAAATCTGTGCCGGGACCGAGGATTGAACCCCGGACCCTTAGCACAGAAGTCTGACACCTTACCCCTAGACCACCAGGTCACCCACGTGACTTACAAACTAACTTAACCTAGTATATCAAAGGCATCATCAGCCTATCACTAAAATCCCAACCCTCTGAAAACACACAGACTGCTATGTTTATCAACAAGGCAAACAAAATAATTTATATCAGACAGCATGTTGAACGAAACAAGCCCCCTTCCCCCCAACCACCTTAAACGTTTACTCAGGTTGAGGTAAAAATCTCCTAGGCATCAATCTCGTGTTAGACCGGTATGCTGAAGACGGGGAGATCAGGGTTCAAATCCTGGTTGGGTCTACCGAGGGTGGTTTTACCTAAATGATTTTTCACTTTCCTTCCAGCAAATGCGGGTAGATTACCGCAAAATGCTTCCTTCCTCATTCATACACCATCAGAGTGATTTTAATAAATGTTTATAGCCTGAACCGGTAATAAGACGCGGTGATAAAAAAAAACACACCTAAAACTGACATGTCTTCGGCCAACCACCAAATAGTTTCATTTACATATTGTTCTTAATTTTTCAATGTTAAATACTAAGCTTTGAATTATTAGATACCCACTTCGGTGGCCACATAGTCTAAGGCACTACTCTCGCAGTAGACTAAACTGCCGATGATGGGGGATCGATACTCGAATCTTGGTCGGGTGTACTGAAGAGGGTTTTACCAAAATGATTCTCCACGCTTTCTCCACGCAAATGCGGGTACAATTCCTCTAAATATGACCTTCTTAATCCCTAAAACCACTAACATAATTAGTACAAAAGTGTATAACCCAAACGTATAATAATAGAAAGACGCAGTGCTTATTTTCTAAATATATTATTTCAATATTTATATTTATATACTAGCAATTCCGCACGGCATTGCCCGTGACCCATCTACAAATTCAAAATGAAACATTATCTCTGAAACGTGTTGACTTTCTCTCTTTTCTCCTTGTCGATTTCATAAACATTATTTTTCCGAGGAGGATGCGGCATATTTTTTTTATCAAAGTTATCTCTGAAACGTAATTCTAAGCCAGATTAACAAAATTTTCTTCAAAAATTTGTTAAAAAATATCCTAATAAAAAGCTAATTAAAAATTTAAAAACCGGCCTTGAAGTGCATTCGATCCCTTTACGTCCACCTATGTTAAAGATTTCATATCTCTGCATGCCGTAGATTTGGTTGGGCATCGCACACAAACAAACACACAGAAAAACATTTCCTTTTATTATTATAGATCACATCACGTTAAACAACTCAATTATTTTTATTATTATTACTATCTCAGATGTATCAGTGATCACATAGTATAACGCGTTTCTCTCATGTTAAATTGGAATTGCCGGTGACGGGAAGATCAGGATTTGAATCCCAGTAGTGTGTATTGAGCGTGGTTTAATCAAAACAGATGGTATGACTCAGTAAAAAAAGTATTTATATTATTATTTCATCCCCTACCTCAATGTGGGTCTACGTGGGGTACATGTCAATAAAAGCACGTGCGTCTTTTTGCGTTGGATACAGCAACGTGTTACCTAAGCCATTAGGTCGTTATTCTTCCTAGAAGTCATACATAAAAAAAGCTTCCACTCCAGGTCAATATAATTATGTCATCACGAAACTAATTATTTTTGTACAAACTATGACATTATTTTTAACTAAAATAATTAATTAAATTTGGTTTCCATAAAATTGGTGGAAGCATAATTTTAATCCAAAATTATATACCTATTCAAAGCTCTACCTTTTTTTTTAAAACCCTTTAACAATCTATCATTGATGTATGTTAGAAAAAAATTCAGGTCAACTGAACGTTTTTTGTTACCATTTATGCAATTTAAAAATAACTTTTTATATTTACTTGAATTGTTTTTCATTTGTTTTAGGATCATAGGATACAGTTCCACTTTTTAATCAGATGGTTTTATTTGCTCTTACTTTTACATATTTTGTTTACAATTTTATAGACTTTTTTTTACTAACTTAAAAATAGAATAAAATAGATTACTCCAAAGGTATTATATTAAGGATGTTTAAATGTGTTTTTTAAGTACTTTACTTCTTACTAACCATTCTGGTTTTTGCAGCCTATACCAGCTAATCTAAGGGCACACGACGAGAAATAAGAATTTTACTTTCAACTGAAGAATAATGGAAAATCATGAATGTGGAAAAAAATACCATTCCAAAATTACTCAGTTAGGATTGGACCGTGGTCTCAAAGTCAAGATTGCAAGTAAACAAATTATTTTGGTTTTTATGTCTGAATTTTCATCACAGCAATTACATTGTTTTTAAAAATAAGTAGTTCCAAGTGAGCGAAATTTAAGCCATTCTGTTTATTATTATTATTATTATTATTATTATTATATTATTATTATTATTATTATTAATTAAAGATTTTAAGATTTCAAAAATGACCTTTCTTGAGCCCAATCAATATTAAGGCCCAAAATATTTTATTGGGAATTTGAGAAACGGGAGAGGGGGTAGATAGAACCGAAAAAAAAACCACTTTTAGTTTGAGGTAGAAAATTTAAATTTGGCAGGCAAGTATGAGGACAAATTTAGATAACCAAATTCGTCTTAAATTTCGAAATTTCTAAGTGGGAATTTCTTTAATAATGGGAGAGGTGGGTTACAATTTCTAAAACTAATAGAAACAACTAATATTATATGTGGCAGAAAATAGAAATTCAGCAAGAAAGTTAGAGACAACTTCAAATAACCTTAAAAGACAAAGGCTTCTAAAAAATAAGTTCACCCTACTATTCAATCAATACACATCTAAGTACTAGAACTGGATATATAGTTCTGGCTTAAGTTAGTTTGTAGTCTGTGCCATGTTATAACATATTATCTTAGAGAATACACGTTTAATATTACAATATTTAAAATGCTCGACTATATCACTGGCACTGTTCCACTACTTTTAGATTACAAGTCTACCATCTGGTTCTAATGATCTCACTTTTAGGTTAAGTGCATGAATAAATTATATTTAAGAAAATTATGGATGATAATGCTTGGTCTCTATAAACTTGGCCTCCTGGCGATGCCTGTAGGGTCATACGTTTTCCTGATTGCCTGGACTTCGATCTGAAACTATGGAAAAGTACCAGGGGGAACATTGATGAATGTAATGGGGCTATTACCCCCCTCTTCTCCCTACCCGGCGTCGAGACGGCCTGTCAATGTACGGGACCAATGGCACAGTCAGGCGTCGGGGATGTTATGAAGATTACCAACACGTTTATCAGGACAGTGACGCTTGGAAAATTTTCCTGTTAGGGTAGCATTAAAAAGTAAAACACACATTTGCGTTTGGTAGGAAAAGTTGCTTAGCCTATTTTTAATTGGATAGCTATACTCTTACAATATAAAACGTGTTGGTGTGTAAAAACAATATCATGTGTTTATTTAATGATTTTGAAGATTTATAAAATGCAATATGATTTACTTTCCCAATCAACCGACTATTAATATGACCAAATGCAAACTCATTCTAAAATGTGGATGTAGCCCCTACAGTTCTAAAAAAAAATCGCACATATAAGGTCATTGCAGTGTTTAATTGCACGGTTTTTACCATTTGTATTCAAATTTGAGATTACCCTAATATTTAATAGCTGTTTTATAGAAACTTTGTCCATATTTAAGATTATTAAAATACTTAACCACAACTTTTCACATTATGCCTATTTGTGAGGTCATTTTAATATTTAATTGCAGGTTTTTTAATTTTTTCTAATATTTTAATTATAATGTTTGATTACACTTTTTAAATATTCTGTTCATTTGTAAGGTCATTATAATAATTAATTTCACAAATTTTAACATTCTTGTATATTATGTGAGGACATTTTAAATATTTAATTGCACAGCTTATAATTTTTTCAATATATAAGTTCATTTTATTATTTAAATGAATAATTTTTCAGCGTCACAAATTACAAAAATGCTACATCCTTGCATATCTATTGGTTATAAACACAACAGTTAATTTATTTGCGCCATTAAATATAATGTTTTCGTGTAACACCGTAAAAAATATTATATTAATAATATTTAAATAATAATATTTAGCACCGCGTCTTACTAACCGTTCGGGTTATACGCCTAAGTACTAATTACTCTAATAGATTAGGAATTGGGAGGGTTGAATTTAGAGGAAGTGAACCCGCATTTGCGTGGAGGGAGAGTGGAAAACCATTTAGGAAAAACCACCCCCAGTTCACCCGACCGAGATTCGAAACTCGAGCTCCCCGTCCTCGGCGGTCGAGCTCAACACGACTAGCGCGTTAGCCAACTACGCCACCGAGGCGGGTTATAAATATTATATTGAACTATAAATTTTTGCTGTACAAATTATTTAAAAGATTATTGTATATATTAATTCCTTATTTCAGTATTTTTTTATTTGAATTTGTTTTGTTTTATTGATTGAAAAAAGTATTTCCAACTATTTAGGTATATTTGGTGGATATTATAAATAAAATGTAGTTACGTTTTCTTAAACGGAGCCAAAAGTTTTTCTTTCCCAAGATTTATTAAATTCTTTGAGAGATCAATAATTTAATTGTGTACTGTAAAAGCTTTTATATTCATGTTTTATCTTGATACCCCCGACCGAGATTCAAATTCCAACCTCACCGTAACTAGCAAGCCAGACAATACTGAGTCCTTTGTCCGTGTTCCCACTGACATGAGTTAATTTACATAATATTAATTATTACAATTATAATAGTAAGAATTAGACGCTGACACACAAGTCATGTGTAAAACCATACTAATATGTAACCTATGTATGTAACGGGTTATACGCCTAAGTACTAATTACTCTAATAGATTAGGAATTGGGAGGGTTGAATTTAGAGGAAGTGAACCCGCATTTGCGTGGAGGGAGAGTGGAAAACCATTTAGGAAAAACCACCCCCAGTTCACCCGACCGAGATTCGAAACTCGAGCTCCCCGTCCTCGGCGCTCGAGCTCAACACGACTAGCGCGTTAGCCAACTACGCCACCGAGGCGGGTTATAAATATTATATTGAACTATAAATTTTTGCTGTACAAATTATTTAAAAGATTATTGTATATATTAATTCCTTATTTCAGTATTTTTTTATTTTGAATTTGTTTTGTTTTATTGATTGAAAAAAGTATTTCCAACTATTTAGGTATATTTGGTGGATATTATAAATAAAATGTAGTTACGTTTTCTTAAACGGAGCCAAAAGTTTTTCTTTCCCAAGATTTATTAAATTCTTTGAGAGATCAATAATTTAATTGTGTACTGTAAAAGCTTTTATATTCATGTTTTATCTTGATACCCCCGACCGAGATTCAAATTCCAACCTCACCGTAACTAGCAAGCCAGACAATACTGAGTCCTTTGTCCGTGTTCCCACTGACATGAGTTAATTTACATAATATTAATTATTACAATTATAATAGTAAGAATTAGACGCTGACACACAAGTCATGTGTAAAACCATACTAATATGTAACCTAGTTAAGACTTGCTTTTTTTTATTTGTCTAAATAATATAAACATACATTTTCCCTTTGCACTTCTTAAACACAAACTTATACAAACATACGTACAGACACATACACGCACACATACACATTTATATGTATATGTCATTAATGCAAGGAAATAAGTATATTTACTTACATGTGTGTGTTTAACCTGTTATTTAACTGTGTGTAGGTATAGAAACATAGTTTAATAATACAAATTTATACAAAACATTAATTTCACTACCAAAAATGAAATATAATCTTTCATGTAATTTCCTGAAATGTCTAAACATTTGTGAATAATGAATGCATTTAAAAGATAAGATCCGATTCTTTGATCAGCAAATACCACATACTGTAATTTAAACTTATCCATTTTTAAAGAGCATTTGACTCACTCCTCATGATATTCTCCTTTTTTACGATTCTAAATTTGTTAAACTTGTTCAAGTACATCGGTGGACTCAGTAGAGTCTTACATAAAAATTTTGTTTCAAAGAAACTGTTTTCCTGGTAAATGTTGATGTGTGTTTTTTTTTTTTTGTTTGATGTTCTAGCTCGGTGGCTTTTTAAGCGTGTCAAAGCCTTAAACGCTTCAACTAGAGAAGTCCCTGGTCTGTGGTGACGAAATGGGTTTGGAACATAGTTCTTGGGGTCAGATGTGAAACTAGGTCGGACGTTGGTCAATATGAAGGAGAATGTTAGTGGTCAACGAGAAACAGACACATGGTTTGTTCTGAAACCCTTTGGATGAGAATAAAATACATCTCATTGGATGGATTTACAACGAAAATAAATATAAAAAGGAAAAATATATATGTTAATAACTGGTATGAATGACAAAAAAATATAAATGAAATTATTAATGCGTAGAAATATAAGAACATTTTAGTCGATAGGTAAGAACATCTATATCTAGGATAACTGATAAATGTAATAAAATAAAAATAATTAAAACATTTTTCGATTCTATTATGTTTTGTACTCTTTCACAAGAATACGTTTTTTTATGTGTTAACTTTTTTTTATATTTAGACAAACAAATCACTAATGAACTCCTTAACGTATGTCAAGCCATTGCCATACACTTTCAAATATAAAATTAATTCCATATTAAAAAACTTTAGAAAATCAGTATATATTTAAAAATCAAAATTCATTGGTGTCATTTGCGTGGAATATTATCGTTTGAGAACTAATTAAAGACGACTTAAAAAAAAAGTGTTCAAACTTGTTAAAATTATATCTGCAATACCTCGGTTGTCAATACCGTTGTTATCATCATGGATTTAGTTTACACATACACATAATTTATAAAGATAATTTAAATATAATTAAATAGTAAAAGTTTTGTATTAATCTATATTCAAATAATTATTGTAATTGGGTATATTTATACATGAATGCGAGGGCCTATACACAGCTTCTTGATTATATATTTTTTAACTTAGAGGTTAGAATAGAACAGATTAGCTAAGAGCTAATTTAATTTTATTTATGTGCAACATCAAAGTTAATGAGCTGTTCTCTCTTTTAAAAATCAATTTGATTTGATAGCCCACTTCCTTGGCTGCATAGTCTAACGCGCTTATCTCGCAGTAGATTAGACTGCCGATGACGGGGAGATCGAGGTTCAAATCTCGGTCGGGTGTACTAAGGGTAGTTTACAAAAAATTGTTTTCCACTCTCCCTACACGCAAATGCAGGTACACTTTCTTTAAATATAACCTTCCTAATCCATTAAACCATAAGCGTAATTAATACATAAGCGTATAATCCGAACGGGTGGTATGACGCTGTGCAAAAATAAAGAAAAAAAGATTTGATGCTATTTAACGGTTTAAGTAAAAAAAAAACCAAACATTCATTGAACATTTTCAATTTATATTGTAGCCCTGAGTTTCATAAAAACTGTTTGATCTCATAATACATGATATATTTCAAATGACATAAAAATGAGAGTTTTTTCCTCTCTTAATACTAGGTCAACAAATGTTTCCAGGCCAACAAAATAAATAAAAACTGTGGAGAAAGACAAATACTTTTTTTTTTGTGTGTGAAAGGTAAAAACGAAAGGTTTCAGTGGTTATTTTGTTTCCACAGCCGAGCCAAGTAATAACACATTTAACAAATGAAGTAACAAGGGTTGTTGCTTTGAACTTCCTCCATTATTATCCCCCTTTTGGCCTTGTAAGACTAAAGCGGACTTGATGGTATTTAATCTTCTAAGATTGTTGTAAAATGTAGGTCAGCTCAAGTCTTTGTAGCCCCCGAGACAAACCATGATTAGGATTGGATGGTGTACCCACAGAATACTCAGAGTAAACACAATTTAGTAAGTAAATAATTAATGTTTTCTTGTACAAACAATGAAAAAGTAAACTAATGTTTCTTATCTTTGATATAATAGAACCTATATTTGGGTTGCTCACATAATTAACAATGTAATTAACTATTGTACTATTCATTATGCCAAAGTTTGATGGAAATTAATTTGATTACATTAGTATAATTTATCTAAAACTAAATCAACGAAGCTTAATTTTCAATTGAGTTTTAAATTTGTATAACTATTTAATTTTGATTACATTCTAGTCAAAGTGTTTATTGAAAATTTAACAGTGAGCGGTGAACATATTTTAATTGAATATTGTTGGCTTCTTCATATAAATATCATATATATCTCTCTATTAAATAGCACAAAAAATTAAGGAAGACAACTAAATCAGGTGTTATATAGTAAATGTGTCAAACTTATTTCTATTTGTATAAAAAAAATTCATGTATTTTTCAGTTGCAATTATTGTAAATTATAAAAATTATTAAGTGTATGATAATATACCAAATGTGAAGCTAAACTATGATTAATCCAAATTATTTACTTTAAAAACGTCAAAATAAAAACAATAATATGTTTTGATCGCCATAACCAACAACTTTACTTTACTATATAATTATAGGTTTCTATATTTTAATATGATTGGTTGAAATCACCATTTGGTACGTATATACTTACAGTCACAGCATAGGCACCGGAATTTGGGGGAGGGCGGGCCGTGGCTACATTGCCTCCCTGTTTTCTTACAGTAGAGGGGGGGGGAGGGGGCAAGGACCTTGAAAAAAATGTTTAGCAATTTACTTATGATTCTTGTGACCAGTAACTTTGAACAAGAGTGATTAGATTTAATCTTTATTCAAAATTCGGAGCTATGATTTTCTATGGAACATGTCTACCACTATGTCAAAATAAATAAAAGTTTAAGAAACGCAATGAAAAAAAAGAAAAAACCCAAAAATCTTGATCCCAATGTTAGGTTTTGTGAACGAACTAGGAGTATTTGTTGAACAATGTACACCAATATGTTTAAATAAATTACATTTGTTCTCCACATGACCGGTAGATGCGAGACCTATAATTCATGCACGATACCCTGCTAGACATAAACATTTTCGTGATATGTGTATTGTATATCCTGTGTTATGAGGTCACGTAATTTGTTCATTGGTTATATACACTGGCGGATTTTAGTTTTTTTTCGAGTTTATAAATTATTGTTTGTGTGAAAACGATATAAGTTTGTTTAGGCCTAAAAGAGTATTACCAAAACCAATTTAGAAGTCTCACAGCCCATTTGTTTTGATGAAGATTAATTGAAAACATCGAGAGAAAAATGAAAAGGATTACAAGTAGTGTAAAACAATGTTCAAAAATTCATTTTTATTTTAAGAAAAAGCAAAGTGAATTAGGAAGGGATGCAAAACAATTCCCCACCACAATACGTTAGTGTGTTAATAATTTTCTTACTTGGACAATTAAAACCATAAATAGGTTTTAAAGATTGCTACAACATTTCTTAAACACATACAAAACAGTTTTAACGTTTTACTGTCCAGGTTAAAATAGCTCCACTAAAAGTCTTAAAGCTAAAAGTATTGTTATTAATTTTTTTATATTATTGCGTAGTTGACATTTAACTTACTATAGTTATTATTTATTTTTACAAATATTTTATGGCTCATATTACATTTTGACAGAATCACTGATACTTTCTATTACATTTACTCTAGCTGCCGTATTATAAGGCTATGATGAAATGTGTGTAAGGGGCTGTAAGCCCTATTCTAGTCTAACCAGTTAACCTATTTCAAGTTATTGAAAATACTTAGTAATTTAGTAAATAATAGTTTTCCTATTGTAACTGTGTGCTTGTTTGAAATTATTTTCAACGCAGCGCAGAGTAAAAACATACCTCCAAGTAACCATGCACAAAAACACTTAGATAAGATCCCCGACTGAGGGGTGCATAAGTTCTTGAAAGATCGTGTGGGGGCGCTAATTGAAATATATAATGTCTAATGCCCAAATATAGTATACACACATGTACATAAACACATAGACCCACATCCATCTACACATCCACACATTACACTTATGATTTTTTTTTTCATTAATCCTTACATTCTGCCCCAGTGCCTATTCTATATACTGAGGCGCTATTCCTACATTAAACAGTTGTTCCCATTTTTACCCTTATACCATTTTTTTTAACTACATGTAGATTTAAACACTTAACCTAATCGTCCGTAAAACTCCCATCAAAGACTATACCCTACTATCTCACACTATAGTTGGTCCGCCCCGGGTATTTAATGCCCCCGGTACCCCTCGCCGCTCCGCAGACCCGCGACCGCCTGGGACCATGTTTTCAGGGCCGCGGGTCCAAGTCTCGGCGATGAGCATCCCCCTAACCACCACCTGGGGAGGCGCCCTACCGGAGTTTTCACTCCGCCTACTTTCTAGAGACCACTACCAAGGACCATATCTAACTTAACCTAAACTAATACTTATACAAGGAATTTTTCACTACTGTATTACAATCACTACACACTACTCTATTTTAGCCGGCTCTTGTTGTCCTTCTCCAGCACTCTTCTTCTTCCATGCTGCCATCGTTCTCTTGCTTCCCAGCTGGAACCGGGACTTCCACTGGTTCATCAGCAGTTTTCACCACTGGCATCCAGCGGGAATCCACCATCAGCTGGGCTCCGGCTTACCAGGAGCCATTCCTGAGTCTGTCCGGCCGGCTTGTAAACCCACCTAGACTACCCAACTATTCTATTCTATCCCTACCAGTTTCTGTCAAGGAAGTCCCCTTCATCCGTCTCGTCTTCACTTGTCGTCACATCCATGTCCATACTCGTCTCGTCCAAGTCTTCTTCCAATTGGTCGTACCTAGTTCGTCGTAAGTCCCTAACGTATCTGTCCTTCTCCCTAGCCGACGCGTTGTCTGCTATTTTGTCTAGGAAACCCCCCTTTCCACGTCACGCACTATATGGTAGATTGCACACGCCTGCAGGGGAGTCTGCAACTCCAACCTTGCTTCCCGCGTTAGAACACATTCCAGCACGACATGTTCCGGTGTAGACTCCTTCCCGCAGTCACATCTATCGTCAACTGTCATCCCTAGCCTGTACAGTGTACAGGGCCGCCCTGTACGGTCCATGACCAGTAAGGAAGTGAACCAATCCTACTGAAGGCTCAAGATGTTCCATGGCCAACCTTTCCCTAATATAGGGAAGATCCGGTATGTCCTCTTGCCCTTCTCACTTCTATCCCAGTTCACTTGCCACTCGTCCAGGAGAGACTCCCGGATCAGTCCCTTAGTATTGACCCCTTCTCTCGTTAGGGCCTCCACCTTATCAAATCTCCCTTTCCTGAACCAATACAGAGCCGCCCTCCTTCTTACTTTCAAATCTAAAGGCCAGATACCAAGAGCAACACTTAACGAGTCAGTGGCCACCGTTCTAAACGCTCCAGAGAGTCTAAGCAATATATTTCTCTGCAGACTCTTTAACCTAGTACTCTGCACTACCTGCCTCAGCCGGAAAGCCCAGGCACTAGCCCCATAGCCCACGATGGAGGCAAGCAGCGCCTGATGATACGTTCTTATACACCGCATGGGCAGCCTAAACCTGCCCATTCCAATATTGACTATCTTATTCATCAGTCTTAGGGCCCTACCGCATGCGCTCTCTACGTGTGCCATAAAGTTCCTCTTCTCATCAAGTATTACTCCCAGGTACCTGACATTCTCACTTCGTCTGATGGTCTGTCCGTCAATCCTGATACTTGGGTTCCTCTTTAGAGCCCCCCTAAACAACACGTAAGCCGTCTTCGCCGGTGCCAAGCTCATCTTTACTCGTTTACACCAGGAAATGATACACTTATATTCTGGAAACTACATGAAAGTTAACGAACGTTTACGTCAGCTATAAGAAACTAATTTTTTGTTTATTTCTGCTATTTGAGCTGGTGGGCGGGCCACACATAGCGTACTTGGGGGCCGCAATTGGCCCGTGGGTTGTAGGTTGGATGAACCTGTTTGTATCATATGTGTGTTATTAACGATCATCCAGAATTAGTTGATAATTTTGACATAGTGAAAACTAATAAAGGATTTACTACCACTAATTCCTTCAGGTGTCAAGTATTTAGAAAAGTAGTTTTACTTATATAGCTCTACTCACTACACTATTTCTTTTTGTGTGCTCAGTGGTAATCAAATTTACAAACTAAAATGTTTTATCTTATCTTATTATCTTGTAATATCATGAATAGTATTTTTTTCAGACCAATAGATCCTACAGCATAACTGTATTTTTATAGGCCTATATGTACTGTACATTGTTCTAAGCCTAGTTACCTAAACATACAGTAATTTTGCCCACCTCCTTACCTCCCAGTGTTTTTTATTCTACATAGCTTAACCTGAATATAAATTCACCCCCCCCCCCCCAAGTTTGTTACTACTCAACCTAGCTTAACCTATAAATAACAACGTTTTGTTAGTCTCCCTAATTTCCCCCTTGGTTCTTTCACTCAAACGAACTTTACCTGGAAATAATGTCATTTTGCCCCCCGTCCCCATTCCTCTTCCCCCCTTTGGAAAAAATACGTTCCGGTGCTCCCTATTCACCGGAAATCATTTAAATATAGTTCTTTTGGCCCCGCGTTTACTACTCGTTCGGTTTATACGCTTTAATATAGTTTTAAAAAAAAGACACCTGAACATAGGTTCGATTTCCGAGTCTTGATGTCATTTTTAAAATATATGTTTGTTAATTCAAATACAGGAATTTTTTGACTTTTATATTTGTATTTGTATTATAATAATTGTATCAACTTTATAAAAAAATGTGTTTGTTGATAATATGCCAACAGTGGGCACACAATAATATATTGAGCTCTAAAAAACAACATTAATGTTCGCTTCGTCATATTGATACGTTTTCGAAAGAAGGTGTGCATAAAAGAGAATTGGAAATGGGGTGAATAAAATCTGGGTCTTCTGGGAAAAATATTGTTTGCAAAGTGATAAAAATGTCATCTGCTTTATAAATCGGTTTGTAAATGATTATTAATAGAAATTAGGTTGAACATATATTTGTTTTAAATTTGGGACAAAAGATTTGGCCAACGATAATCTTAGACTCATTTATTTTAATATTGGTCAAAGCAGTTTGATATATAATTTTTAGAAAATAAGCCTCTAAGGAAATACTTTGATTAAATGATTACATATTATTAGCAGGTAAGCGCAGCATTATATAACCATGATTATTTATTAAGTGCTATAAGACTAATCTTTTTTTTTAAATGGTAGCTATGACTCTCTCTCTCTCTCTCTCTCTCTATATATATATATATATATATATTATATATATAATATACACACACAAACACACATTATTTTGTTCTATATATGTATGATTTTGTGCCACATAAATGTACTGTACACGACTATACCCCAATATTTGTATTTTTTGGGACAGAACTGGTAAACACAAGGAACGCGTGACCAAAGTGGCACGTAAAAATATATTCATGCCCATGGAATTCACTGTTGCACAAATTATTTTGCTTGGCCAAGTAAACTAAAATTTTCTTGATTTATTAAAACTTATCATTATCCTTTGTCTATTCACAAAGTAGTTAAATTTGTCTCTTGTGAAATGCTAGTTATAATATATCATATTCCTAAAACTTTATTATTATAGAATTCGGAATAATCACCTAAATAAGTTTCCTAGAAGTTTTCAAGTTTTGTGTTTTATATTTCTATAATATTTAATCACAATATATTATAAAATATTATAATTTATAATACAATATTACTAATACAATAGTGATAACTATTGGTTCATCAAGCCCTATGTGTTGTGTCAGTATTCAGTAGGCCTATGTATTAGTTTATTAATTTACAAATAAAAAATTATGGGTGGTTAAATATTGAAAGTATATTGTTTAATTTAGTTGATACCCTATTCTCAGGGGTTTAAATTGTTCTGGGGGTGGTAAGGTGAGTGGTGGTGAGGGTGTTCGAATTACAGCACCCGTGGGTCACCCCAATCGAAGGGCGACTCTCTAGTTTCAACGCCTCCGGAAATACGTAGGAGGTACTAGCGGGAACGGAAGTAAGGTTAGTGTTTTAGGTTAAGCGGTATAAGTAATTTTAATTAGCTGGTATATTAACCGAAAGTCTGAGTTAATCCGGTGCAAAATTTCAGCTCAATCGATATAGTGGTTTTTGAGTGAAAGGGTAAAGAAGATTTGTAGCACAATGACGAAATGATCACTTCGTAGTATAGTAGTAGATAAGGAATATTTAAAAATTATAAACGACGCAAATGGTACAGTTTGATTTTCTCAATTCGTAAGGGCTACGTACAATATTTATCTAAAAATTATCAAAATACTGGGCATGCATTCTCGAAAAGGTTCACCGCCTCTGAAGTGTGGATAACAAAATCGTCTGACAAACGTAATATAATCAGGCACAAGTTCAAACAGAAGTTGAACTATAGTTACTTGGATCAGGGTAGTCCAACGTTTTTCATCACTAGGGCCAAATTTATCAGTTTGTAATGCGGGCTGACTAGTAACCCCATCAACTAAATAATAGGCCCACAAACAACACTTAATAAACAATTATATTCAATTCTAATTTATGTATGAATTGAACTTTTGGTTAATAGAATCTTTCCAATGTTACTGCCAAAAAAGTTATATTGATTTCCCAAAAATGTATTATAAAATGTGCACACAAAGAGACTTTCATAAAAAAGCTTAGGGTAGTAATACATTTATATATTTATATATATTTTTACTAATCAAATAAATTCGTGTAAAATGCAACTATTAGCATAGTTGCCTAGAGTCAAACCGTACTTTATCCAAAAATCAATTTTCCGATAGAGACCAAAAACTAATTCCAGCTGATCTCAAATCTACAGAACGAAACTGATGTATGCATATTGAAATTAAAGCTTTTAATATATAATCTAAAGGATGGAAACTATTTTTTTTGCCACTGCTAAGAATTTTAATGAAATACAGTTTGGATAAATTTCACTTTGTCTCTAAATTATGGATCAATTGCAGTTATACACTAATCAATGTGGATAAAGTTCAATTTGGTACCAATATGGAATTAATTCTCACTAAAAGACATCCTATAAGTATCAACTTTTGCTTTTAAAGAATAATAATGTATTTGAAAAAAAAACTTTGATTTTGGACAAGTGTATTCTTCAATAATAATTTTAAAAAGTCTTCAAAAATCAATAATATTAGAATGTTCAAAGAATAACTAGTCAAAGAAATGCAGTAATCAACTAAACAGTCCACCCATTTAATGACTATCTGAACCAATTTATATGAAGAGATTTTGCTCTTCTTCTTGTGGCTGACAGCACTGCATATCAATAATTGACTCTTCTGAATCTACACTTTCATCAATAACATGAGCGTAGAATTTCAATGTGTCATTATTCCTCCATAGGTAGCAATAGGTAGCAAACGGGAAGCTGTGATTGGCCTCTGGTCATCTTGGAACCATTCTGAACTGTATCCACGGGAGAAAGTGCAGTTTTTGTCCAAGTGGTGATTTCACCACAGAGTTTAATGCAGATGAAATGCAGTTTAACACTCATAGATCATATTATCATATTCCTTGTAAAATTCTGCTTTTAAACGCACAGTTACTTTATTTTCAATCATTTTGGAGAAGGTGCAGTTTGATTCTAGGCAACTATTTAATAGCTATTTAATAGCGAATGTTTCATTCGAATGAAACATTCGCTATTTTACATCTGCCACTGAGAGTTGTGAAGGTCCCATTTTCAGTGAGTGCGGCTCGTATTTGTCCCACGGACCTTCAGTTTGACCCACTGACTTATAACATTAATGATACATCCCCAATTAATATATCAAGGGAACTGGCAAGTAATAATTAAATTGCTTGAGGGTATGGAATAATTTGGTGTGATCCGGCTTGCGCCTTTATTACGCTGGTGTATGCAGACCTGCAATATAGATTTGTACTGCTGAATGTATATTGAGAGAGGGGCAAATTATTTATTTTGTTTTATTTAAACATATTTATTTAATCCACCGAAGTTAAAGTGTAACGCTTTGTATTAGCACTTAACCAGGTTACAATATTGTTAATTATTAATGTATAACTATTTAACATTTTAAAAAGTAACTTAAAGAACTAAAATAATAATAGAACAAATCTTAAAAATTAAATAATTAGTTAAATAAAATTTAATCAACCATACCCAAATCATTATCTATTAAATTTAGGTAATTATTAGATTAAATTAAGATTGATTTGCTGATCATAATCAAGTAAAACTTTACTTTCAGGTTTTTGACGTTCACTTTTTGATCCAACTGGTAATTTAGCACACGACTTACAATAATTAAACTTAAGTATATAACATAGACGAAATCGTATATTTTTCGAGAGCACCCTGAACCAAACACTTGACTCTTAACTCAGAAGACAGAGGCGCTACCGACTGAGCTAACAAATAAAAGTTACAGTTCTTAGTAACGCATTCCAACGACATATTACAAAGTTTTTCTGACAGTCATTTTCAGATTAATATGAAACCATCCACTCTATGATCGAATGATCTAAGGCGTCACTCTCGCAATAGATTATACTGACGATGACAGGGAGATTGGGGTTAGAATCCCAGTAGGGTGTACTAAGAGCGATTATTAATAAATTGTTTTCCACTCTCTTTCTACGAAAATGTGCATACACTTCCTTTAAATTCAACCTTACTTATCTCTTAACACATTATTGTAATTAGTACATATAGGTATAGCCCATCCGACACCTTAACTCAGCCGGTAGCCTGTCTGCCTACTGAGATAAGGGTCCCGGGTTTTATTCCCGGCATGGCATAAAAATGTATCATTGATGCAATATGGGTTTTCACTTTCACAATGATGAATTAACGGCTGGGGACAGGATATTGTGCCTGTCCTAATCTTAAGTTATATTATAAGGCATATGAAGCTACGACAGGCCTAGCAAGCCGACAGTGGAAAAATATATGGCTTGAATAAAAAACTGACCCGGACCATAGGCTAGAAACAGTAATGGATGTGGGTATAGCCCAAATGGGTAGTAAGTCTCAATACTAAAGATCAAACAAATAAAAACATACACGATAAAACACACTTTAACAACGAAACTAAACAGGTAAAGCCCAATTAGTCGAAACAAGGTAATATCTGTGTTGATAAATATATTATATATTTGAATATTAAAATAGAATTCATCACGAGTTTTCACATAGAAAAGTTCCGTCTCTCAATCATTTTAATTTATGTGTAATTTTCTAAATCACTCTGTTTACAGGATCATGAACTTGTGTAAGGATACTGACCTTGATGCGTGACACTATTAATTGGAAAAGTTTATAGCTCACTGGTGAACCACACTAACCTCGTTTAAATGAGGTAAATTAGATTTTGCTCCAGGTCATTTTAACCAGACTTCTTCTCTTTGACGCTTTAAATTAGTAAACTAATCATTGAGAAACGCACGGATCCATATGTAACCATCCTACTCTTAAAAGATCAGTCACTAAGAGATCCGGGTTCATTTCCTGGTATGGTAAAAAAATACCATTGTTTAAATGTGGTTTCTGTTTTCGTAATAATGATTTAAAGGCCGGAGGCTGGGTGTTGTGTATGTTCTATATATAAGTTAGTTTATATGTTGTGTGCTTATATGATCAATAGGTTCAGAAATTGCAGTTTAAATAATTCAAAAATAAATGGTACGGCGCACCGCACAGACTTTCTCTCTTTCTATAAACTCATAAGATTTCTGAACGGAATAATGTACATTGTATCATCACCACTCCACATAAGAACACGCATAAAATAATATACAATGATATAGAATCAATTAGAAAAGAGGCGCATCTTTGTCCACCTAAGAACATTTCAAACAGTTTAATGTCTTCCACAAGGGTCAACACTTCGAATTAAAATTTCGATTTCTGGTTAAAGTTTTAACATTTTATAAGGTGTTGCAGATCTTCAAGTCATCGCATTGATATTTAATTATTAATTTATACATTTTGACCAATAAAAAATGTAAATATTGACTATTGAGTCTAAAATGGAGATAGATCATTGCTATGCAAACATTTCTCCTAAGAGATTTAAGGAAAAATAACATACTTTTTTTAGATACTTATATTTAATTACTCTATGGCATTGGAGTATTATTGCGTTAAGACTTAAGTAGTATATGTTTACAACTAAAGCTCACAAAATTGTATTAATATATTTGCAAATATCTCAGAAACTGCTGTTTTTATAAAAATATATGTCAAATAAAAGTTTTTTATTTCTAATAGTCCTACAATTTTGCAATGATAAGTTGTTTAGTTTCTCCAATAGTTGTGGAGATACGGAAATTAACACTTCTGTAATGTACCCTAAAAATCATTTTCATAGAAAAATGAAAATAGCCAGTTTATTTATAATCTTAATCAACGCCTAGATACGAATTTTAATCAAAATCGTTTAAGCAGATTTTGAGAAAACCAAATTTTTCTCTTTTCGTCCTTCAGTAAACTACCCTTAATTTTAAGTTTTTATAGACACACAGACAGACGGCATTGCAAAGACTATTTTTTAGGGTTCGGGAGGTCATGAGACGTCAACATCCATCAACATTTCAGGTTAGTTTTTTTTTTACGGTCGCAATACTTAAACTTTAATGTCCAAAAAGTTAAAAAAAATTCATATAATTGCGTATATATTGAAAGTTATTGATTTTATAAAAATATGTTTCGGATAAAATATCTGTATTATAAATATATATACATATTTGTAATGCTAAGTAATTTCATATCTCAAATAGTTTCGGAGCTATTTAAAAAAATGTTAATTTACGCATCAGACCGGAGCCCTTAAAGCCATTTTGCCGAAATATTGAGGGTAGCCATTTTGTTTGGAATATTTATTAATGTTTATAAATGAAATTTAATCAAAATCGTTAAAGCCGATTTTGAGAAAATCGACTTTTTCTCTTTTTGCCATTCAGTAAACTACCCTTAATTTTAAGTTTTAATAGACACACAGACAGACGGCATTGCAAAGACTATTTTTAAGGGTTCGGGGGGTCATGAGACGTCGACATCCATCAACATTTCAGGTTAGTTTTTCTTACGGTCGCAATACTTAAGCTTTAATGCCCAAAAAGTTAAAAATATATATATAATTGCGTATATATTGAAAGTTATTGATTTTATAAAAATATGTTTCGAATAAAATATTTGTATTATAAATATATATACATATTTGTAATGCTAAGTAATTTCATATCTCAAATAGTTTCGGAGCTATTATAAAAAATGTTAATTTACGCATCAGACCGGAGCCCTTAAATCGATTTTGCCGAAATATTGAGAGTAGCCATTTTGTTTGGAATATTTATTTATGTTCATAAATGAAATTTAGTCAAAATCGTTAGAGCCGATTTTGAGAAAATCGACTTTTTCTCTTTTTGCCCTTCAGTAAACTACCCTTAATTTTAAGTTTTAATAGACACACAGACAGACGGCATTGCAAAGACTTTTTTTAAGGGTTCGGGGGGTCATGAGACGTCGACATCCATCAACATTTCAGGTTAGTTTTTCTTACGGTCGCAATACTTAAGCTTTAATGCCCAAAAAGTTAAAAATATATATATAATTGCGTAATATATTGAAAGTTATTGATTTTATAAAAATATGTTTCGAATAAAATATTTGTATTATAAATATATATATATATTTGTAATGCTAAGTAATTTCATATTTCAAATAGTTTCGGAGCTATTATAAAAAATGTTAATTTACGCATCAGACCGGAGCCCTTAAAACGAAAATCGACTTTTTCTCTTTTTGCCATTCAGTAAACTACCCTTAATTTTAAGTTTTAATAGACACACAGACAGACGGCATTGCAAAGACTATTTTTAAGGGTTCGGGGGGTCATGAGACGTCGACATCCATCAACATTTCAGGTTAGTTTTTCTTACGGTCGCAATACTTAAGCTTTAATGCCCAAAAAGTTAAAAATATATATATAATTGCGTATATATTGAAAGTTATTGATTTTTATAAAAATATGTTTCGAATAAAATATTTGTATTATAAATATATATACTTATTTGTAATGCTAAGTAATTTCATATCTCAAATAGTTTCGGAGCTATTATAAAAAATGTTAATTTACGCATCAGACCGGAGCCCTTAAAACGATTTTGCCGAAATATTGAGAGTAGCCATTTTGTTTGGAATATTTATTTATGTTCATAAATGAAATTTAATCAAAATCGTTAGAGCCGATTTTGAGGAAATCGACTTTTTCTCGTTTTTCCCTTCAGTAAACTACCCTTAATTTTAGGGGTAGATATCCAATTCCAAAAACCCCTCGGGGCAACCCTATGAAAACCCTAGATATCAAGTTTCAGCTCAATCGGTAAAATAGTTTAGGCTCTAGTTGGAGGTACAGACAGACAGACAGACAGACAGACAGACAGACGGAAATTCAAAAACCACTTTTTCGGATTCAGGAAGTCATGAAACGTCAAAATTCATCAAAATCTCGAGTTCGATTTTTTTGACGATCACAATACTTTCTCTACCTGTAAGATAGAGAGAAAGTAATAATAAATTATATATGTAGCCATTTAAAACATATTTAATAAAAATATATACATTTCTATTACCTTTATATTAATTTTTTAATTAGATTACTAAGAAACATTTGATTACGTAAATTAATGTAATGTAATTTGGCGAGTTTTTGTTCATAGTGCTGGTTGGTATTATTACAAATATACAAATGTCTATTAAATTCCAGAACACCCTTGACAGATATTCAAGAATTGTTGAGGTCACAATGCAAAGAAAATTAAACTTTATATATTTACTGGAGAAATATTTTATTTCTTTAGTTGAAACCTTTTTTGTTATAAAAACTAATAAGAACTGCCCTCAATTTGAACTACTTACACTACCATATTAAGATGTGTATTAATTTTATACAGGATCATATCAATATCTAATTAATAAACAAATAATCAGTGATTATTATGATGATTTTTATTTATGATTAAAAAAAGGCGATGTGCTTCAGACGATTACCATTGAGAGGCATATTTTTAGAACCAATATACTTAAATATAAGTTTTTCAATATATGTGCAAAATATAATTGGGCTAGTGGGAAATGTTGCCAGGATTGTTTAAAATGAGCTAATTTTCCGCTAGATAAATAAAATTATATCTTCTAATATTTATTTTTATTCTAAAAAGAAAGGGGATAAAGTCTCCTAGCAAATAAAATAACATTTTTATTCTAACATAAAATTGCAGTCGATACATTCTCAAAATCTATTGACCTACTAAATACCTTAATGCAGGATAAATAGGTTTTTAAATTAATATTCCAAACACTTCCATCTTCATACTTCAGTAAATACATTTAAACCCCGATTGAATATTGCAGAAAAGTCTCAATACAAAACTAAACTTCAATTTACCTTACTCCCACCTAAAATATTATAGAAATCCATTTAAAAAATATTCAAACAAAGTATTTTACCCATTGAGTAAATTCAAAATACGTAGAAATCCCGCGAGTCTATATTTGATTATTTTAGCCACCAAACCAACTTAAATAGCTAGATTGAAAGGGAAAAAGCAATTTTGGCAAAACTGCTGGGGGAGATTTTTTCCGTGGCTAGCTAAAAAATGTGGTGCCCAGGGGCTAATAAATCACTTTCTACGTCACATACCTGTAAAAAATAATAGTCAAATCCAAATTGCCTCCCAGTCCCCTCTGATTCCCTACTTTCACACTTTAGCCTTGAATTAAATATTTCTATGTCGTAGACACTCCAAGGGTAACCGTAGTCTCTTATTATTCCAACTAGCTCTGTTATAATCTTTGAAACAACTCTCATTCCAAAGCTTTCGTTCCTGAAGTCAACGTACTCATTTCGTAAAATGGAAACTTCTCTTGGCACAAGGGTTGAATAACAGAACAAATGAGAACATAAAAGTTGAGAGAAGTTTCATTTCTCAAGTGTCTAAATTCCTGATTAAAATTGGAACATTAACAACAAAAACAACAAACTAATCTTTGGATAGACGATTTTCAGACAAAAGTACTTTCAACACCAAAATTATTAACTATTTAATATTTAAGGAGTAGTGACTATAAGAATAACTTGAAGTATTTTCCCCGAATTAGTGGGGAAAGGTGATAAATATAAATATCACGTGTCTTGGCTATATCAACCGTAGTCTAGTAGTGGAAAGATTAGCCAGTATTAATGAATAAACCCTTACCCAGGGGACGCCCAAATGTACTAATCCTACATCCTTTCCATATCCCGATGAGATTAGAAGATGGTGATAATGAGTATGAGGGCGTGGAACCAGTGGAAACACTTAAACCTAACTTAATCCTAACTAACCAAACCCTAATGACCTTTGGGGTAATTCTCCTTTCGGGAAAAATACCCAGGGTACCAGCCGAGAATCCAACCCGGGACCCCTAGGCTCGTAGCTGGATGCACTGACCACCAGACCACGGGGTCAGTTGAGACAAGGGGTGATAAGCCCACGTTGTTATATAAATAAATAAGCCATCCGAGGTTAGAGCCTCGAAATTTCCTTATCGGTGATTCATCGTATTGCGAGACCGATGTATTTGACTACATGTATATCAGTGTGGGGTTCTATCTTGCTAACTCATCTACTCTTCCACCCATTATTTATTTTGGTGCACATTGAATTTCCCGCCCTGGCTGTCGTATGGTCTAACCGCTAACGTGTCGTTCTGGTTTTAAACTGGACTAACGGTGACGAGGAGACCGGGGTTCAAATCTTGGTCGAGTGTACTGAGAATTGTTTTTAATAAACGGTTTGCAAATGCTGGTACAATAATCTTAAACACTACTTCACTCATCCCTGTCCCCTTAGCATAATTTATGTATGCGTATAACCAAACGGGAACAAAGACAGGGGGAAAAAAGCTACAGAGTTAACCGGTAGCCTTGGCGGCGGGAAGAGAGGTTCAAACTCAAGATGGTTTTACACTCTCTCTCCAGGAAAATGGTGATACATTGCCTTCCAACGAATCTGTACACTGCAGTCAGGCGATAATTTCCCATGGGGTGAATGCTCTAGTATCAATATCATTGTATCAACTTTGTTGTCTAAGAGGACAGAACGTTGAGGGGGAATTTTAGGGGACTGAACCAAATTTGGAGATAGCCGCAGTTTCAGTATCAAGTCTTGGAGTATTACCAGGGTAAGCAGCTCATGTCATGTACTTCTGATGTGTCCTGACCACTTGGTCTCCTATTTGATTAATCGTATATAGTCTCTGCCCTAGACACCTCAAATGGAAAATGTATTTCTATTGTTTACCAACCCATTAGCAACTTATTGGCCGGCCTTTTGGTTTAGTTGTCAGCATTCTGGCTACTAGACTAGATGTCCAAGGTTCAATTCCCGGTTGTACCATAGGTATTTTTTCTCGAAGGGGAATTATTCCTATAGTAACCATGGTCTTCGCGGTTAGGCTTAAGTTAGGTTTAAGACTTCTACTGGCACCACATCATCATCACATTGGAATAAAGTAACTGCACCTCCAAACCTCAGAAGACGGTTATCTTTGCCATTTAGAAAACCAGGAATACCAAACCAACAAATCCTGGAGTTACACGCTAAAAAAAAGAAAAAAAGATGTCTGAGTGATAAGAACTTATCAGTTACAGTTCACAGCTCTGCTCACCCTAAAAACACGTCAAGCCACGCTACTGGGTATATTTTACTACGATGAAACGGTGGCTTACTTGATTAGTCATACATGCTAAGCACCCATCTAGCGATAAAACCGTTAGCAACGGAGAAAATATACTTTAAAGATCATGTGCAATGTCGAGGGAAAACAATTTAACGCAGCCTTGATAGCCACGCTTCCGATAGACGTGACCGGAATAGGCTGTTGTTATCACCCGTCTGACATTTATTGCAATTTTTACCAAACGCTTCAGGTGACCTGGTGGTCTAGGGGTAAGGTGTCACACTTCTGTGCTGGGATTCGGGGTTCAATCCTTGTTTCCGGCACAGATTTATCTGATTGCCAAACCCTTCCTTAACTTCTAACAAGACGTGTATTAATCACAACTTGTGAATGTGAGGAGTGCCAGGCCTCCACCGTGGTTCGGATCCCACGTTAAATTGTAGGTCCCCCATTTCATCTCACAATCACCCTACCATTACACATTAGCGTGAACGGGTAGTAAGAGGCGGTGATAAAAATAATAATTAACCAAACGCATCCTTGTGGCGGGGTTGAATAAAACGAATAGTCGCCCTACATACACACTTGATTAATGTCTATCACTCCATCTGTAGCTTGTTCAATTACATTTATAAGAGATTTTATTTACAAACAAAATTGTGTCTTCTATTTTTGCTCCTTAGTTTTCAACGAAAACAATATGAAAGCTTTTAAAATAATAGTATGAAACCCCCAGATGAATCCTTCTATTTATTTTACCTAGACTTTCTCTTACCACTTATAAACATTTTGAAAGTTGTCATATTTTTATTTTTGTTTTACTATCCGTACAGGGTAAACGCATTTAATTATACTAATGGTCTAGGAAGAAGATAGGAATAATTATAATAAATGTACCCACGTTTGCTTGGGAAGAAATAGAGAGTGGAGAGTTATTTTTTACAGCGCGTCTTACTAGCCGTTCGGGTTATACGTTTATATACTAACTACGCTGATGATTTTAAGGATTAGGAAGGTTATAATAATAGGAAGTGTGACAACGTTAGCGTGGAGTGAGAATGGAAAACCATTTTGGATAAAACACCCTCAGTACACTCGACCAAGATTCGAACCTAGATCTCCCCGTCATCGGTAGTTTAGCCTACTGCAAGAGTAGCGTGTTAGAACACGCGGCCACCGAAGCGGGTGGAGAACTTATTAGTCCACGTGATGACCGGTGCATATATTTAATAGAAAACTTGTTCTTTCTGAGGGAGGTGTAGGGGATACTCGGATGAAGGGAAGGTGGATGAAAAATGGTTTACATTCGAAGAGCTCTCACTTTCAACGTTGTAAAGGGGGGTACGAGAACAAGATTTCAGGTTTATTTAGTCGGGTTTGTTGGCGGTGAGATTGGGGCTCAAATACCGATATGCTGTACTGAGGGTGGTTTTCTCTAAATTCTTTACCACTCTCCCTCCATGAAAATGTGGAAATATATATTTCGCTAATGTGGTACGAGCTAGGGAAGTAAAATTGAGAGGAAATGTCTCCACATTTACATGGAGGTAGAGCGGTAAACAATTTAGGAAGAACTACACTCCGTACAGCCTATTGGGTCTCGAGCCCCAAACTCCCCATCGCCAACAAACCTAATAAATGAGTAGTGATCTGCGGTAAAAAAAAAATCTTGATAATCACTACATATCACATGAAATAAAATATTATTTGATAATAATTACCGAGTTCCTTGGTTATGGTGCCTAGAGCACCGCATCTTACTTTCCGCCTAACCTATTCATCTATTTACCCTAGATTTGTAAAAAAGCTAGTCAGGTAAAATCTAGAGAGAATATACCCAAATTTCCACGAAGGAAGATTGGAAAATCATTTAGGAAAAGACATCCTCCGTAAGCATCCATCAGTGACAATCCAGTAAGTATTGATAGAAACGTATTAGACAATGTGACCACTGATGTGGGTTACAAATCGTTCTTAGTGCTGTTGGGATTAAGGCATGAAGATCTACTGCGTGAGAAAACAAGAAAGTGGGAGGAATTGTATTGTAGTGAGGTAGAAAATAGATTGTAGACTTGTCGTCCTTTGAGTGTGATACAGGCTTTGCTTATCAATGGAAAAAAAAATTTATAACTCACCCTAAACCTCTTTCATGGTTCAGGACCAATTTAACTGAAACATAAATATGAAAGAAAGTGCAACGCTACACAATTATTAATTATATATTAAAGGCGAAGCTTGGGGGGAATGAATTATTATAGTTACAGAGATTAGCCGTATCTGAATCATATTCAAATAAATTGAAAAATGACACCTAGACACGGTTATCGCACCCAGGACCTTTGTACTAGCACATCCATGCTCTTACAATTGAGCTATCCAGGCTAGGTCCCGTGCTCAGGGTACTTATTCACTCATAGTTTAAGGCATATTCTGTGATGGACGTGCTTTCTTCGATCTCGATTCATTCGGAATGTAATATTGGTAACATAAAGTAACAAAAAGGTTGGTGGCTGTGGTAAAAATGATAGCTCTTATTAACTGAAGATACCCACACGTCCAAAACAGACTCTGCCTTAAAAGATTAGATAAGAATGACCTTGAGCACGGGGAGATCCTTGTATAGCTTAGTGGTAGAGTATAGGAACGCTAAGCCAAAAGTGCAGGGTGTGAATCCCGTGTCTAGGTGTCATTTGTCAAACTATTAGGATGTAACATACATGTTTTTTGGACAGATATTAAAGAATTCTTGCTCAGTCGAGACACGCCAACATAATTTTCGATTAGCTAGGTTTTATTTTAAAAATGCAGAAGACATGCAAAAAAAAGCACAAAATAACTAACGTTATAAAATGTTAATTAAATTGAATAAATAATGGAATAGAATATATGAGTTAACATTGGGTAACATTTTCAATTAAAAACCCTGAGGCACATTTGAGATAAAAATAAGTAAACATGGAAACTAATTTAAAAAACTAGGACAATGAGTGTCAATTTAGTTCCGCCTGAGAGGATGGGCAACCTAAACCTTGTACTATCGTATATTATTCTACTAAGATTGATCCGCGCATGCGCTCATGCTGTGTTTGGCCACTGCTCGGTAATAAAAGTGTCATGACTGCCATGATAGTGGTAACCCCAAACTCTCAAGCTTGGTGCACATGACACAATTCCTTGTACACAATAATTTTGCTCATGTTTTATCCAAATACTATTCACATGGCACGTACGATTACATACAATATTTGAATAGTATGATGAATTTTTGTCCTTTTGTTATAGTTAATTAATTATTGAGGCTTTTTAAAATATTATTACAATCATTTTAACAACTCTTTAAAATATAAATGTGATAAATTACTGATGTAGCCTACTTAATATTTTGTTGTTTTGTTGTCACCGAATCTTACTACCCGTTCGGGTTTCACGCATTTGAAATAACAAATACTCGCTTCAGTGTCTGAATAGTCTAAGGTGTCACTCTCGTTTTATACTGGCCTGCTGATGAAGGCAGATTAAGGCTTGAGTCCCAGTCGGGTCTAGTGAGGGCGGTTTTCCCTAAAACGTTTTACCACTCTCCTTCCAGGCAAATGTGTGTGGATTAGCTATAAAGGCCTCCTTTCTCACCCCTACCCCATTAGAGTAAATTTTCAAATATGCGTATAGCCTGAACCGTTAGTAAAACGTGGTGATAAAAAAAATTAATTACTCTCGCTACCTACCCAGCCCCCTTCCCCCTCCCCCATGGGCTTGATTTATCAGGATAAATTCCGGGAGGGGTAAGTTTGCAGGCAAGGTAATTGTGTGGGTTCGAAATAATATGTAGGTTTACGAATTTTAATTTAATAGTAATTACTAAAAGATAATACAAAAGTTTTGTTAGACGAAAGATAAAGAAATAAAGAGACCAGAGGCTCACGCTAGTGGAAAAATGGCTTAACTTGTAAATTCTTAGACCGAGTAAGTTGACTTATATTGCGTGTGACGCCTACAGAACTTGATCTTGGGACCCTGGGCTCAATGTATAACCTCTAACTACAAGTGATACTGATGACCCGAAGATGTCGTCTGATACAATACGGCGTTGGACAGCGTAACCACCTGCGATATAGATGGAATTGTGACAGCCCCGTTGCCAAAA
Organism: Timema podura; assembly: GCA_033556935.1. Classification (NCBI taxonomy): domain Eukaryota; kingdom Metazoa; phylum Arthropoda; class Insecta; order Phasmatodea; family Timematidae; genus Timema; species Timema podura. The sequence goes on from JAVRXN010000011.1 coordinate 60,887,266, forward strand.
AGTAAAGGTAATTTATACAAGCTATGGCCCATTTTCTGGCCAACTAGTTCAATTGTTGTTATGATTGTAAGCACTCGCCTGTAACCTTTCCAGTACGTTACTTCATACATGCTAGGTCAACAATTTTAGCACGTGCGTCCACTCGAGCTATCTAAATCGAAACAAACATTCAAACATTGCTCAGTTGTTATGACATTTCTCTAATTTATTAGGGATTAATAAGGCTGAATTCAGAGGAGGTGCACCCGCAATTTCCTGGAGGGAAAGTGGAAAACCATTAGGAAAAAACCCATCAGTTTACTATACCGTGTTTATAAACCCAATCTCTATGTCATCGGCAGTCTAGTCTGACGCTTTAGACCATTCAACCAACCAGTGGGTACTTGATATGTTAATAACGTAGAAACCCACTTCGGTGGACACGCGGTTTGAATGTGAAGCTCATTTATTCCAGTTTGCTGGTGACGAGGAATTCAGGGCTCAAATTCTGACCTGGTGTACTTAGGTTGGTTTTTCCTAAGTGGTTTCCCACTCTTCTTCCACGCAAATAGGGATACATTTTTTCTCTATAGTATCCTTCCTTCCTCTTCCCCAGATCATTATCATAATTAATATAACACTAAGAGTTGTGATACGCGGTGTAAAAAAAAGTAGACAAATAGTTTAGAATAAATAATATAAAATGCTATTACAATCATTATTATTGATAAAATAAGATAAATTCAATTAATTTGAAAGATATGCCCACATCAAGGTGAGTGAAAAAAAAACAACGAACGAGCAAAGGAGTGGAAAATGAAATGATTAAAGATGAAAGTCAAATACCCTTCGGATCTTAAACAATTTTTCAAGCCATGTATTTCCAACGGAGAAGCATTTCAACCTCTCTTCTAGCAACAAAATGATGCAGTAGAAGTTATTATGGGGTCGGAGGGCTGTAGGGGTATTAAACCGATTATATTTATTTCGTAGGTACGCATTAAATGAAATTAAATTGTTTGTAAATAATTTATAGATTTTTAGGCTGCATTGTGAAGGACAACTGTCACACAAACATAAATACTTTTCTCCATGGTAGAATACACTTGTTACATTTTCTCTAAAATTGTGTATATATATATATATATATGCAATTTTAGAGATAATATATATAATATATACATTTGAAATCTTTAGAGATAATGTAGCAAGTATACTATACCGAGGCGAAAAATATTTATGTTTGTGTGATAGTTGTCCTACATAGTGTATCTTAAAATCTAAATATAAATTCAAATGTTTTCACCCCCCCCCCCCCTCCCTTTTAGTGGACAATTTTTTAAAAAAAAAATCTTTGAAATGGTTTTGCATCCGTAAGTATTTCACTTCCGTGCGGTAATAAAAGTCTCTAGAAGATTTCGGCTAGAAGTTTATTGCCAAAAACTTTTTTTTTATATATCGCCGATCGATGATACTTGAGTTGTAAAGAACTCAAGTGGGACAGTGACGTCACAGTAACCCCATCACGTGATCAGCGGATGGCAGGGATCATGTTAGGTAAAGGTACTATCCAATCTAACACGTCCTACCGCCACTTCACATTGATTGGCTCTTGTACCGGCGGGGGGCCAGACGTCATCCCAACCTTTTGTTTCTTCACGTAAAGAGTCACGTGGTAACTAGCATTTGTTTTAAATCTGATCTTGGTAATTTATTTTTCTCTCATATAGATTTTTATGTATAACCATTTTGCTTCCAGCCTATGGTGCGGGTCAGTTTTTTTATTCAAGAATATATTTTCCACTACCGGCTTGCTAGGCATTTCGTAGCTTCATATACTCTAACTTAAGATTAGGACAAGCACAACATCCAGTTTCTGACCGTTAATTTATCAATTTGATAGGTTGAACCCATATTTCACCAATGATAAATATTTCGTCCATGCCGGGAATCGAACCCGGTATCCTTAGCTCAGTAGGCAGACACGTTACCGACTGAGCTAAGGTGTCGGATTCTCATACAGATAAATTATACATTATTTAAATCGGTTAAAACTTCTACCAAGAGATGAAGCTTGACTTTTTATGTGCCATCGAGATAAGTGGATTAACAGTTCTGTTTGTACGTGTGCTTTCAAACGAGACGGTTTTATGAGTCTTGTTCAGATTTGAAACTAAATATTTAGATGTTTTATGACTATGTATCGAGGAGAAATTGTGATTTTAATATCAAATCTATTATTAAGAATATAATTTAGAATTCGAATTGTTTTGCCAATGGCTATGATAATTTTGTTCAAAATTGGTATCTAGGGAACGCTTTACACGATATATATTATTATTTAATTGTTTTTCAGAGAACATTTCATTTAACGGGTAGTTTACTTCCATTTAAAAATTTTCATACCATATAATAAAAACTAATTTAGAATGTGTTCATGATAATGTCGTACATTATATTTTAAAAGAATCTGATCCCTCTAGAAAAGATGTATTTTGTAACCGACTTTATACAGTACTTGAATGAGTTTTCTTAATGTTCTAGGCACTTTAGAAATAATTTACTTTTTGTATTCGTTACTTAGAGTAATATTCTAATATCTATGTTTATGCTTTCGTTTTCTAAAGTGGTGTTTACATTTATCAGTTTATTTGATTAAAGTAACTTGGTCTTTGACTTTTCCCTTACATAATATGCTTTTGATTTCTTAAGGGGTGTTTACATTTATCAAGTTATTTGATTAAAGTAAATCGAACTTTGGTTTTTCGTTTGCATAACATCAAGTAAAAACAGAACCTTTAAGAAGACATACCATATATGTATTCAATTGAAGTGGTAGAATGCCGCAATGCGTCTTGAGTTTAACAGTATTTTAAATGTCTTAGTTAATTTTAGCACCCTCTCTTACTATCCATTCAGGCTATGGGAAAACATTTTGGAAGAACCACCCTCAGTACACCCGACTGGAATCGAACCACTATCTCCCCGTCATAGGAAGTCTAGTATCTTGCGAGAATAGCACCTCTTGAATATTCGGCCACCTAAGTGGGTGGTTTTTATTAATTTTTAATCTAACATTTCCAAGAGTTATATTTTACCATTTTTCTTTTAGTTAATACTTCAGTACACTCGCCTGGGATTTGAACTCCAATTTCCCCATCATTGACCGTCAAATTTATTACGAGAGTGAGTACGTACACCAGGAGGCCACTGAAGTGATTCCAAGTACATTTAAAATATACCGCAGTGCATTAGGGCGCCGCGGTGCACAGTTTAGGAACTATTGATCTAAATTATAACAACTTAATCTAATGAGCAGGGATTGTTGGGTAACTTAAAGGAAATGAACACAAGCTAGACGACAAGAAAGTCACACTCATAAATCAACTCTAGCACATCCATCCGGGATTCGAACTTGACCTCAAACCATCGATAGTGCAATCTATATTGCAAGATTGATGCCTATTTACGTTGGCTATATGTGAGCACCGATAAAACTAAAATAATTAATATTACAACATCTTCACTACATCAGTTAGTTCGTAGAAAACAAATTCGGATGTCAACGCGTTTGATTGAGAACAAATAACCACGATGGCCACGACAAATATTCAAAACTGTTTATCTTTTTTTTTTTAGTTAGCACCACGTCTTACTACCCGTTCGGGTTACACGTTTAAGTACTAATTACGCTAATGGGTTAGTAATGGGTAAGGTTGAATTTAGAAGAAGCGAACCCGCATTTGCGTGGAGGGAGAGTGAAAAACCATTTAGAAAAAATCCACCTTCAATTCAACCGACTGAGATTCGAACCTCGATATCCCGTCCTCGGCAGTCTAGCTCAACACGAAACTAGCGCGTTATCCGCCACCGAGAATGGTCAAGAACTGTTAAAACTACAATGTGTAAAAAATAAACTAAATTTATCTACTGAAGCAATATTCTATTTATTTTAACCGGAAGAGTTTTCTGTAAAAATGGGACGCTCGGATCCTATTGTTATTCGAGAGATTCAAGTTTAATTAAAAAAAAAGAACTGTGTGGATAGGATAGAAAAATCACGATAAAGATAAACAAAAAACATTAACATAGTTAATTTGATTAAAAAGTGTTTCATTGTTGTTTATGACGTAATATAAATAACCAACAAATTAGTATTTTTCATTGGCATCAAACCATTTAATTTCAATGATAAACATTTTTACTTTAACTATATTGTAAATAAAAATTTAGGATTCGGATTCGATTCATTAATATAATTAGACACCTTAGCTCAGTCGGTGGCGTGTCTGCCTAATGAGCTAAGGGTTCCAGGCTCAATTCCCGGCATGGCCGAAAAAAATTATCATTTGTGAAATGAGGGTTCACCCTTTAACATTGATAAATTAAAGGCCAGAGACTGGATTTTGTGCCTGTCCTAGTCTTATGTTAGATAATAAGATATTATGAAGTTACGACAGGCCTAGCAGCGGTAGTGGAAAATCTATGGATTTAACTAGGCCATAGGCTGGAAACAGTAATGAATGTAATAATTGATAAAATAAAAAATCAACCCAACACAGTTTTCTGTTATAAGCCAAATGTAAACCCCACCCATCCTTTTCCACAACTTAAATGAGATAAACATTCCAGATACAATCCAACCAAGCAGGAGTACTGCGCATCACTTTCAACGTTACAACTACGTAACCAAGGTCTCAGTGGAGCTGTCATATAATCCTAGTGGTTCCCTTCTGTCTGGGAGGGTGGTTTATCAATCAATCAATCATCCTGTGTCATCCACATCGAGGTCGAGCTATCACTAGAGTATCATCGTGTCCCGGAAAACTAAGGAGAAGAAATATTATATATAGGTAAAGAGGAAACATTGATTATATTTTTCTAGCGGAAATTTATTTAATTTCTACAGCTTGCTTTTTCCTTATGGTTCTTATCTTTAATAGGAAAAAACGTTATCTGACAGCCAGAAAAGCTACTAGATCTACTTCTACGTATTCATTCGTCAAGTAATGCTGTATACAACTATCACTTTTTATTATGGTGTAGTTAGCTAACGCGCTAGTTTCGTGTTGAGTTAGACTGCCGAGAACGGGGAGATCAAACTTCGATTCTCGCCCGGGTGAACTGGAGGGGGTTCTCCCTTAAAAAAAATTCCACGCTCCCTCTACGCAAATTCGGGTTCACTTCCTCTATATTCAACCTTCCGATTCGTAACCGATTAGCGTAATTAGCACTTAGCGTATAACCCAAACGAGTAGTAAAGACGCGGTAGCAAATATTATTACTCTTATAAAATAATACCAATAAGGTCAACCTCTTGGTCTAGCGATCAGAACTCCTGGCCACTTATCTAGAGGTACCGGGTTGGATTCCCAGTGTTGCCATATATATTCCCCCCCCCCCCCCAAAGGAGAATTGTTCTTATGGTCACCACGGTCTGGTTAGTTAGGCTTAAGCTATGTTTAAGATTTCTACTGGCACAACATTATTTAAACGGGTAGAGGTACCCGCACCTACATAATGCCCAAACCTAAATACAGTAAAACCTTGGATTGCGAGCATAATTCGTTTCGTAAACGTGTTCGTAATTCAAATCACTCGTATATCAAAGCGAATTTCCCCCATAAGAAATAATGGAAACTCAGATGATTCGTCCCACAACCCAAAAATATTTAATCTAAAAATGATTAATACCTATTTTATTTTCTTTATTTAAATGTAACTGTACTGTAATCAAATTTATTAATTAAATTTAATCGTGGCTAGTGTGAGGTAGACGAGAGAGAGGAGAGGAGGAGGTGGGTTATAGTTTAGGTCGACTTTCATTGTCACTAACAGAATCACTGCTATATGTTGGCTCACTGGAATATTTTTCTCTTTGTACGACTTTAACAAAGGAACCTATCCAATGACACTGCTCGGTAGACAAAGCATAACCATAGTACTACTCGTATTGCAAGTTATCGCTCGTTTATCAAGTTAAAATTTATTGAAAATTTTTGCTCGTCTTACAAAACACTCGCAGACCAAGTTACTCGCAATCCAAGGTTTTACTGTAAACGGTTATATACCCGCTACTGTCAGTAGAGGATCAGCAATGTCTAGCCGACAAACCCTGATGAAAACTGCTCAAAAATTAAGGCAACAAGATTATAAAATATATCATTTAACTTTACTTTCTCTCGATACCTCGGAGAGAAAGTGTTGAGATCGTCAAAAAATTTGAACTTGAGATTTCGATGAATGTCGACGTTTCATGGCCCCTGAAACCAAAAAAGTGGTTTTCACGATGCCGTCTGTTCTGTACCTCGGGTTAGAGTCAAAAGTATTTTACAGATTGGGCTATAGTTTGGTATCTGGGGCGTTCATAAGGTCCCCCCAAGGATTTTTTGGAATTATATGTCCAACCCTAAAATTAGGGGTAGTTTACCGAAGGACAAAAAGAGAAAAAAAAATCGATTTTATCAAATTTACTATAACAATTTTGATTACATTTCATATTCAGACACTTTTTTATCACTATAAACATGTTGTAAATTCCATTTTATCATGAAAATGAATTGAGGGTACTTTACAAGGGGGAAATTTTCCAATTTTAATAATTTCTCCGCAACTATTTGCGATGTGAAATAACATTATCATTGTAAAGTTTAAGTAATATTAAAGATAAAAATCTTTTATTTGAAATATTATTTATAAAACCAATAATTTCTGAGCTCTAATCAAATATATATATATATACTTTTTAATTCAGGTCTTGAAAATAAATTTGTTTCTTATGTTCTATGGTGGACAAAGATGTTTCTCTTTTCTCAATGATTCTTAAACAGTGTTCCTGGTTCCTAATGCTATAGATTAGGTAAGGTGTATATTATTTTGATGGTTGTAATGTTTCTACAACAATGTCTCTACCTAGAGATAAGGTAAATTCATTTTGCGAAAAACGCGGAAAAAAAAGGGGGTCGAAAATAGGGTATTTATAAGTTTTCTTTGCGTTTCATGGCATTTGAAAGTGTTTTAAAGCGATTTTTGTTTCGCGAATTAACGCAAAAACGTGATTTTGAGAGTATTTTAGCTAAATTATTCTATTTAGCGAAATAGACGAATTCCCTGAAAATGCTGTGCATTTAAATAAAATGCTGAGAATTTCTATAAAACGATGTTTTTTCAGCGGAAATAAGTGATTAAAAAATCATTGAGTTTCACTCGTCTGTGTTGCTTCAGCTCGGGTTTTACTTGCATCCTGTGCCTTCCACAGCCCATCCGGCTAATCGCCACATTCGTTAGTCGTTGCTTTTATCACAAATCCTTTGTATAGGCCCTAAAAACATTGACAAAAGACATTTTTACCAATTTTGCTACAAAATGCTAAATTATGCCTACGCTAAATTTCCAATAATTAATGCTAAAAAAACTTAAAATTAATGCTATTTTACCCTATTCTATTATTATATATATATATATAGTATATATTTATATTTATATTATATAAGGGATGATACCATTGATCCTTCAAACCTGCAACTTAGTATTAAGAATATTCGAGTTTATAGGATTCTAGAAAATATTGGAATCTAAATTTAAAACGTATGTGTATATTTTGTAAATATCGGGTTAAAGTTTAATTTAGAACTCCTAGATTGCTGATTGATAGTTTTACAACATGTATAAGTAAATAACAGATCTCGATATTAATTTATCCATTCCTTAACTGAATGTATTATAAAAAAAATCTTAACATTTAAATACTAATATATTTTATTTTCAAAAGAAGCTGTTCGTTTGGGCTATCCTTATATCTACAGCAATAGGGTAGGTTTAATGATGGGATTTAGAATGGAAACACCTGAATTGGCGGTGGAGTAAAAGTGAAAAACCATTTATAAGAAAACATTCCTAATACTATACATTTGCCCGTAATTCGAACCTTGACCTTACCATCACCGGTAATTCAGTTTTATTATTAGATTAGCACCTTAGACCATGTGACCAAGGATGAGGATGTTACCAATATTAATTCTCGAGCAGTGTTAACTCATTTATATAGAAATACTTTATTTGAATAAATTGCCAACTCTTTTTAACTAGTAATAAAGTGTAACTACTAATGCAAATATGTATACATCTACCTTGATTAAAGGTAAGTCCTGTAGACTATTTTTATGATATCCTTCTCAATGTAAATTTTTTATCTCTTTGATGTTAATATTAAATTGTTTAGTGTCCTTTTGAACCGGATTTATTTTAAAGAGATTAAAAATAGAATAATTACGACTCCATTTCCCGTCTTTGCCGGATCTTTTTTTATTTTATTTTTTTTGCGATATTTTGAGATTCCTTTTGCTTTCCTGAGTTCTTAAAAAAGAGCTTAGCACAAACAAATAGCCAGATTTAAAAATTGCGTTGCAAGGGGTGTACAAGCACAGTTTTTTTTTAGCGTTATCGATGATCCATCACACATCAAAGGGCACGAAAATGCTCCTTATCTCGAATATATTTCCTCGTCCACACATTCGTGTTATGTCTTCCAGTATTATCTTGTATTTACTCTGTAAATTGACCTAAATGGAATCCAACCCATTATTTATATATAAAATAGGACTGAGTATATGATGGCTAGAAGCTGTTAAACAATCCGACACCTTAGCTCAGTCGGTAGCATGTCTGTCTACTGAGCTAAGGGTCCCGGGTTCGATTCCCAGCGTGGCCGAAAAATTTATCATTGGTGAAATGTGGGTTTACCCTTTCAAAGTGATGGATTAATGGCAGGGGATTGGATGTTGTGCCTGTCCTAGTCTTAAGTTAGAGTATAAGGCCTATGAAGCTACAACAGGCCTAGCAAGTACGGTAATGGAAAATATAAGGATTGAATAAAATACTGACTCTGACTACAGGTGGAAAACAGTGATGGATGTGAGCTTATTTAACAACAATTTGTTGTGTTTTGCACTATTAGTGACCTTAAAAAAATTCTTTAATGACAACATTCAGATCATGTCTAAATAAAGTTAAAGAAACTAAAAAGTTAGTTCGGTCCAAATGATGTTTACAAGCCATTTCCATTTCATCTTCCGTATTAAGCAAGAATGTTTGCGTTTCCGACCGCAAGCTTCTTGACTCTGAGCCTCAACAAATAGGGCTCATGTGTGTACAGTAGATGTGTGTTCGTCATTCGACAAAAGGTTTGACAAGTAGTTCATGAAGAGGCGAACATTTGACATCAGGCGAATGCCACCTGTGTACCGCCGACCTTATGTGATGATAATTTAATATACTCTATGGCAATGGTTCTCAAACTTTTTTTATATTGTAACCCTTGGTCATGAGTAAAAGTTACCCCCACGATAAAATTTACCCAAATGACAGGTCAAATATCAGGTAATCAAAGGAGTCATCTTGAAAATTCCCACCGCGTTTGGTTCTCCCTGCGTCTTCTCTTGATATTTGGCCGAATTTTCTTTGAGAGCTGTTCGCGGACTTCCTGAATGTCACGCACGTAAACCTGGGGTACGCGTACCACAGTTTGATAACCACTATTATATAGAATTAGAAACTCAAGATTTTAGTGCTGCACTTACAAAAATACGCCACTATCTCTGTCTTGAGTTCATCAGTACTCCACTATCTCTAGTCCTCACCTGAACGATTTCCATCACACTTATTACACTCTTACTCTTCAGACCCTATCAATACGTGAAACACTGTTCTAGTTCTACCATTCACACCAAATAACACACTAAATTAATACTAACTAAAAAAGCGTATAACCCGAATGGGTAGTAAAACGTGGTGATAAAAAAACCTTAAAGAAAACCCCAACTAAAGCAAGAATATTCTTTTGTTTTAGTTCGTGTGGGCTTTCTTATAAACTTCACCATATTCCTGTGGCACCCCTAGAGAAGGACCCTACAAAGTGGCACCGTAGAGCCTCCTTTGAGAACGATTGATCTAAAAGCCGTATATTTTTAGATGATTCTCCCACATTAAAATTAATAATAATGCAATGTTTCCTGATCTTCTAAAGGCATTTTAAAATCAAAGTTAAATGGAGAAATAAACTAAAGAACAATTGAAATAATTTTACGTAACATAGTTAGAAAACAACAGTACCACAGGGGACTACGTAACTCTGTAAAAAGGGAATGAGGAAACTAATATAGCTGTGAGTGTAGAGGTAATAAAAATAAAATAAAAGTGAAACAAAGGCAGTTACAGTACATTCACCTTTGTGGAGAGACAATTTAAAGGTCAGGACTGGGGTAATGGTGGGTAGAACAATGGCTAGAAAGGAGAGGAGCCATTTGTGAAAATACGTAATGTTTGCTGAAAGTGGTTTTATTTCAGTGTTGAAATTAGTACTTCCACAATTCCGGGATAAAGTCATCTTTATTTGAGGAGTAGGAATAAGGAGGGTCTTTTAAAATAAGTGCACTGCAGCAAATGTATAAAGAGGATGTGAGAACCCATGTGATAAATCACATGTTGAAAACCATCCCTAATCATGTTTACCACCCTTTGCTGGGATGATCCCGGGACTAGAATCATTACTTGTTTACCTTCTAGTGCAGTGGTTCTTAACTTTTTACTAATCAAGGCCCCCTAAATAGCCTAAAATATTTTTTCTGCTCCCTAGTTTTACTAACATTATTAATCATCAAGATTTATTCTAAAATAGTGCTTTTTTTACTGATTATAATAATAAACAAATAAAAAACAAATTAATTTACCTAAATGTTTTTAATGGGACCTCAGCTGTTGAATACTTTACACTAATTTGTTTATTCTTGTTACGATTGTATTACTTAATGCTATTCATATGCAGGTGTCGATTCGGAGTCGATTTCGCTGCTTTGTTTTAATATTTACCATTGTGGAAAGTCCCTTTTCACATAAATAAGCGGAAACAAAGGGCAGTAAATTTTGAATGGTGAGGGTAAACAAACGGGGAATATTTGTACTATCCGTGATTTCTATTATCCGTGCTTCACCTCCCCTTCGTAGCCCCGGAAAATCGAGAGTCTACTTGACTTACATGCTTACGGTCATCGAATTATTTCTTCCAAGACGTTAAATTTAGGATAATTGACTTCAGTAATAAACAAATAACATTTTAAATGATTTTTTAGAGGGCCCCCCAAAAAACCTTTCGCTGCCCCCCGGTTAAGAATCACTGTTCTAAGGTAACCCAAGGTGATTTGTATGACACCAAATATGTCAATGTCTACAGTACAGCAAAATTATTTAACCGTAACAATGTTGGATTCCAACTTTCATAGGAAGAGCCCACTCTGGCAGTTATTGAAGTTAGTATATATACTTTAACGCATTCATACGTTAAGTAATATAATCTGCATCTGTCAATTTTGATAGATATTATCAATACCTATAAAATAACACTAATAATATAGTAACATGCTATCAATGTTGACCCTTAAAAAATATGTTTTTATTTTCTAAAAGGCACTTCGTAGGAAAATAATTGTTGTTTACATATTGTCTATGCAAATTGCTTAGTTTCTAGGGACAATATTCAAACAAATACGTGGATACACGATACCTCTTATTAAAATGTATTTTTGTTTTTACTTGGTCTATAAGTGTTTTACTGAGTGATGATAAAATTATACTGTGCGTTTACAGTTTGAGTAAATTATGGTTACCCTGGTAGCAAGAAGCACCACGCCAATAAGGTAGCCTTATCCTTAATAAAATAATAATTATAAAACATTTGGCCTGGAGTCAGCTTCTATAATGACTCAATCAAACGTTTAAATTAGAAAAACAAGCACTTTATATAGTAAGTGTATCTGTTACAGCAGAACTTCAACTATACGGACTCCAATCACCCGGATCCCGATTATCCGGATCAATTTGGGGAAAATCCAAAAATTAATAAATCGTTAGAAGAACGGCGAGAATGCGGGTCGTTGACCTTCATGTGCCCTAGTTGCCTAGAGCACGTGATCACCGGCTGGGGGACGGGACACGACTCCAACCCCCCACCATTTCACCCCTTCCTCCTAGGCCGCTGTCAGTTCACGCTATTGTATTGCACTGTGTTTATGCATCGTACTTTCTCATACTCATTGTGTGTTTTCACTTAGGTTCAAAATGGGTCTCAAACGTAGAAGTGTTGTTCTTTCATTGAGTGATAAAGTTGAAATTATAAATCAGTTGAATAAAGGTGTGTCTGGTAAACAACTGGCTGAGCGATTTGGTTTAGGAACTTCTACGATTTCTGACATTAAAACTAACAGTGAGAAGATTTTAAACTTTGTGAGCGCATTAGAAAATGAGGACGGGAACTCTTCAAGGAAACTGATGAAAAAGGCAAAAAACGACGATTGAGAACGCTGTCTACAAGTGGTTCATGCAACAACGTTCGATTGGACAATCGATCACATGGTCGATTTTATGTGAAAAAGCGATGGTGTTCTGTGAAAAACTTGGTGGTGTGACTGACTTTAAGTCAAGCCAGGGTTGGCTATGGACTTTAAATCTCGGCATGGCATTCGCGAGTTAGAAGTTGCCGGTGAAAAACTTTCTGCTGATATAGAAGCTGCAAATAAATTTCCGGAAACTTTTAAAAGTGAAATTAAAGACCTGGATCCTGACCTTATTTACAACGCTGATGAAACCAGTCTTAGCTGGAAAGCAATGTCAAGAAAAACGTTAGCTTTCAGAAGAGAAAAAAACTGCTGCAGGACATAAAGTAAGCAAAAATCATTTCACAGTGCTCGTTTGTGCCAACTCTACAGGTAATCAGTGACTAACTTTGCTATTTTTGGAAAATAGAAGAAACCAAGATGCTTTTAAAATGTACAGAATTTGCCAGTGAAATACATGCACCAAAGAAGTGCATGGATGACGGCTGACACTTTTTTTTTGAAATGGCGGGACAAAACTTTCATACGTGAAGTAAAAAAAAATTAAAGCAGAAAGAGGAAAATCGGGAAAGGCGTGACACTGCCTGACTTAACTGACAATGCACCAACTCATCCATCAATTGAGTTTATCGAGAGAGAAAACGGAGACTTTAAGTGCATGTTCTTGCCACCAAACGTAGCAAGTCTGCTGCAGCCCATGGACCAGGGTGTAATTGAGTGCACCAAATGACACTACTGAGGGGAACTGCTCCGTAAGTAACTCTTGGCCGAGGAAGGTGAAGAAAATGCTCTGGATTTGTACAAGAAAATAAATACGAAAGACTGCTGTTACATGATTGCAGAAGCTTGGAATCAAGTTAAAAACTTGACACTAAAACGAGCTTGGAACAGAATAAACGGCCAACCGACAAAAGAACAACTTGAATTGGAGAGACAAAAAGAAAAGGCAAATGAACTGGAACAGGAAGTGAGTGTGGATGAAATTGTGTACATTGCGAAAGGAATCTCTGGATGCTCTGAATGTGATGTTGGTGATGTGGAAGAGTGGCTTCTGTATGACTCAAATGATAAGGATTCCAGATAATGACAGATGACGAGAGCTTAGAGACCATTATGATGAACAGCGAGGAGATGAAGAGTACGATGATGAAACTGATGAAGGGACGGGAGATTAAACAGTTCCTACGCACGGAGAAGCTTTTACGTGTTTTGAAAACGCCTTAAAGTGGATGGGACGGCAACCCGAATGCGGAGGTGTACAACTGCTTGATGTTAAGCGCCTGTGGGATCTTGCGTCACGGTAACGAGTGACTTCTTCAAAGCAACGTACGCTATTCGAGATGTTCCAAGTAAAATAGAGCATAGGTATATACGTACTACATTGTACAGAATTACTAAAATAAATTTGTATACAATTAATACTGTATTTTAATTTTTTGTTTTTACTGTATTTACATACTTTAAAGTAATTTTAATAGTACATTACATATGCTTGCTTAGTTAGTTTTTATAAATAAAAACTAGGTTTTTACAGTCAGAAATCGTTTTTTTTTAATTATTCTTGAGATACATCCAATTATCCGTAATTCCACATATCTGGATCGGCCCGATCCCTAATCATTCCGGATAATTGGAGTTCTACTGTATTTCGTTGCCCTTTAGTTGCACTGATCACTTAATTTGTCACTGCTTTGTAAACAAACTGTAGTAAAAACTACTACATGCCATATCGTTAAAAGTTAAACTTAAATAAAATTAAACATTTAACAGTTTTTCCTTATAATTATTATTATTATTATTATTATTTAACAGTTTTTTTATTATTATTATTATTATTAATATTAGCACAGCGTCTTACTACCCTTTCGGGTTGTACGCACTTACGCTAATGTGCAATGGTAGGTTGATTGTGAGATAAAATGGAGGACCTACAGTTTAACGTGGGATCCGAACCACGGTGGAGGCCTGGCATTCCACTCATTCACAAGTCGTGATTAATAAATGTCTTGTCAGAAGTGAAGGAAGGGTTTGGCAATCAGATAAATCTGTGCCGAGACCGAGGATTGAACTCCGGACCCTCAGCACGGAAGTCCGACACCTTACCACTAGACCGCCAGGTCACCATTCACCGCGTCTTATTACCTGTTCAGGCTATACGCATATGTAGCCTATTAGTTATTCTAATAGGAGAGTAAGAGTGAAGAAGGAAGAATGTTAGAGGTAGTTTACCCACATTTGCCTGGAAAGAGAGTGGAAAACTATTTAAGGGAAGACCACCCTCAGTATAACCAACTGGGCCGATCTCCCTGTCATCGGCAGTCTAGTCTATTACAAGAGTGACGCCTTAGACCATGCGGTCACTGAAGCAGGTTTCTAGGGTGTTGATCATTTATTTACAAATAATTAATCCCAACATTGATGTCCAAACATTTATTCCCCCGGCTATTTTACTTAGAGGGAGTGTGACACCTTAGCTCAGTTGGTAGAGTGTTATATGTCTACTGAGTTAAGGGTCCCGGATTTGATTCCTGGCATAGCCGAGATATTTATAATTGGTTACATGTAGTTTTCACCTTTCACAGTGACCGGCCCCGGGTTCGATTCCCAGCTGGCTCATTGGGAATTTTTCCCAGAAGGGGAATCACCCCAACGGCCACAAGGGTTTAGTTAATTAGGCTTAAATTAGGTTTAATTGTTTCCACTGGTTCCACACCCTCATACTCACTATCACCCTCATCTCATCGGGATATGGAAAGTCTCCATGGAAAGGATGTACGATTAGTACATTCGGGGGTCCACTGGACAACGGTACATTAGTACTGTCTAGTCTTTCCACTACTGGGCAACGAGAGATGTAACCTAGACCATAGCTTCAAAGTCAATAAAATGATATTAGAATGCAAATCTGAGATAGATAGTCTTTAAGCTGTTAAAACTGAAAGATTACACTTTATTTTACTTTGAAGGTTAATAGTTTATTTAACTTAAAGCTTTATTTTGAGTTAATAATACAACTAGTTATTAAAGGCAATCCCGTTAATTAGATTAGAATAATAATGTTTAGTATTATTTTATTGGAATTATTAAAAATTAATAATTTTTTTTAAAAATTCAGTTGAATTAATTAAGAAAGCGTACGGTAATAACTGAGTATTAGATAATAGAAAAGTGTGATTATAGTACATATTACTATAATAATTTATAGTATTTTGTGATTTTGAGTTCTTAGTGATTGAATAACTCTAATCACTTATGTAAAAATTCTAAAAATGGCAGTAACCCCCTTCTTCAAGTGATGAATTAACGACCTGGGACTGAGTGTTGTGTTCGTTCTAGATTTAAGTTATTTTATAAGACGTGTGCTGATATAATCAGTCGGTTCGAAAAGTGCACGTTGAATACCTCAACCAATTGTTTAAAAAACTTAAAAGGGGTTTATCAGCCATAAATACTGTATCAATGGTTTTTAAATCTCCAACAGTTATTATATACAAGGCCGTATTTAAAACTGTGGAGTTTCCAAGGTTGTACACAATTGGAGACCCTAACATTAAACAAATAATTTTCTTTTCAAATTCGAATTTTTTTTTTTCTTTACAAAATTAACTGTTAAAAGCTCAACGTTAAAGATATTATTTAAATTAGGAACTATTGTCATCCCAATAAATTAGATGGGTTTAAAACAATAAATATACTATATATTTTGTTGGTTTTCAGTTAAGCTTGAAAAAGGACAAAACATATCAAAATTTTCTTACTGAAACGGTTTTATATGCCCTGATATGTGGAGGCCCAGGGCCTCCTTAAATCCAGACCTAGTTTTATATACACATTATATATTTTTAATGTTTTAGTAAAAAAAGTTGGTAAATAATACATGAAACATGGTTAAACAAATACAATAGATAACAATCGGTAGTGGCTAAATTCTTACTATACATTTTTTTGAGGCCACCTAAAAAAATTCCATAAATATTTACTTTAGTTTGGATTATGTTTCTTTAAGGGATGTTGCGTCAGGGTGATCACGTAGGAATACCATGTGGTCAACTCTTTCTGTACACATACAATCATCTATATACGTAGTATGCAACAGTTCAAACGATAAGAGCATAAAGATAAATATTTGACAGAGACAAAAAAAAAAAAGGTACACAGAAGCGAAAGAACATTGTGTTATGGTAAAAGGTTGAGAAAAAAGGACATAAGGGTCGAATGGTTTGGTAGAGTCAGAAATGCGTACATATGAAACCTGCTTTTGTGGCCAAATAGTCTAAGGTGTCACAATCGTGTTTGACTGGCCTGCTGATAACAAATAACTCGTGGTTTGCATGCCAGCTGGGTCTACTGAGGGTGGTTTTCCTAAATTGTTTCCCACTCTCCTTCCAAACAAATGCGGGTAGATTACTTCTAAAGTGCTTAGTTGCTCATCCCTCCTCCATTAAATTAATTATCGTATATGCCTATAACTTGAACATATAGTAAGACGTGATAAATAATATGAAGAGTTAAAGGAGTGGTGAGGATTATAGTTATAGTGAATTAATAATAGACTTAGACTAATGTATTCTGTACAATGTACCAGAGAAGAAATATAAAAATTAAAAATTAAAATTAATTTCAATGATCCACTTTAAAAAAATTGCACACCAAGTCTTACTACCCATAATAAACATACGCACTAAGGGTAGAGTTATTATTATTATTATTATTATTATTCATGATAAAGGTTTAAGATATAGTTAATATACCCATATTTGTGTGACGGGAGATTGGAAAATTTTTCGGATAAAACACCTCATTGCTTCCTCCCAAGATTCGAAGCTAAGACTTCTTGTCACAGTTAAATCAAAATGATCAAGATTGATGTCTTTGTTCAAGAACCCACCAGCTTGGGTTTTATTGTTAAGTAGCACGACTAATTTTATATAATTTGAATAGTAATGATGATTTAATGGAACATAAAAAACTGTTGTCTTTTAGGCTCTGTTTAATATATTATTATGTAAATCATTTCTAGAAAACTCAAACGCCAATATTTAATTTAAGTGAATTATTCCAAACACACATAATACATAAACTGTACTAACATGTGCGTAGAATGAGGGTGGGAAAACAAAAAGTAAATCGGTACAATAAAACATACCTCTCCGAGCTCAGCACGTCATTCGGGTGACATAATTTTCTTGCCTGTTAAGTGAAATGTTTATTTTTATTTAACATATAAGTACATAAGAAAAGTAAAGAAGGAAGCATATATTTATAAACGGAACATTACTAGACTTTCAACAAAATAACCAAACTGATTGACACGAAAATATCCTCGATAAAGTTGTAGCCTATTTCGTCTAAAAAGTGACCTGGTGGTCTAGGGGTAAGGTGTCAGACCTCTGTGCTGGGAGTCCGGGGTTCAATCCTCGGTCCCGGCACAGATTTATCTGATTGCCAAACCCTTCCTTCACCTCTGACAAGACGTGTATTAATCACAACTTGTGAATGTGTGGAATGCCAGGCCTCCACCGTGGTTCGGATTCCACGTTAAACTGTAGGTCTTCCATTTCATATAACAATCACCCTACCATTACACATTAGCGTAAGTGCGTACAACCCGAACGGGTAGAAAGAAGCGGTGCTAATAATAAAAATATTTCGTCTAAAATATAATTGATCTACAACGCTAGGTTATAGTGGGTTTAAAGCACGTTTTCAAAACTACCGGTTTTATAATATGATTTCATGACTTATTTTATATTCACTATTTTTTCATTGTTTAGTAATTCTTGTCAAATTATAATATTTAAAGAAAATATACCTTTACAATAGCTACTAACTATTCACTTCAACGTTATATTATGATTAAGATCTTCATGACCTCCAAGACATGAGTGCTGGTATGATTAACTTTTATATTTCTCCAGCTTTTATTCTTTAATTATATTTTTGCCCACCATGTTTCACTTGCTATCTGGATGTAAGCATTTTTACACTAATAAGGTAAAGGTGCCAAAAATTTAGATCTAGAGGAAGTGCACAACCATATTTTTTGGAAGGAAAGTGGAAAACCATCGGAAAAAAAAATTAAGGCACACATGACAATATTTGAACCATCCATGTCATCGACAAACCATGTAATACGAGAAAAATACATTAATCCACTTACCCATTGGAGCGATAAAAATAAACTATTTGAAGTTAACATAATTTAAAATTCAAATATATTAGTTAGGCCCTATGCTTAATTTTAACACCATCAAAAACACTTGAATAATAAACAGTTTCACCTAGTAGCCATAAACAAATATACTACCCAGATACTATAATATACAAAAAGAATAAAACATGTAGTAGGCTTAAATTTAGAAAATATAATAAACGAACCAACTTTGAAACACCAAAGACTGCTACAATGGTTTCAAAATTATTAATATAAATATAAGTGATTTGAAAAATGGCACAAGACAAGCGAATTGAGACCAGGACCATTGACTTACCAAGCCTATGGTAATGCGTGGCTATAGATAATTTAGATCTCCCAAGCCTCACTATCCATGTACATTTAATTACACAAGCGTTCTCTTTCTCCATATTAATATAAAATAACATAATATCAAGATTAAAACATGATTAATGTGCTAATATAAAATAATAACAAACATTGCTTTAATTGATTCACCTTATCATAAAGCACGTGTGTAATATTCAATCAATCGACAAAATAAGTAAGGAAATAAACCGTTTGTTTAGTAAACACCGGTGTTGCCCTAATTACATGTAGGTAAACTCACAAGGTGAGCGGTTTGTATGCGCAACAAACCCCTCTTCCAATTAGGACGTATGCTTAAGGGATCATACAGGCTTTGTACCCAAATTGAAATCGACCCAAAATACCTCGCTTGGATTTTCCGAGCTAGTTGGAATAATGTATTTAATTAGATACCAAATGATCACTATAACAAGTGTTTTAACCTGAGTATGCCATTAAAGAGAACAGTATAATACATTTCGACTGGTTTGTTTATGTTATGTTTTTGTAATTTATCTCTAATTAAGATTTTCAAAATATGTAATTAGTTCTACTGTATGTACCCCGGGTAGTTTCAAATAATTATAATAATCAATTTAGATGCAATGCTTTGTTCAGGGTTATTTAATTCAGTGAGAAGAGTTAGTATTAAAATTAAATTAACACAGTCTAAAGTTACTATCGGTCAACATTTTATAACTAATATAGATTTAAATATAGCGAGAAAACATAGCCTAGGACACAGACAAACATACACTAGATTAAATTGGCTGCTCTCCGTGGGAGAGCTTGAGTCTTTAAACACGTGTATCACTAGGTGCCATCAAGGGATATTTAAAAAAAAAATCATTTTAATTGTGGTCTCACTATAGAGAGGACAAAAATATCCATTTTGAGTCAATCGGCCTGTTTCCACAAAGATAGATTCAGGTAGATACCCAACCTCCTCTTCACATAATCTTACCTCACAAACAGCTCAAGCAGACTGAAAATTACTATTACAATGTTCCCTTTATGACTAACATGTTAAAAATGAGTCGTTTAACAACTGCACACATGGAAGTGCTTTTATCACTGAGCATTGACACTAGCGAACCCCAGTGTTGATGGATTCAACCTGGCTCAAAGAGAGCAGCGATCTGTGGCCTAGGAAAACACACAACAGTTACACAACAAGACCTAACGATGGTAATTATACTAATTTGATATGAGATAGCGAGCGTTAAAGCTCTGGTGAAACGATAAAGCCCCATCTATATACTTCGTACCCGTGAGGTTTATTTTTATTTATTTGAGGTATTTAACGTGCACTTTCCGAAAAGACTGATTATATCAGCACACGACTTATAAACTAACTTAAATCAAGAACAGACAGAACACTCAACCACCGGCCGTTAATTCATCACTTTGAAAGGGAAGCCCACATTTCACCAAAGATTAAATTTTTCAGCCATGCCAGTAATCAAACCCGGAAACCTTAGCTCAGTAGACAGATATACTACTGAGTGAGCTAAGGTATTGGAGGTACCCGTAAGGTCCTTATTATATCGAGAAGATATCGACTCCGACTCCATAGGAACCGAATGCTTTGTCCACAGAGTTCCGATTTATTTCAGTAGTAGGTTGTACTTCGAAGAAGTTGGACCAACTTAACTTTCTCAAGGATCGTCGCTACGGACTACTATGGGGTACCAATCATAGGGTAACAAATATATAAACATAGATATGTTAATCGAAATGAAAGTATCAATGATGGACTAGTAGAGGCAACTGTCAATTTTTTTAGCTTATTGCATTGACATGTATATCCCTTCTGATAGCAGTTTCTAGAAAACTTCAATAGATTAAGGCTATTGTTAATTGACAATAAATAAATTATGATAATTTAAATTATTTTTATCAAATTTTCTAAAATTATTTGATTTCAATGAGTTTAATTGTACTTTAAATTTTATCATTAGATGACGCAATATCACATGATTAATGGGGAGGTTGAGAATGCGAGATTTTTTTTTTTTGCAGTTTTTATAGCAAAAATATTTTTGGTAAAAATAAATAAATCAAATATTAGTTCAATACAAACATAGAGTTTCATTTTCTTCTCATAGTAATATCAGCATTTATTGACTATCTGCCAAGCTTATCCAGGAATTTAATGACAGCTTTTTATTTTAATTTAAAAAGTTTGTCATCTAATGCCGCTATGCTCATGACAGATGTTCAACAACTGTTGATATCACCGTGTGAAGAATATTAAACTCTTATGTTCGAACCGAAGTAAAATTGTGTTTATTTTGGTCAAAAAATATTTTGCTATAAAAACTACAAAAAAAGTTATCTTTATTCACGTTCAAAACAGCCCCACCTTAAGAACATTGAGTGAATGGGTACACAAAACTATAGAGCACTATATTAGTATATAAGCCTGTCAGCGACAGACGAATTAACTTGAATAATTAGGATGAAACTTATATTTTTTATATACGCTGTAAAACGTAAACCTTTTCACTCATTCTAAGACAGGATTTTTTGAATAAAAAAGGGGGTTGAAAATAGGCTTTTTTGAATTCACTCGAATGAGAAACCCGTAATTTGATATGTGTTTTGATTTTCAAAAAAGGTATAGTGCACCATATTAAATTTCTCTCTCCTTTATTTAAAATTGAATACAGTTTCTTAAAACTTGTAAGATTTGTAAAATGAAATAATAAACATTGTTGCAGAAACATGATGGAAAAATAAAGCATCACATTCTACCAAAGAGCATAAATAAAATAATATACACTTTTGCAGAAACATTGAGAAAAGAGGAAAATCTCTTTCCACCAAAGAGCATAAAGTTTCACAACTTTAAAGTATATCAGTTAAAAAAATATAAATTTGCTTATAGCTCATAAACTATTGGACCAAATCGATAAAGAAATTTTCGGCAACCAATTATTCCCGTACCCTTTTGGGTTAGGGGCTGCCTGCCTACAAAATTTAAGATTCCTAAAACGTTTGGATTTTTAAGAGAGTTTATTTTACTTTTTTGTTTTTAAACCTTTTCCCCCATTTTGAGAGCCCCCAGTGGGAAATTTACGTCACCATTCAATCAGAAAGAAAAATATTGAAAATCCGACTCCACTAGGCTCTGTACTGTTGTTTAAATAAATGTCCAAAGTTTCAGCTTTAAACATGATGGAGAAATAGAGCATCACTTTCCACCAAAGAGCACATATGAAATAATATACACTGTTACAGGAACATTGAGAAAAGAGGAATTTATCTGTTCGCCAAATAGCATAACAATCAATACACACTTTACAAAGTACCTAAATTTAAAAACATATATTTGCATATAGCTTGGAAACTATTGGTTTGATAAAAATATATTTCCAATCAATGTTTTTTTATGTTTACAATACTATAACTTTACAATTTTAAGCAATTTTGTATCTCAAATAGTTGCGGAAATCTGATCCAAATAGGAAATTTACGTTTATGTCAAGTACCCCTAAAGTAATTTTCATGGGAAAATGTGGTTATTTCCATTTTGTTTGTAATGTTAAACAGTGCCTGGATACGAAATTTAATATAATTGTTAGGACTTAAATTTGAGAAAGTTAATTTTATCTCTTTTTTGCTCTTTTGTAAGTTACCCTTAATTTTAGGGTAAGCTATTTAATTCCAGAAACTGCTCGAGGGACCCTTATAAAAACCCTATATATCAAGTTTTAGTCAGATCAGTAAAATATTTCTAGGCCTAAGTACAGACAGACAGAGGGACAGACATAGGGGCAGACAAACAAAAAAAGAAATCGGCTCCGTTAGGTTCTGTCCCGTGATTTATATTATAAGTATGCAAAGTTTCATCTTTTTAAGTATTCTAGAATCTTCTGGGGGGGGGGGGGGTGATTTGGAAAGACAAACACACATACACACACACATTAGGAAATTATGTATGTAGATACGGATTTAAGTGTTGTTATAAGACTACGGAGATTACCGAGTATATAAGTGAAAATTAGTTCAATACCAACGTGACCCTTGACCCGAGAGGTCGGACACTCAAATTTGAATCGTAGTAGGGTACAGTTTGTCATTTACATCCCCTCACTGGGCGTGCTGGTGAGTTTCCCCTTTAATTGTCTTACCCCAATAGATTAAGTCGTTAACAACTCTAATATTAAACGTTTAAATTATAAAATTAAATGAATAGTTTTTGCTATTGATACCAAGTGTCCAAGTGGTCTACGGCATTAGATTCGCATTGCATTCATGAACAAATTGGGAACATTATCTTTACCCATTATATAGTAAGAATATTTTCATGTAGTTATGTTTTTCATTGATACAATCCCATCTTTTACTCACGCTAATGAGAATGCATTTACTCATTCCTCCCTACTCATCACTAATATTATGTAATGGTGTTAATAGCTTTGGTGTTAAACACACATCAAATAAAAAATAACATTTTAACCCTTTAAGCAACCTTGTTTAATGTAGATGGAATCAACGATACTCTATTTAAAAAACCTTGACCCAGAAATTTGAACTGAGTTTATCTTTTTTAGATCTATTTTATGTTTGGAAAAAGATTACATTTTAGATTGACTCGAATTGATATCTCGCCAAGACGACATTATTTCAAAGTCTTATGTAATAAGAGTGTCGGATCGTAAAAGAGGACACTTTTTTATTAAGTGTGCTTCAGTGAAGTATTATACCCTGACAGCCAAGAAATATAAACTACGAAGGCTTAACATATTAAGGGCGCCCTTTACTTAAAACTGTGCTATCTATTATGGGAATGGTGGTCCTGAAACTCGAAATCCCCAAAACCTTACCTTAAAATGTTTTATTATGACTCATTAAAAATTACCTTATTTTGTTTGAAGGAAGCTATATATATGTTTCTAATAATGCACCTTGATCTCATAAGTGCAACATTTTGTGTGATGTGACGTTTAAAGTGAGCTTGTTTGAACTTTTAAGATGGGAATGCACGGAACGCGTTAACAGTTCAGTGTTTTTGCAGTTTTTATAGCAATTTTTTTTTGATCAAAATAAATCAAATATTTCTTTAGTACAAATATAAAGTTTAATTTTCTTCACATGGTGACCTCAACAGTTCTGATATCTGTTAAGAGTGTCCAACTTCCTAATTTTTCTAGGTTTCGAAATTATTTTTTTTGTCTGGACAGAAAAACTTGTAATCAATATCGTGGAAATGCTAATTAAATAACGTAAATAAGTAGTGGCACACTATACTAGACCAAAAGTCAGCTAGTGCTTAGGTTTTAATAATACTCATTGTTAATTGTAGTAAGGAGATATTTAAGATTAATAAAGAAAGGAAACACTTAAGTGTTACATTCCAAAGTAAATTAATATTTTATGTAAGCAATTTTACGTCAAATAGGGCTAATCAAGATAAGTTTAAATGAGTTGATAATGGTAACAAGTAACAAATTTACTGGGGATAAAAGAGTCAAAAGAACATATAGAAGTTTCAATATATAAAACAATAAATGACTATATTTATTATTTAGCACCGCGTCTTATATACCCGTTCGTGTTATACGCTTAAGTACTAATTACGCTAATTGATTAGGAATCGGTAAAGTTGAATTTAAAGAAGTGAACCAGCATTTGCGTGGAGGGAGAGTGGAAAGCCATTTAGGAAAAACCTCCCCAGTTCACCCGACCGAGATTCGAACCTCGATCTCCCCGTCCTCGGCAGTCAACCTCAACACGAACCTAGCGCGTTAGCCAACTACGCCACCAAGGCAGGTATATACGACCATAAATTCATATTTGAAATAATGATATGAATTGACAATTAATCTATATTTACAAGATTATTTTATCATGAATTATGAAGATTATAAAAAGATGGATATGTTGATATTAGTCCTTAAGTGGTACACCAGTCGGAAAAGATTTGCCTTCCATGAACTAGACCTTTCTCAAAATAATTTTCTGGGTACAGCTTGTAAAAGGTACATTTTAGACCTCACGTGGGATCAAATTGTAGGGTCATCTCTAGAAAGAGTTCAAGACCACTGAACAATTGGGGTTGGGTAGAAAATGTTTCACCCCTAATAATTCTTTATTAGACAAAATAAATGAACGCTTCTCACGGACGGGTATCTAGTGTTAGCGCGTGTGACCTTCCATTCCAAGGCCGTTGCTCCCTAGGTCTGAAAATAGAATTTTTTATCCAAGCGAAGAAGAGATTCTTCTTGTTTTTCTCTCAAGAGTAAGATGTCCGTTAGGGAAACGACACACTTGAAGAGTCCTCTTTCGTTTTTTTATTGGTCTCTCCTCTTGCTCAGCTCTTCACAAGAGACAGCATTTCAAGGGATTTGGATAAAACACTCAAAGGGTCTTCAACATTGTTTCCATAACGGGTCAACACTATAAAAAAACGCTTACTTTACTTAAAAAATATTATTTTTTCTAGGATTATCTGTAAATTTGCCTGAAAATTTTTTCTTTCTCTCTCTCCCTATATATATGCCTATACTTTATATTCTTTTCTTCTGCTTTTCACTATCCGTTTGAGCTATATACCTTTAACTATGTTCTTAGAGATGAGAAGAACATAATTTTAGAGAAAAGGTACCTGCATTTGCGTGGAGAGAGAGAGTGGGAAACACTTTTGATGAATAAACGTTATGCCACTTCGGTGGCCACGTCGTCTAACGCACTACTATAATGTTAGACTAGACTGCCGAAGACGGGGAGATTGGGGTTCGATACCAGCCGAGTGCACCGAGGGTGGTTTTCACTAAATGGTTTTCCACGCTCTCTCCCACGTTGATGCGGATGCATTTCCTTTCGATCAAGCCTTACTAATCTCCAACCCAATAGTGTAATTAGTACATAGGCGTATAACACAAACGGGTCGTAAGACGCGGTGTTGGAAAAAAAAAGTTGTATATATAATAAACTCATAAGGAAAAACACAACATAAAATAAAATCATGTGTTTTTTTTTTTTTGGTACAACGCGTCAAAATACCCGTCCGCGATATCCGCATATTTACAGTAACGGGGTAGCTATGAGGAAAGTATTTATTTTTTATTTTTAGCACCGCATCTTACTACCCGTTCGGGCTATACGCTTAAGTACTAATTACACTAATGGATTAGGAATTGGGAAGGTTGAATTTAGAGGAAGTGAACCCGCATTTGCGTGGAGGGAGAGTGGAAAACCATTTAGGAAAACCACCCTCAGTTCACCTGACCGAGATTCGAACCTCGATCTCCCCGTCCTCGGTGGTCTAGCTCAACACGACTAGCGCGTTAGCCAACTACGCCACCGAGGCGGGTATGAGGAAAGTAGAATTTGTCCGTATCCGAATATGCGTGAAGAAAAAAGAGAAACCTTCTAGTAATAAACGACCTCAGTGCGTTCGCTCAGAATTTGAAACATCACCATAAATATAACTAGTATGACTTGACGTTTTTTCCTCATTCCCACAATTTTTTTGTTTTTATGTAAAGTATTATTACTTACTTACTCTATTACATTAAAAACCCGGAAGCTCATTGCCACACTTACAAAAATATCCCTATCTTGAGCTAGCTATGTCCATTTACACCCTAAATCTTTCAGGTACGTACATTATAATGTTATCCTCTCATCTGCGTCTTGGTATTCCCAGTGGTCTCTTCCCATTAGGTTGGCCAGTTAGTACACTTTACAATACAAGGTTCTAGAATCTCCCATTCGCGCTGCATGTCCTTTCCACCCTAATCTACTAGTCTTGAATATACTAGCAATCTCTTTTGATGAGTACAGGATATGTAACTCATCATTATATAATATTCTCCATTACTCAGCAGCCTCGTTCCATTTTAGACCAAATCTCCACTTAAAACACCTTGTTTTCGAACACTCTACACTTTTCCGTTATTTAAGGTAAAATACTACGTTTCACATCCAAAGAGAACAACCGGTAAAACTATTGTTTTGTATTTTCTGAATTTTACATTCCTTGAAAGCAGGTGAGATGTCAACAATTTACTGATCGAGTAATAGCATGCTGACTGTATTATATTTATAATTTCTAATCTAATGTCCTTTTTTGCTATTTAATAATAATAGACTAGTAATAATAATAACAATATCGTCTTAATTTGGGTAAAGTTAAGGCTAGCACCTTTTCTTACACTTAACTCACTTAAAATTGTTCCTAAATATTTAAACTTATGAACCCTGGCAAATGACATGTTGTTCGCAATAATCTATAAATGATCGTCCCCAATATGTGTTCTCTTTGTCTTTTCAGCTTTCACTTCTAAACCTATTTCCTTACTTGCCTTTATTATTATTACTATTTTTGTTTAAATATATATTTCAAATGAGCTCATGAACACAGGAATCGAACCCGAGATATTTGTTTTAATACTCCAATGCTCTACCACATAGCTACCAAGGTTCAGCTCGTGTTTATTTGCATCTATTACTTATATTGGTGAAGTCTGTATTGGATCTGCGTGATCGTTGGATACTCATTATAATTATGTTAATATTAAAAACATTTCTATTATTAATTTTGACTTGTCTATAAGTACAATTATAGAACCATTCTATAAAAGTTGAGCTGGTAAGAATAATGGCTATAATTTTTAGAATATAATTATGAAAAAGATTTAAGCGTGTTGATTTACAAATTGTTCGTTTTGCCACAGAAAATAGATATTATAGGATTTTTTTAAAAATACAATAAATACAATGAATATTAGGGGAGATTTTAATAAAATATAAAATATATTTGAATAAAGGGGCAATGAATAATTAAATAATAAAGTTTACACTAGGCCATATCATTAACTTTTATTGTTAGATTACCTTATAGAACACTGCTATGTAATTAAGTCAAATTGAGGGTTACTAACAATAACATTTGAAATAAATAGTATTTAAATCATTTCAATTATTTTAATTATTCATTTTCCTTGATTAAAATTTGTTTTAAATGTTCCTAACTCAACTTTGTCTGACTTGATTATATAACAGTTATTTCCTCAAAAAATAAAAGTTGAAATATTTTAATGTAAATTTTATTAATTAATTAATAATAATGCTAGTCTGGGCTACATCATTGAGAGCCAAGTTTGTGAAAAAAAAAGTCAGTAAAAGTGTACCGTTTCCCAGGGGACGCCCGAATGTACAGAACTAATCGTACATCCTTTCCGTTAAATCTTTTTCCATATCTCAATGAGATGAGGTGATGGTGACAGTTAATATGAGGGTGTGTAACCAGTGAAAATACTTAAATCTAACTTAAGCCTAACTAACCAAACCCTGGTGACCAATGGAGTAATTCTCCTTTAGAGAAAAATATCCAAGGTACCAGCCGGGAACCGGTTCCAAGGCCCATAGGCTAGGAGTCAGGTGAACTAACCATTACACCAAAGGGCCGATTAATTTATAATTAATATTCCTTTAATTAAAATTTATTTAACATTATAATACAATATTATCTTAATTGTATTTTTTCATAAATTTTATGTATCGACTGCTTGATGTGGCGTAGCAACTAAATTGTAAAGCAACTTGCTTAACCCTTTTTAATATCTATTTATTTATTTATAATTTATATTAATAATGATTTCTATTGAAATGCTATGCATGGCCCACTCTGTACTGTTTTCAAGGTCACGAGAGGGTTGCTGGGACGCGCAAGTGAGCCAACCGGCCGGCCACTCTGGTGTAGCTCGATGTAATCAGGTCAGGTGTAAGGTGGCAGATCCAGCCTTGACATCATTTTAACGCTTTCGCGAGACTCTGAATTCTCTTACGGAAGATTTACAATTCAAATATTCAAGATATGTTATTATCAGGCTTTGGAACCTCGAATCATTATGGATATTCGAGATGCGTGGGTTCGAGAAAATAACGGATTCGAGATAAAAATAAAAATGGTATATATTTATTTCCCTTCAAAATGTTGTATTGGAATTTGATTTTATATCGTAGGTCAGCATAAGCATAATTATATGGAAATCTTAACAACAAGACCCAGCACATTAACTTAACACTTAGCTTTCTTTTTTCCACCGCGTCTTACTACCCGTTCGGTTTATACGCTTGTGTACTGGCCACGCTAGTTGTTTTAGGATAAGGGAGGTCACATTTACAGGACGTGTACCAGCATTTGCGTGGAGGTAGAGTGGAAAAATCACCCTAAGTACACCCGACCAAGATTCGAATCTCGATCTTCCCACCGCCATCGGCAATCTAATCTACTGTGAGAGTAGCGCGTTAGACCACGCGAGCCACTGAAGCGGGTAGTATTTAACTGAATGTATGACTGTTATAGTGAAAGTATTTTAGGAAAAATAGTTAAAACTGGTTATCATATACATTTTCTATTATTTTGTTAAAAGCCTACTCCGATTTCCTATAGTGTTCATAGTATTTATCCGAGACCCTGATTCGAGATTCTGGATTCGAAGATAAAATGAAGATTTGATTTCAAGATTTGGATTTGTAAAATAGTGGATTCGACTTATCTGTTGTTTGATCTAGTAAAAATTTCAGTAGGCTATATTATATAATATCTATTCATTCAACTTAGAGTTTTAATGAAAGAAATCAAATTTGGATATTTCAAAAATAATAAGAAGTCATTTATATTTCTCTGTTATAAAGTGTTTTTTTTACTGACCCCACAAAATAACTACATCACAAAATCATCTTAAAAGACGGGTTTGTTTTAAAATTATATGAAGCTTAAGTTTGCATATAGGTTATTTACAGATTTTTTATAAAAAATCAAATTCTAACCTTAGTTTAACCTCTGAGGGGTAAAAGGCTTACCTTGTGTGGTTCCACTATGGCGTGGTTTGTAAGGTAGGGCCATAGTAGCCCATCAAGTTAAGACAGCTCGCTACCTTTCGCGGTAAAAGAAGGGTACATATCAATATACTTTTGACTGATTCAAATCATTTTAAGTATTTTAACGAGTAACGTTTTGTCTACTCACCTATTCTGTCTAAGAGTATCTGTAGATTCAATAATGTAAACTTATTAATTGATTTAAATCTAATTTGTTGCACACATAGGCTAATAAGTGACACCCCCGATTTAAATAGAGCAGTGGTGACCTGGTGGTCTAGTGGTAAGGTGTCAGACTTCTGTGCTGGGGGTCCGGGGTTCAATCCTCGGTCCCGGCACAGATTTATCTGATTGCCAAACCCTTCCTTCACTCTGACAAGACGTGTATTAATCACAACTTGTGAATGTGAGGAATGCCAGGCCTCCACCGTGGTTCGGATTCCACGTTAAACTGTAGGTCCTCCATTTCATCCCATAATCACCCTACCCTTACACATTAGCGTAAGTGCGTATAACCCGAACGGGTAGTAAGACGCGGTGCTAGTAATAATAATAATAATAATAATAAATAATAATAATAAATAGAGCAGTGTTTCCTAACTTGTGTCTTGCGTATCCCCAGAGTGGTGTATCACCAAGATATAATCATAAAACATTTTAGGATATTAGTGAGTCTGTTAAATGAATTAATGCATATTTTGACGTGACGTCATGGACTTTTAACAACACTTCTTCCCTTCTATCACGGCTTTGTTTAGCTTATCAATAATACTTTTCTTTGTTTTATTTTATTTTATTAAGAGCTGGAAGGGTTATGTTGGTTAGGGCATGGTTTCGAAAGAGGTACACGATTTGAGAAAGTTAGGGGAACACTCACATACATTGTATTTTTTTATCTTATATTATTACAACTGAGGAGAAAAAAATGTTAGAAGTTGTTTGGATAATTAGTTTTTAAAAAATTAAATAATTCCATTTATATTCCTTCACTATCTCTAAAAATGCTCGATTTGTAATTTTATGAAAAGATGTACCGAGCGTTCCATCCATTTAATCGGGGCCAGTTCGTCCATTAAGTTGAACCTAGGTGGCCGCAAAGGACGCAAAGAAGCTAGGGGCACAGTAAGATAAAAATGATATTTATAGCATTTAGAAAAAAATAATTAAATAACCTAATAATTATTTAGAAACTAAGAAATACCATCTAAATATTTTATCTAAGATTAAGAATATTTAAAAAATAAAAATTGACTAATAACATAACTAATTTATGATTTTATGACATTTGCTGTAGCTTTGTCGACGACAAATATTAAAATTAAAATATTAAAATCAAAAGATTCCGAAAATATTAATAGAAAAGGAAGAGAAGAGGAAATAATATTTTTGCACATAATATACCTAATTGAAATATTTGGAACTACATAATCTTGAATAATTACTCTAATGGGATAGGTATATGATGACGGAAGCATTTTAGAGGTAACATACTCGCATTTTCGGGAAACCATTTAGGGAAAACCAACCTCGTCTTTCTATTGCTAATCGGTCATCAATGTGGGGGAATTCAATACAACGTGCACAATAAAAAAAACAC
The DNA here is from genome assembly GCA_033556935.1 of Timema podura. Lineage (NCBI taxonomy): Eukaryota > Metazoa > Arthropoda > Insecta > Phasmatodea > Timematidae > Timema > Timema podura. Next base: position 60,918,590 of record JAVRXN010000011.1, read on the forward strand.
GAACGTCTTAAATGATTAAACTAATTTGAGAAAATCTTTCAGATTTTTTAGTTCTTTTTAACGTTAGCAACAAGTAATAAGTTTTCTAACAAATATGAAAAAATTACCGAGAGTAAAACAACTATCTTAACTCTGTTATAAATAGAGGATCAACAAATATATTTTACATTTTTCTTTTTGAGTTCATTGCTTAGTTTTATTTTGATTATTTCATAAAATTGCATTTTTCAGCATACTAAATTCAGCATGAAATCCCTTCATTACGGTATTGTGTGTGTTACTATAATGGGGTCAACTAAATAGAGGTCCACTAGTATTACCTTAATTTCCTGTTAACCTAATAATTAAGATAATTAAAAGCAAGTATGCCCCGAATACCCAGAATCTCTCTATTGCAACCTTGACTGAAACAACATTTTAGACTTCCATTTTTTATAGAGCAATGCTAAGAGCATTAATTTGTTTAAGAGAGTTTAATTTCAATAAAATGAAGTAAACGAGGCTAGAATAAAAGCTCTTTTTTATACCTTTAATCAAAAACAAGGGCGAACATTAAAAATGTAATCACTCTGATATGGCCTATTAAATAATTATCAGACATAACGAGTGATAAAATATAAAAAATATTATTTAAATATGAATTGAATGATATTTTAGTTTTAAATTTTCTAGTAGAGGAAATTTTATGTATCCTACATTTCAATAATACATACATTCCCCCCCCCCTCCATGCTTCGCTTCTTACAAACAGTCTTGGTTGTCCGCATATTTACGCTAATGTGGTAGGGATGAGAAAGGTAGAATAAAAGGAAGTGCACACACATTTTCAAGGGGGGAAGAGCTAGAAACCAACTTGTACATAGCTCAGTACACCCTGTTGGGATTCTCTGACATCCTCGTCAATGTAAAATCAGATAAGACAAGACCGAAATATTTTATCCATGTGCCCATAGCCACGGGCTTATATTTATATTGTAGTAGTCATTTCTAGAGTAATTACTAGCTACCAAAAGACTTTAACAACCCAATCTAAGGGATCATATTGAGGGATAAAATATTAGGAAGCTATATAATTTACCCACCTTGGTGGCGTAGTTGGCTAACGCGCTAGTCATGTTGAGCTCGACTGCCGAGGACGGGGAGATCGAGGTTCGAATCTCGGTCGGGTGATCCGTGGGTGGTTTTTCCTAAATGGTTTTCCACTCTACCTCCACTTAAATGCGGGTTCACTTCGTCTAAATTCAACCTTCCCAGTTCCTAATATATTAGTGTAATTAGTACTTAAGCGTATAACCCGAACGGGTAGTAAGACGCGTGCTAAAATATAATATTAATAATAATAATCTATATAATTTGTAGAATAAAAATTCACCTTCCTTTCAGTGATAAAAAAAGAGGACTGACTTTCTAAAGTATGGTTCGGTTCCATGAACCATTTTCTAGTTTCCAGCACACAAATTATTTGAGCATGGATTTTTTCAACACTCGAGGACAAAATATATATTAAAAACAATGTTATTATTTCTATCCCACAGAGCCTTTGGATATGACACTTCTCAAAAGCAATTTAAAGAAAGCATTAACATATATTTTAAATTCACTGAAAACCAAGAATTATAAATTTATTCTACATTTACACAGTATTAAACTCTATTATTTCCACGAACACAGATTATATGTACACTCCGTTTACCATAGAAGGTACTAAGCTTACCTTGGCTAGTTCCACTGCGGTAAAGTTTATAAAGTACTGTAATACTGTAATAGGTCAAGGTCTACTACCTTTCAGGATAAACGAAGTGTACATGAAGATATGTATAGAATTTATTTTGTTATTTTTTCTAATTGGGGTGACATTTTTCTCCTTTGAACTACCAGAAATTAATACCACGAAAAAGATAATTACTCTAGGAAATACTATCTTCACAAAAAAAAAAAAAAAAAGGGTGACAATTAATAAAAAAAAAGTAGAAAACACAGAATAGTAGAAGCAAGAGGGAAGCAAAATTCGAAAATATACTTTTAGTCTAGAGAGATAAAATACATATCTGTAATGTAACTGTATGAGGTAGAAAAAGTTGGTGGAATGTCAGTGGGGAGGTTGATAGACGGAGGGAGTGTTGAGCCGGGGGGAGAGCGGGGACGGAGAGTGCTGGAGGAAGGTGCGACGCAGAGTGAGTGAAAGAGACGAAAATTTTAGGAATGGGGTGACAGAGACGCCCCATGGGTAAGGGAGGTTTGTTTACTTGCTTCCATCGTGGGGAATTAGGCCGCCATTCTGTTAAGTTATTAGCGCCGTGAACATGAAACTAGAGAACATTAACAAAACACAGGAGAGATAAAAATATACCTGGAAAAGATACTTTTTTTTTACAGTACTTAGTTTATATTTTACATAAATTAATGAATTATAAAGATATTTCATAAAATTTATAAAGATAACAATAATAAAAAATAAGTACTATTAGAGTATAGCATTTTGTTTTAAAAAGAGTAAAATGTATATTATATGTATAGAATAATATTACAAAGCCTTAAAACACCAATATGTTAAACTTTAAACATTCAAATATAAAATAATCATTGCTTATTATTTTGACTGTTTTTTTAAAAAAATAAGTCACTTTCCCAAATATTTAGAGCTCGATGGTAACGATTTAAGTACCTTGAATCCCTAACTTATTATTCAATATCTATATAAAAAAGAGTACGTTTATGCTCATTATTTTAATGGAACGTTGGGAGAAACTTACTAATTCACTTTCTCAAAGTGAAATGAAATCAAGGCAAAACAAGTACGTAGAATACCAACACTAAGAATAAATATTCCCTCTTTAAGTAACCCAACTAAAACTTATTAAAGTAAGAATGCGATATTTATGATTTCATATTTAAATACTGATTTAAATTATAGCTATAATTACTTTAATATTCTAGTATATTAAACATTTCTACCTTAGATGCGGCCGAAGGGAGCATAAGTATTTTTCCAGTTTTTATAGAATTTACATTTTTTGGCCAAAATAAATTAAATATTTCACCAGTAGCAACATAGAGTTTAGTTTTCTGCACATACTATAACAACATATCTTGAATATCTGTCAAAGATGTCCTGGAATTTTGTCGAAACTTTTTCTCTTTATTTGAAAAGTTTTGACAAAATTCCAGGACATCCTTGACAGATATTCAAGATCTGTTGATATTAGTATGTGCAGAAAACTAAACTCTATGTTGCTCCTGGAGAAATATTGGATTATTTTGGCCAAAAAAATGTAATGCTATAAAAACTGAACAATTACTCGCGCTCCCTTCTGCCGCACATTACTTTGTATGGACCTGCCGAAGAATAAATTGATTTAAAAATTCAAAACCAGATATTACATTTGAAGTTTTTTCAGTATTGCTTCACTCATATGGCTGTTCACAGAATCTAAGGCGCCAGAATAATAATAATAAAAAAATACTGGATTGCCCCGTGATGGGGAAATTGAGGTTCGAGTATCAAGAAGGGGTTTTCCACATGTGATTTATCGGAAAACATCAAAAGAGCACAAGCGGGATAAACTTCATATCAAAAGCAGACGTGGAAAAATCACAACTGGATAACGTGGCAACATGGCAAATATATACTGTAAACAACACCCTTACTCTCTACAATAATTAGAATAAAATGATGAAACTACAGGGAACAGTCCCCTTACTCTCTACAATAGTGTCTAAGTCGATGATTGGCCGATTGATATTCACGAAACTCACAATGGGGTCAAACCATAAAAAAACGTATCATAGTGTGGATTCTGCATGCTTAATTTGACAACAGAAAAATTGAGGTAAGTTAAATAGTGTTTTCATTTTAAATAATTATTTTAATTTTAATTTTTGTACTATCTAAATTCTAAAATGGGGTGAAATGATTTCACTAGTATCGAGTCCACAGTTCTCCTAAAGTATATAAAAAAAAACCTCACCACGATGTGTCGTCTGGTCCGAGCTGTATTGCCTACCTAAACTAGGTACTATCTGGGGTAAGACTGGCTCTTAAAATTATTTTTTACCTACTTCAGTGGCTTCACGGTCTAAGGCACTACTCTCGCAGCAGGCTAGACTTCCATTGACGGGGAGATAGAGGTTCTAATCTCAGTCGGGTGAACTGAGAGTGATTTTAGAAAATGGTTTTCCACACTTCCTCTATGAAAATGTGGGTACACTTCCTCTAAATATAAACTTCATTGTCCCTAAAACCACTAGCATAATAAGTGTATAAGCATATAGCCCGAACGGGTAGTAAGACTTAATGCTTAGGAAAATTAATTTATTTCCACCGCTTTACTACCCTTTTGGATTGTGCGCAAACATTAATTACGCTAATTGAATAAGGAAGGAAGAATTTTGTATAAAGTGTACTAGAGTTTTCGTGGAAAGAAAGAAAGAGTTGGAAACCCTATAAAAAAACCTTCAGTACACCCAACTGGGTTTCAGTACAGATCAACCTCACCGTCACCAGCAAATCAGACTAAATACGATTGACATTTAGAGTAATTCACCCATTGGCGCTGGTCTCTTAGGATAATGAATTGTAGTTTAACTAAAGGGAAGCTGGAGCTCTCTAAACAAACAAACACCTATATCTGTGGGCACGTGGCATAAATGTCAAGCTCATTTAGTCTGGTTTGTCGGCGACGGGGGATGTGTCGGGGTTAGAATTTCCTCCGGGCTTAATGAGAATGGTCTTTACTGGATGATTTCGCACTTTGATTCCCCACACAAATGAGGGCAAAATCCCTCTAAATTCCACCTTCCTGATTCCTAGACCATAAGCATAATTTGTAAATATACCGGTTGTACCGTAAAATACGTTAAACTAAACATGTGTCCCATTTGACCTTGTTTCCGAGTTTGTGGTACAGTTATGCGGAGTTTTGTGGGGTTTTTTTTAGCACTGCGTCTTACTACCCTTTCTGGTTATATGCTTGTATACTAATCAAACTAATGAGTTAGGGATTGGGAAGGCTTAATTTAGAGGAATGGCACCCGCATTTGCGTAGAAGGAGAGTGGAAAGCCATTTAGAAAAAAACACCCTCAGTGCCCCTGGCCGGTATTTAACCCCGATCTCCCCGTCTTCGGCAGTCTAGTCCAACACTAAAATAGGGCGTTAGACCATGCGGCCACCGAAGCGGGTAATGTGTAGCTGCTTAACATTATAGGAAGTGCTCAAATGGCTACCTTTGTCCTGAACGCAAGCTTAATGTCGTCCTATCGTAGAACGACGCACTCTTTCAAACATACCTGCTCAACAGGTCGAGAAACATCGAGTATGGTATACAAACAGTTTAAAGGAATCACTTGGCTATAGCTCGGAAACAAGGTCAAATGGGAGACATGTTAATATGAAGCTTTAACATTATTTTTGTATCTCTTTCCCGCCACTGAAGTGGGTACTACATGTTATGGTACATCCTATATATTTATTTATTTATTTAGCACTACATCTTACTAACCGTTCGGGTTATACGCTTAAGTACTAATTACTCTAATTGATTAGGGATTTGTGAAAGTCGAATTTAGAGGAAGTGAACCCGCATTTGCATGAAGGGAGAGTGGAAAATCATTTAGGAAAAACCACCCCCAGTTCACCCGACCGAGATTCGAACCTCGATCTCCCCGTCCTCGTCAGTCGAGCTCAACACGACTAGCGCGTTAGCCAACTACGCCACCGAGGCGGGTGATTTATTTATGGTTCGGTAAGTACAAGGGAGCAAAAAACACACAATATATGTTCTAAGAAACTAGGTATATATTTAACTTCAAAACGATCGTAACTATAAGATGTAACCAAGAAAAACCATATTGTTTAAAAATGTACTATTATTTTTATTCAATTATCATTTATTTATTGTAATCTAGATCATAAATTTCAATGTCTTAACCTAATTTTACTAAAAAATATACTCTACATAGTACCCGAAGCAATTTGATTTTAATTCTGTGTGTCAAAAATATTAATATTATAGCACGTGTTCACTTTTAAAGTACCTAATCCAGTGGCAGCAGTGTAAAGAAGAAACTGTATTCCTTTTTTTTTTTCATTATATAGAAGCCATATTTTGTGTGCATGTCATATTTATTTCCCTCCCTCTTTTCTCTTTTTCTTTTATATAACAATTATTGCTCTAGAAAGTTATATAGGCATGAATGTTCGAGCACAATATGAAAGAAGTTGTAAGACATTTTAATTGGTAAAAGGTATAATTTATTAAGAAACCGTTTTATAACTTTGTTAGATAAGTGAAAAATAATTACCACTTTACTTTTTTTGTATGATAGGCTTTAGGCCTACGAAGTAGAACTTTTGTAAACTGGGTCACTTCTGCCAACTAACTTAATTATACTTAGGTGTATACTGAGGTGAACCAAATAAAGCTCGTTAGTGTACTGGCCTCCAGAAAACAAACACAGCCGGTGTAAAACCGTTGGGAATGTAATTCAGCCCCTAGGGGGTTTGAAGTTATTAATATTAACACACGTATCAGTGGGTACGCAGACTAGGGCATCAACACAATTTAGACTGGTTATCTTGTGACAGGGAGTTCCAGTTTATAATATTGGTCAACTCTAAGGAGGATTTTCCTAAATGGTTTTCTTCCTTTCCTCAATGCAAATGTAGGTACATTTACTCAAAATTATATCTGACGCATCCATTCTACTAATGTGAATATGCAAATAGGCTAGATGGGTAAATGAATCCCCTTTTTTTCAATATAGAAGCCATATTTGTTTGTTTTTGTGTGTGTGTGTCATAATTAGTAAAACGTGGTGCACGCAATTAAAATACAGTTTTAGGGATAGGACTGAGGAGTAGCTTATATCAGTAGTATTCAAACGTTTTTGTTAGCGTATTCCCAAATAAAATTTTCAGTCAACTTTGTATCTCCAAATTTGTTGGTGCATAATGCAACATATACATATTCTATAATATACATCTAAACTAAATAAATAAACAAAATAAGTTACAATATAAAATAATGTATTAGATAATAAGTTTTAAATGAGAGATATATATTTTGAATAGTACGTACCTCCTAAGATATATTCGCGCACCCCCGGTGGTTTAATACCACTGGCTTAAAGGAATTGTTTCTCCATTAGATCGGAGCTGGAATGAGAAAATTATATTAATAAATCATAAGTGGAAACCCACTCACCCCCTCCCTAAAGTGGTCAGCCAAAATTTGAATAATGACCTCCTGTGACAGGAAATTCAATCTATTTCGAGAATGAATCCTTAGACTTTGTGACCACGAGTGCAAGCAAAAATTATTGTAAATTATATTAACCCTATAATAAATTATGGCAAATATTATTAGCGCTTTTAAAACAAACACACATATATGTAGACTTTATTTTATAACCAATTCGTTTATTACTATTATTATTAGTATTTGCTTATTTTTTAGCATAAATTATTGTTGCATTTACTTTGTATATTCTTCGACGTTCATTCACATTTTTAATTGCACTTTAATACAACAACATTATAATAAACAGTTTTGAATGGGCATATTTATTTATTCCATACAAACTTTTTTTAAATATTCAAGCTGAAACAAAAGAGAGATAAAAACTTATTAGAAAAAAAGACCCTTTGTTCTAGATTAGTTTCATTGATTTTTTATTTCGCGATAACAATGATATAGCATTTTATGTGTGTGTGTTTTTGTATGTGTGGCTTCTATGAGAATTTAGCTCAACACGCTATACCTTGTGGTAATCGGTTATAAAGTGTTGAACAATCAGCTTAATGGAGTTCCATACTTTGTCAATAATGGCTCATGTTGAGTATTCTCGGAAAATTGACTTTTATTTTCCGACAAAAGTAATTTCTTGTAATAAAAGAAGCAGTGTCATTTTAAACGGTTACAACACGAGTTTATTAATATTTTAACACTTTTTAGAAATTTTACGTCTCCATAATCATGTGGTTAAGGTGATACAGGGGGGAACGGGAGTATATATCCGTATTTATTCGTTTATTATGACATAAACTTGTTTTGATCATAATAAATCAAATATTGCTTTAAATGATACATTTACAGTAGATTTACTACGATCCGACGTATAGCTTATAAAACGTGCTATTGACGTGACCACATTTTTAAACAGTTACTTTTGCATTTTGCATAATACAATATTTAATAAAGGGTGTATTTAAATGATTTAAAATAATTTGTTCTGTTTAAACGAATGAAATAATAGTTTAGTAATTTACTGTATAATTTATACTATTGAATATTTACTAATCCGTATTTCATATCTATTATGAACTTTCCATTTAATTATGATTTCTTTTGACTCCTTAGCTCAGTTGGTAGATATCTGTCTACTGAGCTAAGGGTCCTGAGTTTGGATTCGCGGCAAGGTCGAAAAATATGATCATTGGTGAAATATGGGTTTCCCCTTTCACAGTGGTAAATTAAAGGCTTTGGACTGGGTGTTGTGTTTGTTCTAGATTTAAGTTAGTTTATAAGTCGCGTGGAGATATAATCAATTGGTTCAAAAAGGGCACGTTAAATACCTCAAATAAATTAAATCTAATTAAAATTTTGATTTGTTTCGTTCCAGTTAATTTTCTACACATATTAATCATAAATATTCTTGATTATTTGCCATGGGCATCGCGGAATTTAAATTTAACTTTTTCTTAACCTATAAAAGTTTATAATCGAATGCCACTGTGTTCATGATGAACATTCATATTTGATTTATTTCGTCCAAAAAAAATATTTGATTTAAAAACTGCAAAAATACTTACTTTACCTTGATATGTCCCCCTTGAAGAGGTATAATAAAGACCCTTTTCAGTGGCTACATTGTTTAAGGCATAACTCTCAATATACTGGTCCAACGATGACGGGGAGATCAAGGTTCGAATCCCGGTCAGGTGTACCGAGGGGGGAGGGGGTTTTATAACATTTTTTCACTTTATCTCCCCTCAAATGTGGGGAAACTTCCTTTGCATTCAATTTACTCATTCCTAACACTTTAGCGTAATTAGTACATAGGCGTGTAAGCCTAACGGGTAGTAAGACGTAGTGCTAAAAAATAAGAAGATATAATAGGGCTTTAAAAGGAACCTCGATCTATCCCGGTTGAAGCATAAAATGTATTGTGTATACATACAATGCTTTTTATTATCCGTAATCACTCTAATAAAGAAGGCATTAGGGAGAGAAATTTAGAGGGAATATACACACATTTGCGTCGAGGAAAAATGTCAAATCGTTTAGGAAATATCCCTCAGTAAGACCGGCGGATATTTAAACCCCGACCCTTTTGGCAAAATAAAATCCGAATGGATGAGACTAGCACCTTAGTCTACGAGCCCACCGATGTGCGAGTAGGTTGTGTGTTTAAACTCGCCTTACAGCCAAAGGAAAGGTCACCTTCAGTCCATTTGACCGGTATTTGAACCCCGATCTCCCCGTCATCGAGAGTATATCTATTGCGAGGTTGACGGCTTGGACCATTAGATAAATGAAGCGTGTTATTTGCAAAAACTAAAAATCAAATGCGAAATTAGATCTGAATTTAAATTTGGAGCATACTTTAAAGCGATAGACTAAAAGCAAGTAAAGATGAATCGTGGAATATGACAGTTAAAAAATCTACTATCAGGGCCGTACTAAAAATGGGGTGTTTTAGATGGTTCAAAGCCCATTACTTACTATGATTAGTATTATTAGTAACTATTGTTTCTATTTATTCTCACTGCTTTGATTAGTAACTTATTAGACTCTAATACAATTCATAACAAATCTAGATCATGTTAAGGGACTTAACCTCAGACGGAACTACGCCCCCACTACACCCAATATCATTGCCGAGGGATCTGCAGGTCTTATGGAAAAAGGCTTTATTTTTTTTCTCTCTCTCAGTTAACTGTTGCCAAATCTCCTCGCTCTCCTTTATGTCTGAAGGTGGTGTGCTGGAGTAAGAAGGAGCTACTGGCAACCTCGACTAACCAGCGTTGAGAAACTTGTCTTATATTTGAGGGAAGATTGACCACATGAAAACGAGAGAATGACAACTCTGTCTCCCCAATAGTAACCATGCAGTTCCTTCAGAGACTATATCCAGTGTAGGCTACCTTTCAAATACATTTCTGTGTACGACACTGGATGTTAAAACTACTTTCATAAACTCAAATAATATGTTATACAACTATAAATTTTAAATAATTTCCAATAGAATAATTAAAACAATAGGGTTACAATTTGTTGTTATTAAAAATCTAAATATTATAAACATCGATGCAGATGAGAAATTTTATTCGTGACAATAACACATATTACTAAAATAATTTTATTATATTCTTGAGTCAAATCATGTGAGCTCAATTGAAACTTTATAATTATTTACTTACTTACTAACACTAATAATCAAGTATATTCAGACACCTTAGCTCAGTCGGTGGCGTGACTTCCTACTGAGCTAAGAGTCCGGCTTCTTTTCCCGGCATGGTCGAAAAATGTATCACTCGTGAAATATGGGTTACCCCTTTCACAATGATGAATTAACGGTCGTGGGTTGAGTCTTTTTCTGTTCAGGATTTAAGTTAGTTTACAAGTCGTGTACTGAGGTAATCTGCCGGTTCAGAAACTGCATGTTAAATACCTCAATTAAACAATAAACAAAATAATAAAGTAAAATATTACCAATGTTAGAAGTATAAATAAGTTTGTATTTTCTGAAAGTTTCGTCTTACCAAAATCCTACCTTACCTTCCAAATAATATTGTACGATATACACAAAATACCACCCACGCTATTGTTAATCATAATTTAAAAACAAAATTATTTATTTGACAAATTACTAAAACAGAACTTTGGGTATTAATGCTTGGAATCGCAGTAAATAGTGAATTACAAATTACTCGTATTACAACTGATAACAGGGCTGCTCTTAGCAGACTTGGGGCCCTGGGAAAACCTCGTTCGCGGGGCCCTCAGTTACCTACCTCATCGTCCCCTTCCCTCACCACAAAAAAAAGGGTCAAATACTTAATTTTTATTCAATGTTATTACAGTAGTATATATATATATATATATATATATATATATATAAATTTTGAGCCGTGTAAGGTATAAGGAAATGCCCTAAATGGTAAGTACATATAGTCATTCTTGCTAGAAGCCGTGTTTATATATATATATATATATATATAATATATATATATATATATATATGGGTTGATATTTCCCCAGCCGCTCCTTTGATTTTCTTCCCCAATAAACTTGATTTGCATAAAGGTACAAATATAAACTGTGTTAAGTTAAAATTAAATTGGTTGATGAGTTCAAAATGTATCGTGAGACATATCCACCACAGATAGACAAATGCATATCAGTGGAGTTAAAATAGAGAACTCGCTTCACTCGTTCAATAAAGCAAATCACATGATGTTTTTATTTATTTTTACACTCTGACAATATTTGCTAGAGCACCTATAAAGGAAGTCTACTATATATACTAGCGCGCAATTAAAAATTCCCCACCTCAACATGTGTTTTCACCTCTTTCACCTAAGCAAGCGGGGGTTCCCCCAAACCGCGGGGCCAAAATCTCTGAGAGGTGTTTGGATATTGTCTGAAGTTCTACGAATAAACGATCTTGACCATCACCGTGGCTTGTTGAGCTTATTAATTTATTATTAGGAAGAGTTAATGTTGCTATTTTATTGGACATAAAATTATTTCTCATAAGGTTTCCTAAAATATATGTATGTCCCCAAGATAGAAAACTACTCAAGTAGGTACGAGACGTTACATTTAAAAAATTGTTTGAGCCTGTAGTACAGGCTTGTACTTGGTTACAATTGATGAGATAGTCAGTGTTCGTGTTCCAGTAGGGTGTGCCAAAGAGTTTGAACATGACATTTTCAAAGAATTTTCTCATCATTTTTATATTCTAGTGTGGTTGTATTTTCTCCAAACCACCCTCCTCATTAATATATTTTAATAACATTTATCTTAAACATACTAATAAAATAAAGGGTATAGGTGGAATGGGGGGAATGTCACATTACACACACATTCCAGGACAACAACTTTTATAAATCAAACCCCATTAAGACCCAGCGAAAAATATTAATTAAATTAATTTAAATATCACAGAGACCTATTTTAACCATAATTTAAAGTGCATTAGATAGGTCTCATATTTATCTAACAGACTAACTCAATTTTAGTCAAAATTGGACTTTCTCCCTTTTTCCCTTGTATCTTTCAAATTGTAACATTTAATCATATCTGTCCGTATTTTCACGTTATTCCCTTGTGTCAGTACTGAATATAAATAGAAGAAAAGGATATTATCTAAGAGAACCGAGAGAGAGAGAGAGAGAGAGAGAGAGAGAGATGAAACATGTTTAATTCTTTAAATCACACTCATTAGGAAAAAATAATATTAATTACAAATCGTGTAGACGGTCAGTGATGAGCCTTTGTCCCCCCCCCCCTCCATTCCCCCACAAGTTAAAGCTAGACTTGTTGATCATTCGTTTTGCTCTTAATATTGAAAAATCATCTTGTTTACAAGATTACAGCGATTTAATATTCATTAATACCGACCAAGAACATTACCCCGCCACGCATCTACCAAACTGAAGTGTTTATCTGAAATGGTGGTTCTAACTGGTGTTCATTAAACCTTATGTAAACACTAAGAATTAATGGAGCTATTGATTCCGCACTGTTGAAAGTTCTATGATTATCGAGTTGCTATCAGTGAACATGACTTTCAAATTTTTTTAAATTACGTTCAACCTAACTGAGCAAATTTAAAAGTTTTGTTGCCGTAAAGCTGAAGGTTAATTTTTTTTTACCATGTCAAACTTGGTACCTGGGTTTTTTATAAGGTCCACCTGGGGGATCTTTAGAATCAGACATCGAACCATAAAACTAAGGGTAGTTTATTGAAGAGCAAAAAGAGAAAAAAAAATTGTTTTCTAAGAATTCGCTCAAGCGATTTTAATTAAATTTTGCATCTAGACACACTTTATCTTTATAAACAAGATAGCAACTCCCATTTTCTTATTAGAATGACTTTGAGGGTACTTTACATAAGGGACGTTTTCCTATTTTCCTCATTTCTCCGCAACTATTTGAAATACTAAATAACTTATTCTTACCATTGTAAAATTGAACTGTTAATGATAAAATGCTGTTATTTGAAATATATTTTTATAAAATCAATAATTTCGGAGCTATAAGCTAATACATAATAGTTTTTAATTCAGGCATTTGAAAATTAATTTGATTCTTATGCTCTTTGGTGGCCAAAGGTGATTATCTTTTCTTAATTTTTCTGTAACAATGTTCCTTGTTCCATATAGCATAGAGCAAGTAACGGTGTATATTATTTCATTTATGATATTTGATGTAGTGTTTCTACAACAATTTATAGACCAATTATTTCGTTTCACAAATCTTACGAGTTTTTAGAAATGTCTATTTTAAGAAAAAACCAAGAGAAAGTCTTTGCGGTGCTACGCACCATTTATTTTACACGTATGAGGGGAGGACATGTTTTATATATCGACGACTACACACTACCCGTATTAAGGAACCAAAATGAATTGTTTAGATTTTTGCATCAAGATTTGGTCGATTGCATGCAGGAATTATTGCAATGAATATCAAAATAAATAGTTTAAAATTACTCTCTAAAAAACTAAAATAAAGTAAATTGAAAGAAGTATACTAGTGAACGCTCTATCACACCAAACCAAATTGTGATTTTGGCTTGGTACCAAATAGACAAACCAGACAAATTTTATTGCTAGAAAACAATGAAATCGTCTTGAGGCAAGTGCTTTATGCGCGTACGAATATTCCCAAGGAAACACGAATCCTCCTCCTTCCGCTGGTCAAGTTAAATGCCATGCTCTATACCCGCACTATGCAGCTGTGACGTATGGTTACTGCTTAAGCTCGGCTTTATCGACACAGCTTTGCTCGATGATGAGTCGGTTTGATAGTATATAGCCTATTCTGTCTGTTCCATGAAAAATAAGGAGTATAACAGAATAATTTACGTCTCGACACGATGAGTACTTTTTTTAGTTTACTGGTAACAAACAAACAAACAGACATACAATTGGACACACAGACTGATTTAAGAGTTATATTACATAGTTTTGGTAAATAAACCAATATACAAACACTGACGAGGCATTAAGTTTCTAGAAAATGTATATTTAATTAATCAGGTGTTAATAATAATTATACTGTAATTATTATTATTAATTAGGTATTATTCAATTCAGTGAAAATACGAAATAAACGTCAAAGTTTGTTTTGGAAGTGATCGGAGGGCTGGGGATCGAATACCAGCTGAGTGTTTTTCCTTAAATATCACCCTCCCTATCACTCCTCAAATTTAGGAACACACTTCCTATAAATTCCCTATGCCAGTAGCGCAGTTAAATGCGGCTACCCGGTACAGACAAATATAGAAAGTATGTTTATTTATATATATTTAATTTAATAACCATACCAACAAAACACTCACGTTTTCATCCCATGCTACTTTTACACGACTTACACAACGTATTTCAACCAGCGGCACAGAATAAGCATTGTGTTAGAGTTGTTTGCAACTCTCCGCTAATCAATGTCAATGTTATATCAAGGTTATGTTGGATCTATTGTCCGTCATACGGGGAGCGTTGTCAATTAATCTGAAACGCTCTAACTAGTGCGTAACACACACACACAAGCCCATAAAACGTGCTTCATATATGAACAAAATAAGGGGATTAGAGTATTTATCCTTTTAGCATTCACCGGCAATGTTTAATTAAAATAAATAGGCAAGTTACGAAACGTCAATGCCAATAGAGTTTGCAGTGTGGTTATTATGTAGGACTTTGAACCGGTGGATATTAATAAAGGGGTGTGAGAGGTATCGCTCTTAAATTATTTAATTTTATATTATATAGCATGATTATTTCATAGAACAAACTATGTTTATTTATCAGCTACAAACTGGAAACTCGGCTGGGTAGACAGTGCTAACGGGGAAACCAATGTTTTAGAAAGTGATGGTAAACCTCCGTAAGAGCCTGCACTACAATTTACAGTAATTACTTATAATTCTATTAATAAACATAATTAACAACGTGTCACCCTTCACTTATTTAGTTGCACCCTTACGGTCATATAAAGACTGGCCGTTGTACTAATCGCGTTAGCTGTGATATTTTACGCGTAGCATGAGATTGGATGGAATTGTCTCAGGTTAGGGTTGAGTGGCGAGTTTACCTTGTGGCAGTGGTCATTAGACAAGATTGGATACCAAATATAGCTGTCCCTGGCTTTTCTATAGTCAACATATATGGTAAAAGGAAGGTCTCAGGACTTATTTGCATAAAAAAAGTTCACATGTCCCAATCATATAAAAAATATAAAATTTAAATGGTGTCTCTAAGAAAAATTACCAGAGTACTCTTACAATCAAAATCAAAATCTTATAAAACTCCGCAGGTAAAAGGAAGTGTTTGAAATTACCTACTTAAATAGAGTTTACATGACACGATCGTATAAATAATTTAACTGTCCCTGGCTCTTCTATAGTCAACTTATATAATTAAAGGAAGGGCTTGGACTTATTTACATTTAAAAAATCATATGAACCGATCAGATGAAAAATAGAAACTTTAAATGTGGTCTCCTGCACTTCAATACAAAAAAATATCTAGAAACACCTCACAAACAATCAAAATAACTCTAAAGTATCAATTTTTCGTAAAAGACTCCCTAAGGTTGAAGGTTTGTCTCGGAAATACCTACATAAAGAGAGTTTAGATGACATGATCAGATAAAAAATATAGTTGTCCTTTGCACTTCTATGGTCAACATATTATATATATATATATATATACACACACACGAATATAAAAATAATATCACGATGTATAATTTAAAACCTGTTCGGAGAATATCTTTTAAATTCAGGCATCTCTGGCAATATTGTTTGATAGAATTACCAGATACACCTATATATGGCTATAAATTTATTGTTAGACAATACAAGTTTATGAAAATTGTGTTAAATCTGAGTGGTACCAAGAGTTGATATAGAGGTTCAATGTAAAATAAACAATCAAAATAACTCTAAAAATATTTATTTTGACAGTAAAAATAGCACAGCACAATTATTTTAAAAGGTGTATAGCTATGAGATTTAAATAGTAATTAAAAGGTTTCAAATTTTTACAGTTCACGGGCTATAAAGGGTCAAATTTGCTTTTTTTTTAAATGGTTTTTGCTCATCATTGTTAAGGTAATGTATTATTAATGTATAGGGCTAATATTTAGTATAACTAGACATTCATATTATGAAGTCTACACAGTAAAATATTGTTAATATTAATATTATTTATATTAACAATATTAATAATAATATTGATATTAAGTAATAACCTTTTAATTAATAATACTAAAATAATTGCACTTATGCTTTTTTTTTGCATTTAATATGTTCATTATTTTTATTTCTCATTTGATCCCAAACTGCTCCAAAACTGACACTATAGTATTAAAACACTCAACTCAACTACCCGGGATGGTTTAATATTTTTGTAAAATTAAAAGTGCCACGAATAAAAAAAGAGTTTCAGAATCTGTGCCCTAAATATACCTTCATCATTACGACCCCATAAAGGTAATTAATATGCGTATAGCCCGGACGGCTGGCAAGATACTGTGCGCGTGCGCGCGCGCGTAAACACACACACACACACACACACACAGAATACACAAAATTCAGAAAGCGCCGTGAGATGGGAAGAAACGCAACAAGTGCAGCATTTGTGTATAATAGGTAGGCATCCATAAAGGGACTGCAAAGGCGTCAAGTATTAAAGAATGAGAGAGATAAGATGTAATTCTGAATATATATAATATGTAGAAAGATATTATTTCTCTCTATATATATATTTATTAGGGTGGTTTTAAAAAATCGATGTAGGATTTTTTTTGGGGGCACCCCCCTAAAATGTTTCATTTTGTTAGATTTTAAGATTGCCAAAGTTTGAGCACAATTGGAAGATGTTAACCCGTGCCACTGGGGCCTCAAAGTTTTGAAAATCTCGATTTTTTGGCAGTTTGGCGACTTCGGCGACCCATATCTCTGGAACGGCTAAAGCTATTTGCCCGTGTCATACATCAAATTAAAGGCCATACTGTTTTTAACATTTTACATTCTACACAATAAATACGCAACTAGTACTGAAACCGAAAAAATAGAGCCAATGTCCCTAAAAACGTGACTAGGTACCCCTGAGAGAGAAGATGCGTTATTTGTATTATTATTGCTTTATTTGGACAAATACTTGTACTTTGGAATCCCATTTAATTTAAATATGTTTGCTATGGTATACCGTTAATTTTAGACCCACAACAATATTTTTTTTTATGTCAGGTATGTATCTACTTTTTCCTCATACTGTATCACTGGCGACCCCAAGCAGGTAAAACCAAACAAGTTTAAAAATGTATTGGGTTACCCTACTACCTATTGTTATATTTTAAGTAGAAGTCCAGGGGTTCAGAGTCTGTTATTAAAAAAAGAAAAGGATAGCTAGGTGGTTCTTGCTTTTATGATTTTGTTTCTTGGTCAGTTGAAAAGTATTCGCTGAACAGTGAAAGTCGTATTTTGTTCTACGTTCGTGTGATCGAGTTTAAAAAAACCCACTAAATATTAACTACAAAAGACATTTTTATTTTAATTAGGTCGGTATCTACTAACACGTACTCTTTGTTTTAGTTAGTGTCATTTTGTGTCATTTATTCTTTCTTCTAGTGAACATTTTTATTTCTCGTAAAAGTGATGGCTTCTACATCTGGCATGAGAAGTAGAGGTAGAGAAAAAAAATTTCTAATTGACTATCCAGCTCATCAGATAACTGGATGTAAGCTGCCCTCCAATCGACAAGTTCTAGCTACTATGTTCTACAATTTGCGTACTGTGAAGTTAAATGTGAGAGACTCTGCCACAACTACTGTTGACGAGGTTTCCGTTTTTTGGAAAAAAGCTCGAATTCCTACAAAACAAAAGAAAAATGTCATAGTAAAGCTGGAAAAACTGTACGATGATTGGAGAAAAATGCAAAAGTACAAGGATAGAAAAACGGAAAGTGCAAGAAATGCTGTAAAAGAGTTTACCCTAAAGTTGGATGATCTCTTTGATATTGCCCACCAAGATGACTTGACGATGATGACTTCAGAAGAAGACAAGGGGTTTCTGTTGAAACAAAGACAGAAAGGAAGACCAGGCTCCATGCTCGGAGTTGACCTGAAGTTGGCTAAAGCTGAAGAAAGACTACTACAGAAACAACGGAAGGTCTTGGACAAACAACTTGAAGCGGGAAATTTGGGTAAGCATTTAAAAAAAAAATATTTTCCTTGTAGCGAAACTTTATAAGATCTAAATCACTAGCTGAAATTTCCATCAATATTAACTTTATACTTATTGTCTCATCTCATTGTTCACAGAGACGGTGGAGCTCACGGACGACGAGACAACAGAAGAGTCAGAAGGACGTGAAACGCCGTATGAAGAGCTCGAGAGGAACGTAGAATCTGAAGGACCATCTGCCCCCAAGAGAATCAAGCGTGGCTTCAAAGAGGTCCTAACCATGAAATTGTCATTGTTGCTGGACCGCTGTAAGGTGTCCGATAGGAACGCTACTCGTATCATTTTGGCTACAGTAGAAGCTCTCGGAGAGGATCCCAAAGAATATAAGATCTCCAGAAGCGTTATCCGTGAACAGCGGAGAATAAACCGTGAAAAATACACGGAACAAATTCAAGACAGACTTAAGATACCCCAAAACGAGGCTGTTTGCGTGCACTGGGATGGAAAACTACTACCAGGTATCCTTAAACAGAGCAGAAAGAACGGGTTGCTGTTCTGGTATCACATGGGACTAAAGAACAACTCCTGGGCGTTCCTGAAACTGACAGTAGCTCAGGGGCGGAACAAGCCCTAGCAGTGTACGAATGTCTAGAGGAATGGGGTCTCGCCAGCTCGGTCGTGGCTATGTGCTTCGATACAACAGCATCAAATACTGGGAGACTCAATGGAGTGTGCAATCTCCTGGAGCAGATGTTAGGTCGAGAGCTCCTGTACCTAGCGTGCCGACACCACGTTTTAGAAGTCTTGTTGAGAGCGGTTTTTGACTGCAAGTTTGGAAGCACATCGGGACCTCAACCAGACATATTCAAGAGATTTCAAAAAGAATGGTCGGCGATTGATAAATCCAAGTTCGATGTAGGCGAGAATGTTTTGAAACTACTACCCAAAGAAGAAGTAGAGAATATTAAAGAAGAACTGCAAAGAAAACTAATGGAATGCCAGCCAAGAGAAGACTACAAAGAGCTGTTACAGTTGGCATTGATATATCTTGGCCATCTTGACGGAAAAGATGTGCGCTTCAGGTCTCCAGGTCCAGTACACCATGCCCGGTGGATGGCAAAAGCTATTTACTGTCTGAAAATACAACTCTTCCGTGACCAGTTTAAGCTGACTTCCCAAGAACTAGAGGCCCTAGAAGCACTTTGTGTTTTCATCGTTCGAGTCTACTGTAAAGCCTGGTTTAACGCCCCCAGAGCGTGTTTAGCACCAAAACAAGACCTAGAACTCATTGAAAATCTATTGAAATACGAAAGCATTGACAAAAAAATATCAGACAAAGGAATTAACAAAATGATAAATCACCTGTGGTATCTTAGTCCTGAACTTGTTGCCCTGGCATTGTTTGACCCGACAGTGCAAAACACCGTAAAGAGCCAAATGGCGACAAAAATCTTAACAAATCAAGCAGAAGAAAATGAGAAGTGCTCCAGAAAGATGCGACCCAAACTAAAAAAAAACCAACTGCCGAAATTCCTAGAAAAAGGTCTCCCAGCCCTAATTACAAGTGAGACTTACCTGTTGTTCAAGAGAGTAAACATTAACACCGAATTTCTGGAAAAAGATCCTGCAACTTGGCCGCAGAACATCAACTACCAGGAGGGGCAAAGGATGGTAAACAACTTGAAAGTTGTGAACGACATGGCAGAGCGAGGAGTCAAGCTCATCACAGATTACAACCAATTACTTACAAAGGACGAGCAACAAAAACAATACGTTCTCCAAGTAGTCAGCAGATGCCGTCAGCTGTATCCAGATAGCTCCAAAACCACATTATGTCAGTCCCTTGAATAAATTTAAATAAGAATAAAATGAAAAAGACATTTATTATACTTGATTTTTTAAATACATAATTATTTTCATTCCAAAAATTGATAATATAGGAAGGAAAATGGGTTTTTTCACAATAGGTTCCATCTTCGCTCTAAGGGGTACCTAGTCACGTTTTTAAGGACATTGGCTTCATTATCTCGAATTCAGTACTACTTACGTATTTTTTTATTGCATATAAAATATTATAAACAGTATCGCCTTCAATTTGATGTATGACAAGGGCAAATATATTAAACCGTTCTAGAGATATGGGTCGGCAAAGTCGCCAAACTGCCAAAAAATCGAGATTTTCAAAACTTTGAGGCCCCAGTGGCACGTGTTAACATCTTTCAATCGTGCTCAAACTTTGGCAATCCTAAAATCTGATAGAAAGAAACATTTTAGGGGGGTGCCCCCAAAAAAATTCTGACATTTTTTTTTACCCTATGAGATAAAACCAACCTAATATTTATGCATAGATAGAGATACATATATATATATATATATATATATATATATATATATATATATATATATATATATATATATATATATAGACATTATTACTTAGATGGAACATAACATTTTAATAATATTTTATTGTTTTCTGAGTAATAATTTCTCTCTCTCTCTATATATATATATATATATATATGTGTGTGTTTGTTTAATTATACTGTATATAGATAGATAAATCGATAAAGAGGTAGAAAGAAATAATATTATATGCATGTATACATACATAAACTCTTACTTTTAATATGTAGGCCGTAGGTAAAAAAATAGTTAAAAATAGCTAATATTATAATCACGCCAAAAGGGGCTGATAAAATTCGGTAAATAATATAGCGTGTCAATATAGTAAAAGTATTCTTGCCTCAAGGTTATGTTGTCTTAAGAAAATAGATTTTAAAACACAAATATAGTTTTTTATGGTACTCTTTTTACTCACACATAAATTATTTTGTGTAATCTTGAAGCGTCTAAATTAAAAAAAAAAAGCCTGTAAAGTCACGGGACTGGAAATAACGCTAGCGTACATAGAGACTGCTTAACATATTAACGAGCTCTCTGAATAACATTTGTGTAGATATAAGGCGTAATAGGGTTAAAAAGACTACACACATACAGCGTGTTTGAACATTTTCTATATTTTAAAAGGACAAACTGTCAATAGTGGATACAGGGCCTGTTGTCAAGGGGGGCGATTAGTTTTCATAAAGATCCGTCAAGTATAAATTCATTAGTTTTAATCAATTAAGATTAATCAATTTATACTAATTTTTAATATTATAATGTATTCAGTTCATACAAATAACTTTAATTAATAATTATAATAATAAAAAGAGGACTTGTATAAAAACCTTATTTTGATCAACAAATTTGTTATTTGAAAACAAAAAAACATTGGAACAAAAAGTCACTGTCACAATAAAAGTAGTAAATATGTACATGGTTTTAGTAGGTGTTAATAGGAAAAACGTGGATTTTAATACAAATAATTATTGGCTATCATATTAAACTTAGAAATACAATTATTGTAGAGGTTTAGTTGCAAACTATTTGCTTTTCTGCAAATTAGAGCTACGTTTAAAGAGTTATTGATGAGGTCATATAGGAGATGGATATTACTCATTCTTTACAACATTAATTTATTGGTTTCAATAGTGCTTATTATTTTAAATGCAGGGGAGATACCAATCACCCCCATCCACCCTTTGATCCACAACTGCAAACTGCACACATATTTCAAAATAATATTAGTAGTATTAAAAGTAAATTGTTCCCAATTTTTTAATATTTTTATTTTGGCAACGTGTCCTACTACCCGTCTGGATTATACGCATATATACTAACTACGCTAATGTTTTAGGAACGAGAAAGTTTGAATTTTGATTATGTTTACCCACATTTCCGTTGGGGGAGTGCAGAAAATTATTTAAGGGGAAAGCACCCTTAATATACCAGGCCGGGATTCTAGCACTCATCTTTCATTCACTGGCAGTCCAATCTATTGTGATAGTGACGCCTTAGAACATTCATTCGACCACCTAATCGGGTATAGAAAAATATAAATAATCAATAAGTAATATTTCAATGCCTCAGCATTTAATAACTTTGTTTTTAGCGGGATGGGGCTGATGTGTCCCTCAATCAATTGTTTATTCGGTCACTCAATAATTCCATTAGTCAATCAATTAATAAATCAATCACTCAACCAAAAGAATCTTTCAATCAATCAAATAGTCAGTTCACAGTAGCACAATTTTTAATTTATGGGGCTAGAAACAGAAAATCTTAAATCATTAAGGTTTATTTTTAGTTCATTTAACAAAACAATTATTTAACAGCTTAATCTATAATCTATGTGAGAAGGATGAGGACGATAATTTGAGGGAAGACATCCTTACTAGTGTATAGATCTGTTGTGGAAACCAACGAGGTAAATCAAGTAAAGGTGGAGGATGTAGTGGGGTAGGGGAACTACCCCCCAGTGCACCGGTCCGAAATTTGAACCTTTAACTTCCCGTCACCAATAATCCTTTCAACTGTGAGCGTGACGCATTAGATCACGTGACCACTGGTGAGAGCAGGGCCTGACTAAACCATGGGCTTAAGGGGATGTAGACCAGGGACCTCTGACAATTGGAGGGTCTGCAAAGGTTAAATTAAAAGTTATTTCATTTGACAATGCTGAATCAAATTATAAGTACTTTAAATCTCTAAACTATACTAATCAAATGTTTTAATTTTAATAGTTGTTACTTACACTATGGCGTTAAGAGCTCGAAAGGTTATTGCCGCACTTACAAAAGTACGTCACCTATCCCTATCTTGGTATGGTTCTATCTAGTCCACCTCATCACACCCTAACTTTTCAGGTCCAGTCTAATGTTATCCTCCCATCTGCGTCCAGATCTTCCCAATGGTTTCTTCACATTGATTCTACCAGTCAATACCCTGACCACGGTTCTAGATTCTCCCATTCACACTGCATGTCCTGTCCACCGTAATCTACAAGACTTGATAATCCTAAAATGGCCTTGTGATTAGTACAGAGCATGTAACTAATCATAACTTCCTCCATTCCCAAGTAGCTTCATCCCTTTTTGGACCAAATCTATGCCTAACGCCTTGTTTTCGAAATCCCTAGTTTTATCGTCATGTAAGTTAGGGGACCACGTTTCGCACCCATAAAGAACCAGTAATTTTTTCAAGAACTTTACCTTATTACCCATTCAGGTTGTACGCCTATGTACTAATTACATTAATGTATTAGGGATTAGAAATGTTGAATTTAAAGGAAGTATACCCACATTTGTGTGACAGGGAAGTGGAGAACTATTTATGGAAAACCACCCTCAGGGCACCCAACCGGGATCAAATCCCGAGCTCCCCGTTTACGGCTCTCTTGTCCAAAACGAGAGTAGCTCGTTAGACCGTTCAGTTACTGAAGCGGGCTGTAAAATTATTGTTGCTAGCCCTATAAAAAAACTTTTTTCTTTTGAAAATATTACTGGGGGCCTTACAGTACCTGTATCCCAGGGGCCTATAAAATCTATATCCGGTCCTGAGTGAGGGTCTTAATCCAGTAGTCAGACGAATAACTGAATGAGATAAGGAAACTGGCGTGTAAAGTCGCGTCCAGACTAAAACAGAGCAACGAACACAAACATGCTCGCCACAATTGTCGACGGTTTTCCGAATATAGCAGTGTAACAAAATTTGTTCGTTGTTCTGCTCGGACCCGATCCACCAGTTGTCGGTTTTTGCCCGTCACATCAAAGGATGTTCGTGTTCGGTCTTGTTCTAGTCAGGACGCCTCCGCGAACATTTCCCCGAACATGCAGTCGTTAGCAAATAACGGAGTTGCACGTGTGCTTTGATTTTTGTAAGTTGGCTTACATATATATTTTGGCGAGTGCATTTCTTTGTGTGTGTTGAATTAAGAATAGTAATAATAATTATTATTATCTCCTTTATTTTAACAGATTGTAGAATGATGGATTAGCTGAAAGAAGACAATTGAAGCCCTTATACCTCTATAAGACATCCTAGATAGTCTGGAATCCTAAGGATACCGATCACTGCAATAAAAAAAACAGGATGTGTGGGAAACGATTGGGGCCATGATGGACAAGGATATGCCCATAAAATTAACCCATTGTATACATGTATACTTTGGTATAATCTTGTTATCTACTATCGGCGGGCTTTCGTCTTTTCTTTTTGCTTTAGTAGTAATGAATAAATATGAATCTATATGTTGCCGCTGCTATTTGCACAAGCTTATTCATCGTGCCACCGAAATTAAAGCACAAATGAGCTAGAGGGAAATAATTATGGAGTTACCAACTATGGAACACGCTGCGAACATGTTCTGTTCAAGTCTGGATAATCCGGCTACAACGAACAGGTCCATCTTCGTTGTTCTGTTCTAGTCTGAACCCGGCTTAAGAAAGAACGAGTTTACCAGTATGCAGATTACTTCCACTGGTGCACATAGCCTGTTTACCTAGAATTTAATGTCTAGTGTCTTGTTGAAACCATTTTAACATGGACGTGTAAGACGTGTAAGACATGACAGAAGGTAATAAGACGTCTAGCGTCACACGTAAACTCATATCACATTAAACTTGTTTTTCATAGGCGGGATGGAAGGGAACGTGAGCTAAGATATTATTTTTTGTAGTTTTTATGTAAAAAAGTTTTTGGCCAAGATAAAAGGAGTATTGCTTCAGTGGAAATGATTAGTTTAATTTTATACGTGTTGTAGTCTTTACAGTTTTTTAGTATATGTTATGAATATGAATTACATAACTCGGCTAGAACATTTGTATCTTTATTTAAAATCAAATAGCCAAATATATTATATTGGTTTTAGTAAGGATTTACTTGCATCTAGATATCGTATTCTGAAATTTGTAAATTACACCCAGGTATGGGAATCAAACCCAGGACCTTTGGTTTAGTACGCCAATGCTCTTACCACTGAGCTATCCAGGATCGTCGCGTACCCAGGGTCATTCTGTAAAGTTTATTTAAATTGTTTCTGATCAAATGCTAATGATGCTCCTTAAAAATCTTCAATAACTTTTTAGATCACTAGATGTAAAAAAATTAACTAAATGTATCTACTGGAGATTTTTGTTGTTGCAAAATAATATTTTTTGCCATAAAAACTGCAGACATACAAAGCTTTACGCGTTATTTTAGGTTAAATACATTTACCTTAATTATGATAATGGTGTAGAAGTGAGTATGGTAGAACTTAAAGAGACAATATGCATGACTTTGGTGGTAAACCATTCAAAAAACACCCTAAGTACACACTTCCATAATTTCAACCCCCACCTACCAATCACCAGCAAACTAAACTAAATGATCTTGACAT
This sequence comes from Timema podura, assembly GCA_033556935.1. Classification (NCBI taxonomy): domain Eukaryota; kingdom Metazoa; phylum Arthropoda; class Insecta; order Phasmatodea; family Timematidae; genus Timema; species Timema podura. The sequence continues at coordinate 60,944,272 of JAVRXN010000011.1, forward strand.
TTAGACCACGCGCCCAACGTTGTGGGTTTAAAATCGTGGTGCATGTGTCTCTTATTCGAATTCTGCTTTTGTACGAGAAAAAGACGTGCATGTATTATTATTATTATTGTTATTATTATTATTTAAGTGCGAGATAAAAAGGAGTAGCCCACCTCGATGGCGTCATGGTATAAGGCGTTACTTTATAAATAAACTGTATTGTTGATGATGGCTAGATCGGGTTTCGGGCCTTAATATTATTTTCCACTCTTCCATCAAGCAAATTCAGATACACTTTCTCTAAATTCAACCATACTAATCTCTAGCACATCAGTGTAATTAGTTAATATTTTTTGTACAGCCTGAACGGGTAGTGAGACATGAAGTGAAAAAAAGAAACATAAAACAGTCTTAATTTCATATGGAATTTTTGTTATTTAAGGTACCTTATTTATTTATAGTTTGAAGTAACTACTGTATATCCTTTGTATTATAAATTCGTATTCCATCAAGTATTTGGTGGGATAGTTTAATATAACCATAACGATAGCCTTTGTTGCTGTCCAACAATATGTATGTGATTTGATCAATTAATCCTAGTTATTACACACACATGTACTAATCAATTTTCATAGGAAGGGTGTTTTTGAATATATAAACATATATTTTTTCGACCAAAATTGAGAAAATGTTATTATAGATTATTTTTAGTGTTATTTTATAAGTATTGATAATTTCTATAAAAAATAACAGTTGCAGATCACATTACCTGCCGTATTAATACGTAAAAGTAGATATATTAGATTTTATACCTATCAGATAAAACCTTTCCTTTGAAAATAGGAATTTATATATAATATATTACACAGCTATTAAAATTTTATGGATTTAAAAATGGGAAACTTACATCTTTGGCAACATGGATGAATATATACTAGTCGCAATTTACTGTTTATCCTTTGTCGAGGAGGTTGAGGTTTGAATCTTGAATTGTATAGCGAGGTGATTTTTTCTACACGCAAAATAGGATACATTTCCTATAAAATAATCCCTTTCTTACTCCTGTAATATTAGTGTAGATATGTTGACCTTCCGGATGACGAGTAATACATGAAACAAATACATAAAAACCAGTAAATCAAGATTAAATAAATAATAAAAATACTGGATGGATTTAATTATGTCTTGTAATATATACAGTTTACTCAAATTTACCAAAAACGCTTTAGGACAAACTTCAAGGAAATGCTTTAATTTCTTCTTAAAATATAACATAACTCTTTTCAGGTACCAAAAACTAAAAATAGATAAACGATAAACTCCATCCTGTGTAGTGGTAACTGGAATACCACACCAGAAATCTTTTTTGAGAAAAGAGAAGTCATTTGGAAATCCAAACATTTAAGTAAAATATATTTTGTAGAAATAAACGTTAGTTCTAAAAACTACTTCAATAGGAAGCTACAAACTCGGAAACATTTAAAATGACCGTAGTTTAAACGTAGTTCTAGGTTAAACACAAACTAAACTGATTGGTTTTTATGGAAATTACTAATAAGACTGGATTATAAATAAAAAAACGGGAATAATTCGTGAGAAATGCACCTATAAAATATTGATAAGTGATAATCTATTTTTTATTTTTAGCACCGTGTCTTACTACCGGTTTGGGTTAGACGCTTATTTACTAACTACGATAATGTTTTTATGGATTAGGAAGGCTATATTTATAGGAAGTGTACTCGTATTTGCGTGGAGGGAGAGTGAAAATTAATTTAGGGAAAAACCGCCCTCAGTACACTTGAGAGAAATTCGAACCTTGATCTTCCCATCATCGGCAGTTTATTCTACTGGAGAGAATAGCACTTTAGACCACACGGCCACTGAAGTGGGTAATCTATTTTAAAAATTATTTGTGCTACGTGTCTTAGTGTCCATCCGGCTAACCATATATTTTCACTAAAGGGGTAATCATAAGTAAGATAGAATTTTGAGAAAAAGTAAAAAAATATCGTGGAGGATTATTATTATTATTATTATTATTACCACCGCGTCTTACTACCCGTTCGGGTTATACGCACTTACGCTAATGCGCAATGGTAGGGTGATTGCGAGATGAAATGGAGGACCTAGAGTTTAATGTGGAATCCGAACCACGGTGGAGGCCTGGCATTCCACACATTCACAAGTTGTGATTAATACACGTCTTGTCAGAGGTGAAGGCAGGGCTTGGCAATCAGATAAATCTGTGCCGGGACTGAGGATTGAATCCCGGAGCCGTAGCACATATGTTCGACACCTTACTCCTAGACCGCCAGGTGACCTGAGGAATAGTAGAAATACATTTAAAAAAAACATATACCTAAATGGAACCAGCATGGACTCAAACCCCGAATTCTCCGCCATATTCAAATCATTACATATGAGGTTGGCGCCTTAACTCACATAATTATTGATGCCTTTTTTTTAAAGATTTAAAACTCTAATAAATCCATTGAATTAGACATCATCAGGTATTATATATAAATATTAATACATATAACTATTGTTTATTATGTAGTACCGCTTTTTTTTAAATCTAGATCCAATTTGAGTGGATATAAAATGTTTTCATTTATATCAAGGAATTAAATTATATAATTAACTGAAACAAATTGAAAGTTAACCAAGAAAAACTTCCATATTTATAAAAAAGTGTTTGCATCAAATGTTAAATTTTAATAATGCCACAGGAAATTGGTTTAATTTATTTAATCTCTCAGAAAAATTACTATCTCCTTTAAATGTTTTTGGGGGGAAACTTACGGCAACTTTCTGCACGTCTCTCCATCAAGACTACTCACAGATGTACAGTACATATTGTTTGTTTTGCTGCGTATTATACTATTTCTCAAGTTTGTTTTTAAGGTTATATAGATAACTAAACTAAAAAAAATATTCCCCCAGGCACGCTTGCAGTGCCAGTATCTGCGTAAATTAAGCTAGGGAAAAACATCGTGTGTTTATTTTTATCACCGCCTCTTACTACCTGTCCAGGTTATACGCACATTGCATGTGTCTAATAAATGAAATCTTGAAAGTGAATACAATTTTTAAACAAATCAAGCTTTTCTTTTTGTTAACACCACATGAGATAGTAGAGGATGGAAGCTTGGGATGGATGAGATAGAGAAAGTAAGATGCCAAAGAAAATGATGTATATGGAAGTGTATAGGAAAAAGATCACAAGGGAGACGGGAGGAGCAGATAACAGAAAGTGTGCAAGCAAGAGAAGAAGAATGGAAGCAATTATATGAGAAAAAATGGTGGAAGGATAGAGTGAGAGAGATGGAGGAATTTTAAAAAACTAACCCGGCCACTGGCTAGAAACAGTTGATGATGATGATAACACCAAGTTTTACTACCAGTTTGGATTATACACATATGTTCTAATTACGATAAATGTGCTAGATATGAGGAAGGTTGATTTTAGAGGAAGTGTAGCCGCATTTGCGTGAAGAAATAGAGATTGAAAGGCCATCTAGGAAAAAACCTTAGTACATTCCATCGGGATTCAAACCCCAAGAGTTACTTTATCTTCAACTTTGCACCCCTAATGTTGTTGGTGCATAATTCAAATTATTTTTACTTTCTCTCTATCTTACAGGTAGAGAAAGTATGGTGATCGTCAAAAAAATCGAACTCGAGATTTTGATGAATTTTGACGTTTCATGACTTCCTGAATCCGAAAAAGTGGTTTTTGAATTTCCGTCTGTCTGTCTGTCTGTCTGTCTGTACCTCCAACTAGAGCCTAAACTATTTTACCGATTGAGCTGAAACTTGATATCTAGAGTTTTCATAGGGTTGCCCCGAGGGGTTTTTCGAATTGGATATCTACCCCTAAAATTAAGGGTAGTTTACTGAAAGGAAAAAAAGAGAAAAAGTCGATTTTCTCAAAATCGGCTCTAACAATTTTGATTAAATTTCATTTATAAACATTAATAAATATTACAAACAAAATGGCTACTCTCAATATTTCGGCAAAATCGCTTTAAGGGCTCCGGTCTGAAGCGTAAATTAACATTTTTTATAATAGCTCCGAAACTATTTGAGATATGAAATTACTTAGCATTACAAATATGTATATATATTTATAATACAAATATTTTATCCGAAACATATTTTTATAAAATCAATAACTTACAATCTATACGCAATTATATGATTTTTTTAACTTTTTGGACATTAAAGTTTAAGTATTGCGACCGTAAAAAAAACTAACCTGAAATGTTGATGGATGTCGACGTCTCATGACCCCCACACCCCTAAAAAATAGTCTTTGCAATGCCGTCTGTCTGTGTGTCTATAAAAACTTAAAATTAAGGGTAGTTTACTGAAGGGCGAAAAGAGAAAAATTTTGTTTTCTCAAAATCTGCTCAAACGATTTTGATTAAAATTTGTATCTAGGCGTTGATTAAGATTATAAATAGACTGGCTATTTTCATTTTCCTATGAAAATGATTTTTAGGGTACTTTACAGAAGCGTTAATTTCCGTATCTCCACAACTATTTGAGAAACTAAACAACTTATCATTGCAAAATTGTAGGACTATTAGAAATAAAAAACTTTTATTTGACATATATTTTTATAAAATCAACAGTTTCTGAGATATTTGCAAATATATTAATACAATTTTGTGAGCTTTAGTTGTAAACATATACTACTTTAGTCTTAACGCAATAATTCTCCAATGCCATAGAGTAATTAAATATAAGTATCTAAAAAAAGTATGTTATTTTTCCTTAAAGCTCTTTGGAGAAATGTTTGCACAACAATGATCTATCTCCATTTTAGACTCAATAGTCAATATTTACATTTTTTATTGGTAAAAATGTATAAATGAATAATTAAATATCAATGCGATGACTTGAAGATCTGCAACACCTTATAAAATTTTAAAATTTTAACCAGAAATCGAAATTGTAATACAAAGTGTTGACCCTTGTGGAAGACATTAAACTGTTTGAAATGCTCTTAGATGGACAAAGATGTGCCTCTTTTCTCATTGATTATATATCATTGTATATTATTGTATATCATTGTATATCATTGTATATTATTTTATGTGATGCAATGTACATTATTCCGTTCAGAAATCTTGTGAGTTTATAGAAAGAGAAAGTCTGTGCGGTGCACCGTACCATTTATTTTAAATCATAGTTTACGTAACTCCTGATATGTCTTCTCTTACCCCAGGTTTTTTTTTTACCGGTGTTCTAGAATCGTTGAATTTAACAAATTTAATGTAAATATAATGTTTTTTATTGCTTACTACTTTAAGAATTATCTTTTTATATCTTTTAAAACGTTGTTTCAATGGTAATGCTATTATAACATATCACATCCCTCCCTGGCTGGCAAGGTGCCATTCTTCCAACTGGTCGGTCGACCGTTTCTTGGCGGGAAATTGTATCAAATCTTTAACAGGAACGATAAATGTGACAGTGTTGGAGGTAAATCCGGTATCATTGGGTACCTACGTCATTTCCTGTTGAATTATATACACCCAGCCATAAAGTTTGGTGATTTATAGCTTGTTTTTATATCGTACTTGTGTTATGTTTTACATTAATAGATGTATATATATGTTTATATATATTTATATATATATATATTTTTTCAAATAGGTAACCTCACACATTGACAACTCTTACAGACGTGGTCTGCTTAAACCTTGACTCTGGAGGGTTTTTACAAATGCGGCAAATTCTAGCCTTGTATTTCTTAGGTATTTACAAACGTAACAAAGTTTAATTTTTCATCTGACAGGCTTTTACAGACACAGCAAAATTTTTACCTGACACATGGCAGGATTTTTACAGATGCTTCTTAATTTAACCTTGTGCCTGACAGGAATTTACAGAATTTGTACAATCTAACCCAGTGTATGGCAACACTTTTATCGAGCGATACTAGTGATCTCACATTTGGGCAGACTTTTACAAACGCGGCACGTTCGAAGCTGCTAATATTTTATGTCATACTATAACGGTAACAAGGCTAATCTAACCTAACTTTGGCTGATCGATTTCAACACCAAGCTAAACTTCCGTTTAGTTTTATTATGATAGCCACGAAGTGTACAGAATGAATGAATAAAAGTTGCAGGTCGGAAATTTTTCCTTTGACGTGATCAAGGTCGTTTTGTGACAAATATCTCATAAAGATTATATATAGAATTGTGGATGGAGTGGCAAATTATACTCCGTGTGGTAGGAAACAGTCAGGATACAAGCTATTTGAAACTAGTCTGAATTTTGTAGAAAGCCTGCTATTTGAAAACTGCAAACTCATGTTGTCACAATGGTGGGTAAAAAAAATAAAATAATTGTATTCAAATTCTTATTCCATTTAATTATGTAAAGATAAATTATACAGTAATCTATGAGGGTGTGTTATTGAAAGTATTTAATAACTGTTTGGATAAAATTTATAATTAATAAATCAAATTAGACATATTTATAGAAAGACAAATTTTAGTGGCTTAAAATTAATTTTCGTCAGGTTTTACTATAAATGCGTTTACATAATCTAATAAAGTCAGTAAATACAAATAATATACTATTTAGGTTAATCTAGTGAACACATAAATATAAAGTAAATGCATTACGTGTGATACAAAAATCAATTTTTTGTAGGTAGGATCCGAAAATGTATTCACTATTCAGCTATAAAATGTATCTGTAAATCGCAATGGGATAAATGGGTCTATGACGTTAGATGCAAATTGCATTTTCTTGCCGTTGGTAATGCGTTTGGAGTTAAAATGCTAGCTGGGCGTTCCCTAAGAATTAAATAGATGTGTTTACCCATCCTCCTTCCACGCTAATATGTGTGGATTTCCTATGAATATTCTTTCTCATATTTGCCCTTTATAAGTATAAGTTTTTGATTACTTTTAACAAAAGGGTTTTTAATGGCTTAATCTTTTTTTAATCCCCTTGTTTCATTGTATACTTACTGTACAAACTGTTCCAGTTATACGAATATACTGTATGATAATTACTCTGATGGGGCTGGGATGAAGAAGGAAGCATTTTAGAGGTAATTTACCCACATTTGCGTGAAAGGAGAGTGGGAGGCCATGAAGATCAACCTTAGTAGACCCAACCAGAATTCGAACCCCAATCTCCCCGTAATTATTAAGCCAGTCCAACACGAGAATGACGCCTTAGACTATTCGGCCACTAAAGTGAGCAAAGGCTTCACCCAAAGGGGTGGTTTAGATAAGGTAGGTTCTTTAGAGGAAGTGCACCTACGTAAGTATGTAAAAGGATGAGAAAACACAGTGGTGAATCACATTTGGGAAACAATCCCGCTTGGAGCAATCCCGTTACCTGTAGCTCAGTAAATTAAGAGCTTGACGCCTCAGGCCAAGTGACCACAGGTCCAAGTTTTTTTTTACGTGAACATTTAAAAACAAAACGAGTCGTATAGCCAGGCAAAAAACCATTTAAGTCAGTTATCTTGGCTGTCCAAATCACAGAGTTTGTAATGAAGTCCAGCGTGAGTTCAGAATTGAGTGATTTTTGTTTAAATTTACAGATCAATACTTTTTTTTTAGAGACCCCAACCACTTTATTTTTACATAATGAAATCTGTCTTAATATATTCCATGTATTTACCTACTTAAATTGTGTGTGGATTGTGGATTCACTTTTGAAAATTTGTTAACTTTGATACTATAAGCCTTGAAGTAAATGTTTTTATTTTAAAAAAAAGTAACTTAAAAACATTGATTTGGTGGAACTCAAGTGATTGCTCCCGAAATAGTTTGTCATTTTCGGAAATTGAGATTTCCTCCTTGAATATTTTTGAAATTTGAACTGTTTGGGCATATTTTTGTGTACAAGCTTTAATTTTTTTAAAACTTTTCTAAATGATGACAACCATTTAGATAAAGCTTTGGGATTCATCGCTGAAAAAAAATCGCCTTATGTTCTAAATATATGGTTTAATACAAAGTAGCGTCTTGCAAACTGCGCTCTGCCATAGTTATTTCAGAATTCATTAGACAATTTTAGAATATTCGTTATTTATTTTACACACTATAAAATAGCATCAGTTAATTTTATGATTGACAATATTTTTCAAATATGAATAATGGACATTTTCCAAAGGTGAAGGTAGACTATGTGATGTATTAAGTTTGTTTTATGCTTGTAAGATTTAACTGACTTTATTGAATGTTCATAATATTAGTGTTAGATATTCTATGAGATCTCCAGCATATATTTTTCTGGTGCAAAAGTTCCTTTAATCTAAAAAGTTTGGAAACCCCTGATCTAAAGCATAAAAAAAAAGTTTATTTAATCACTCTGTCAAGACATCAAAGAAGCTATATACATTTTATAACGGGATTCATAACCCGATAAGAGACTACATATAAAAATAAACAAAGTCGTTTAAGATACAAAATAGTACTTCGGAAGTCCTAAATTATAATATACTTCTCTATCAACATAAATAAGTTAGTTAGATATTCAAAAAAGAGACAGCTTCATTGGGTTTACTTAATTTAGGTCAATCTTGTGTGTCATAAGCTTTTAATTTTCACACCATTCCATTTTGACATCAAGCAATATAATTTTCAAAACACAGCTGTTTTGATACACAAATGATTTTGATAATACATTAATTCAAATTCAAGATAAATAAAATTTACAATTTTTAACAACACTCTGTTTAAAAAAAATCATAGATAATATGTTAAATCATTGAAATATATTTATCTTATTTCTTTAATGAAAACCTTTTTGAACAAATTTCATTAATGGAAATAATTTTAGTGGGCCTTTTGATATTTGCAAGTAAAATATATATTATAAAATAAAACAACTTATAATTAAGAAAAAACCATTCTTTTATGTGTATGTTAAAATTATAATTAAATTGAAATGTATCATTTGAAGGGATTAGGGCATTTGGCGCAATCAGGAACTATATTAGCTTAAATATACGTGTCGTTTGGACAAGGTTGTTCATAGGGCGTTTGGCGCTAACCAAGAATCAAGGCTATTGTAAAACATTGTTTTATCTATTTTAAACAATTTGTTAAACATGTTTAGTAATGTCTATATTTTAAAAAGTATTTAATACATTAACGAGACAAAAATGATATTGTCAAAGTTTTAATTTTTTTTTTTCGTTTATAGCATCATATTCAATTAATTAAAGTGCTGGTGATTTTCAAAACACAAATAATAGTAATCATCTAACAGATCAGCCAATAAAACCATGTGTTTTGCAAGTGAGAAAATAGAGTTTCCGTTCTTCAAAATTTTACTTAAAAGCTAATAAATATATTTGTTTAATAGTAACGTTGGCGAAAGATCAAAAAGAGACTTGCTTGTTAGAATAAAAAAAATATAAGTTTAGTGAGAAAATATTTGCTTTGGTGGCAGTGTTGATGGAGAATAAACAGGAACTTGATACATCAAAGAGATTGATTTGGTATAATATATATAGATATATTTAAAAATAAATAGCTATAAAAATGATAGTCTTACAAACAGCAATAAGTTTAGTTCATGGTTCACCGTCAATAGGGAAACAGAAATATAAAATTCAAATGTAATGCCTTTAATAACAACGTGTTTGCTGAAACTTTTTTCCTCCGCCGCTTCTTACTATCCGTTTGGGTTGTAAACATTTGTACTAGGTACGCTAATGTTATAAGGATGAAGAAGAAGGAATTTAAAAGAATTATACCCACATTTGCTTAGAGGTAGAGTGAAAACTCGTTTAGGAAAAATAACACCCGATCGGGATTCGAAACAAGATCTCTCTGTCATCATCAGTCCAGTCTGACACGAGAGTGATACCTTAGACTATGTGGCCACCACAAAAGCAGGTTTGTTTGTATTTAACTTTAAATAAATATTATTTAATATGTAACAGAGGTTTTCAAATAAGTTACATAAATGCAATATACTAGCGTTTTAAAATGATTTTTAACTATGCGTCGTTTGTAATTTTCGTGTAGACAAGCCAAATATTACAAATGTTTATGTTTTTTCTTTTAAAAAACTTAAATGGTTAAATAAAATGTGGCAATTGGTGGTCAATAAGTACCTAAATAATATTTTTTTAGTATATTTTATTTAATTTTTCCTCTATCCACCTTTTACTACTCTTTTGATGATTTACAATAAAATGCAGGGATTTAGAGAGTGTACTGGCGTTTGCATGGAGGTAAAGGGGATTTTTTTTTTTCAGAACAGTTCTAGTTGATCCAGCTGGGATTTGTACTTTGAGTTCATCATTATCAAGCCAGACAAAATTAAATGATGGCCTTTGTCTGCGTATTAACCGTGGGTGGTGATGGAACAGTGAGCTTTGGGTGCTTTTCCATGGTTGCGTTAAAACAATTACTCTTGTGATGCAGAGTTTTCACAAAATAAACATAAATTAATGAGATTCATATATTACAGATTTTTAAACCATTTTGTATTTGTTTGTGATGTTTTTTATTTGACTGTAGGACCTATCTTTTAGAAATTTTTAATTTTCATAGAGTTGAGGATTTGTGCAAAGCTATGGTTTGTCTAGCGAGGACTTTTACCTAGGTAACAAAGATTTGTAATAGTAGGGTTTTAGTTTTACCTTTAAGGATCGACTTCTTTGTCAAATGGTAGCAGTGTGTGGTAGCTGTGTTCCTCAAGCGGCTTTCACACGAGGTGACGGTGCCCATCGTCTGTGCCAACTGCATGCCATACCTTATTAAATTCCCTCCATTTCCTAACTTTTCTCCAGTGTGTTAACATGAGCCAAAGAAATATGTTCGTGTGTTGTGTGTGTTATTATGCCAACGTTTCAGATTATGGGTTGATTAAAGCTGATTAGGCTGATGATGATGATGATGACACAATCCGAGATTTGTACTCATCTAATCATCTGTCCCAAAGCACAGGGCACAATTCCACTCACGCAATTAATGCCTCAAGCTATATTTCGAAAGTTTCAGAAGCGATAGTATCTACTCAATACAACGAACAATGTGGTACTGAAGCTAGCACGCCATGCGGACCGAAGGTAAAATACCGTGGCATGTGAAGAGATGCATTAAACAAAATGTATGTTTCTCGACAATATCGGCGCTACCATCACGGCACGGCGGCTGTCCTTGGCTGAGATACGCCATTTGTACCCCAGCAGCCGTTCATGGCATTCTCATCGTACCATCACGTGTGAAAGCTCTCATTTAAACCTGTGTACCTCGATAACCATGGTGCCGTGTCTGTCATACACGGTGACGGCAAAAAAAACATCACGTGTGAAAAAAAACTGTCTCTCTATTAAAGCCGATATACTCGCTTTTTCCAACTTGAGCCTATGAATATTTCCTGTATCTTATAACATACTTTCATAATATAATTACTTACTCTATGTCATTATAAATTGGAAAGTGCATTGAAGCAATTACAAAACTACGGCACCTATCCCTATTAAAACATGAACACTCATGGCAAACTTTTGAATGTTTATTGATGGAATTTTTTTTATGGCGAGAGCTCATCACGCCCACGCCCAACCCCAAGCTAGAAGACCACCCCTATTGGCTGGCCACTACTATTTATTCAATATATTCGCAGCTATCCTTCTTAACTGAAGACCGTATCTTCTATCCGCAATCTGAGTACGCACTGTTACGTGGATGGGAAAGGACCCACGAAAAAAATATTATCATGGTATAATCTCTATACTATAAAGCCCCATGGCTGACTCAATCACTGACATTAATGTTTACCCACTTCCAGATGAGCTAAAATCTTGAAATTTGGCAAACTTATAGTTTATAGCCTGAAACTGACGGGGAAATTCCAAAAAGTTAAAAAAAATTAAATTAAGACCCCGAAAAAAAACTCAAAATGCGGAGCAACTTTAAATTCGGTGCGGATCTTTCTTTGGAGGCCTCTTGTGACTAAACGGTAAGACCTATCAAAAAACGGATTGCACCAGAGCTAGATTTTTTTGATTTTAGGTAAATTTTGCACATTTTCCATACATTTTTAATTTTCTGACACCCTTATGGGACAGCTAGTATCATAAAATTGTAAAAATAAATCAACGTTTAAAACAAAGATGGAAATACATTATCTTACATTCACTGGGGGTATGGGGGCGGAGCCCACAACGAGCAAAGCGAGTAAATAATATAAAACCATACCTCTTAGGTGAAAATAAGCTATTTTAAAGAGATAATTGCATCGTGTTCGCAAGATCTAAGGATTGTTTTCACAATAGATTATATCACTGTTGACAGAGAGTTGAAGTACGAATTCCGGCCGGGTGTACTGTATATGGTTTTTATATCTCCCTAAAAAAAGTGATTACATTTCCCTCTAAATTCTACCTCCCTCGTACCTTACCCACTAGTGTAAATATGCAAATAGCGCCGGATGGGTAGTAATACTTGTTGACCATGAAGACAATAAAAAAAAAATTTTTTACATATATTATCAATCTCTCTACCACCGTTTTCATTATGAATACATCCACTAAGCTGATCTTTTTTTTTTTTTTTTGCGTATGGCATTTCTGATCGGGAGGGATATGACATCCGATTCATTCGCCTGTATATAGACTATTCGTCACTCTAGTGGCACGGAACGTTACCCAGGGTACACCTATGGAGGTTGTCAACACTACCCGCAATGAGATGATGTGAAGATAGTGAATGTGGAGGGGAGGGCCAGTAAGATTATTAAACCTAACTTAGTCTAATTTACCAATACCTGGTGACCGTTGGGATGATTCCCCCTAAGAGAAAAATACTCAAGGCATCGAACCCGGGACCTATAGGTTCGTAGTTAGGTGCACTGACCACGACACCACGGGGCCGGATAACTGATCAGTTGACTGGAGGTGACAACATTTTATCAAAATCACTTTCTAAAAACTAATTTCTGTTAATTAAGAAGCTAAGGTGTAATAGCATTTGCCAGTTTTTTAAAAGTTTTAAATATATCTTGTTATTTCAAGACTACGTGTAAAATAATTAAAACAATTGCTCAGCATAAAAAGGTGCAACAAAAACACCCATAAAGAAGAAATTCCATAAAATTGCATTTAAATGATGATAACTGTCGATATTAGATTTCTTTTATATTTAAATGTTTAGATTATTTATCTTTAGTGACGTGTACATTATAATTTATTAATAAATACTAAACCTACAGTGTTCAATAGCAATTATTAGTTAAAAAAATTGAAATTTGAATGGAATAGTTCGTACAATGCTCGCAATAAATAAATGTCTTAGCCTCCTTCATTAATTAGATCAAGGCTGCGTTGATGTTGAGTGGGGATACTGTTGGCAATCTATACATGCCATCAAGTGTAAATATCAGAATTTCATGCGGTTATAAAAAAACATAAAAAAAAGTTGAACGCTATAGGTGACCCAAATACACCAAAATAATCTGTCAATATGCATATTTGAAGTTATGTTTTCGTAATACTTAAGAGTTCCTCTAGGAAATAGTTTGAATTATTGGTCTTAATTTAGGTAGTTTCGTAAGATGCCACATCAAGGATAGGAAAATGTTTACAGTGTTAACACCCTTTGGTAAACATTTATTTGGTTGGATCAAGATACATCTGTATGAGTCGTCTCGATTAATTTAAATAAATCAAAATATATAGAGCTTGAAGATTAATTACTTTTCTTGACGCGTGCTAGTTTTGTTGTGTTTAAATAAGTTAAATTTCTAAAGCTCCGAAGTGTGTAGACGTATTCATGAAGAATGTTTAGACATTATCTAAGTGGTGGTATGAATAAAATTAATTGCAATCGAAAGTTATTTTAATCAGATATAAAATAAAGAGGTAAGATAAAATTGTGGGGGGAAATGTAGATTTTTGACTTTATAAAGATTAGGATCTCCACACCTATGCTGTAATCACACATTATGTTGTCATAGCCACTATGATATCATAGCACCATGATGTCACCCTCTCATCACACATATGTTGTCATTGCACCTATGCTGTCATAACACATATGCTGTTATGGCCCATATACTGTCATCGAACCTATACTGGCATTTGCACATTTGCTTATCCCACTGTGCTGTCATCACACCCATACTCTCATCGCCCCTATGCTGTCATTGCACTATTCTTTCATTGCACTTTTGCTGTCATCATACCTAATCTGTCCTCACACTTTCCTGTCGTCACACCTACGATGTCATCACACCTATGCATTAATTGCACTAGACTTTTATTTTTTATGTTTATATCTGGCTTGGTTGTGAGGGTGGCGGTGGATTTAAATCTTTTTCATCGTGGGGATTAGACCAGAACTTTTTCTATTTAATTAAACATTCTGACCAAATGCCATTGTACTCATATCAGATATCCAAAGACTGCTGAGAGTACAATGTGTAGATAGTTAAATTAAACGTTTCAACGGAAGAAATATTTTATTAACTTGTCCAAAATGATTTTTGGTTTAAAAGTTGGCAAAAACTCTGTACCCAGTTTTTTTATCAACCCCGCCCAACCCCTCCCCCTAACACACACACACACACATACCTAAAGGGGTAGTAATGAGGACGTGTTTTTAGAGGAAGGACACTGTATTAACGTGGAGAGGGAATGGAAAAACCTAAAGTGATAAATCACATTTGTAAAACCACTCACTCACCTCCTTCCAGTCCACCAAGCCAAGATTCGAACCTCAACCTCCCGCCACCGATAATATAGTCTATTACTAGGTTGACGTCATAGACCATGTGACCATCTATGCAGATAATATGTTGAAAATAATATTAGGCTCGGATATAGGAATTTTGACAAATTTACTTACTTACAATATGGTACTAGAACTCGAAAGTTCACTACCGCACTCACAAAAGTACGCACCCTATCCCGGTTTAATTCTATCCAGTCTATCTCATTACACCCTATCTCTCTCAGGTATAGCCAAATGTTTCCTCCAATCTGCGTCTGGATCTTCTCAGTGTTCTTTTCCCATTGGGTTTGCCATTCAATAACTTGAACGCGGTTCTAGATACTCCCATTCGCGTGCATGACCTGCCTCGTAATCTGCGAGATTTTACTACCCTAACAATGTCTGGTGAAGAGTGCAAGGTATGCAGCTCATCTTTATGTAGCCTCCTACAATCCTCACTATCTTCATCCATTTTTGGAACCAAATATCTTCCTAAGCGCCTTGTTTTGAACACCCTAAATTTCTTTTCGTCATTTAAGGTAAGAGGCCATGTTTTATACCCAAAGAGAGTAACCGGTAAAATTATGGCTTTGTATATTCTTAGTTTTACATTTCTTGACATCAGACGAGACGCCAACAACTAATTGACAGAGTAATAACAAGCATTTCCTTACTGTATTCTTTTCCTAATCTCCAATATAATATTCTTATCGCTAGTTAAAATTGTTCCTAAATATTGAATTCATTTTGACAAACGCAAATAAAATATAGGTTGACACTTAAAAAACAGTTATCTAAGCGTGATTTAGCGTGCCTCTGCTCTACCAAAATCATCTTTAAATGATTTACAGGTCTTATGGAGAGAAGCTTTATCTTTCTCTTACTCGGTTAACTGTTGTCTATCACCTACTTTGGTGGCCACATGGTCTAAGGCAGGGTGGTCCAAAGTTTGTCATCCCAACGGACAATTATGATTACCATTGTCATTTAATAATCCCATAAACTTAATATAAGCCTACAAACAACACTTAATAAGCAATTATATTCAATACTTTTATATACATTTTATTTTTGGTTGGTAGATTTTTAAAATTTTATTGCCAACAAAAGTTTTTTATCTTCTAAAAATGTATTATGAAATATACACGCACCAAACTTGCACAATAATCCTTAGCATTCATTATAAATATATATTTAAAAGTATTTTTACTGATAAAATAAATGCATGGCAAAATGCAATCATGCCTTTTTAATTAAATGGTTTTTTTAAAATCATTAGCTATTTTACATCCGTCGCCGATGGTTTCTCTTTAATTTTCCTCCAAGATACTGTGAGGGCCACATTCCTAGTGAACATGGGCTGCCAGATGGACCACACTGGTCTGAAAGGTCTTCTCGCAATAGACTGGACTTCCGATGGCGGGGATATCGGGGTTCGAATATGAAGAAGGTTTTCCCTAAATGGTTTCCCCCACGCCAATGTGGGTACACTCAATCTAAATTCAACCCTTCTCATCCCTGACATATTTTTAATGATGGAGCTATCTGATAACTTAACGGAACATTTCTAAAATGGAAAATGTACTCAAAATGGAAATCTTTCCGTGGAGAATGATCCATTTCACATCTCTAAATAACTCCGCACACGTTTCGTTCACTGTCGACTTTGTCTCCGCGTGCTGGTCGTGACGATGGGTTGAACCACCTCTGAGAACGTCCAATCTTTGGCTTCTTAGGAATCCTCAAAGTTTCTAGCTGGGTACTGTTGCATCAACCATAAATCTCCTCTCCTCTCCACATATTCCCTCTTCCCAACCACCCGCACATTCCCGAATATTTGGCCGCGGGCCATTTGGGCGGGGTGTTTCCCCACTGGCACACTCATAGAGGCCGGGCTACACTAAGAACTTTGGCAAGGAGACGTAGCCCGGGGGTCCTTTTGAAAACCAAGGCCACACTGCTAAAATTTGTTTTGATTAGTATCTGTGGACACGTTGGAATAAATAATAGGATCATTTACTTTAGTTTTACGGGAACGAAAAAAATTGGGGTTTAGAATCCCGGCCGAGCGTTGTTTTTACTCGGTAGTTTTCCACACTTACACTCCAATCAAATTCGGTTACATTTCCTCTAAAACCATACCTTCTCATATATACCTTATTGCATAATTAAACGTGTACATCCCTGACGGGTTGTAAGACGCGAATAAATAAATGCCTATGGTGCACCGCAATACTTCTCTTTCCTTTATCTTAAAATATTTACTAAAACTCATAAGGTTTGTGAAACGAAATAATATCTATTATTGCAGAACCATTTCATCAAAAAGCATAAATGAAATAATAAACACGATTACAGAAAAATTGAGAAAAGAGGGACATCTTGTCCACCGAAGAGCACAACAGTCAATTTCTGTTTTCAAAGAGATCCTTAAAAATGTATATATTGGTTTATAGTTCAGAAACTATTGTTTTAAAATAGTATACTTTAAATTTTTATTAATAGTAGCTGTTATAACTTTACATTGGCAAGCTGTCGCGTATCTCAACTAGTTGCGGAGATAAGATCAACATAGGAAATTTTTGCTTTTGTAAGCTATCCCTAAAGTAATTTTCATGGAGAACCAAGGATATTTTGTAATGTTAAACAATGTCTAGATAAAAAAAATCTATTATTATTAGAACGAATTTGGAGAAAATTGATTTTTCTCTTTTTTCCCTTCAGGAAACTACCCTTAATTTTAGGGTTTGTTATCTAATTTGCCAAAACTCCTCGGGGGAACCCTATGATAGCCTT
Organism: Timema podura; assembly: GCA_033556935.1. Lineage (NCBI taxonomy): Eukaryota > Metazoa > Arthropoda > Insecta > Phasmatodea > Timematidae > Timema > Timema podura. The sequence goes on from JAVRXN010000011.1 coordinate 60,961,767, forward strand.
ATATCCAAAGTTTTAGCCCGATTGTTAAAAATGGTTTAGGCTCTAGCCCGAGATATCGACAAAGAGACAGACGGCATAGCGAAAAACACATTTTCAGTTTTGGGGTCATGAAACGTCGACATTTAGCAAAATATTGAGTTTCTCTCTCTCCGAAGGGTCGAGGGAAAGTAAAAATAATTGGAAAGCTTGATACGTAATTTTAACTTGAACCAACAATTTTGAAACTTGCTTAAACTAGGATTACATATTTAACCTGTACACACTGATTTAACCTTGAAAATATTTTACATGTTTACGTGTGTGTGATATTTTCCATTAGTAAATTTGTATTAAATGTATTTAAAAAAAAATGTTTTTCCAACAGTAATTTTCATTTCTTTGGAAACGTTCACCAATTTAACATTACAACAAAAAGTAGGGCCTAGGTTGTGTACATATAATTAGAGCTGTCATCGGCACACCACCAACATATTGCTAAATAGCGCTATTTTTATATTTTTAACAAACACAGACTACAGACTCGCACGTCACACACGTCATACACACGCTGATGGGCATGGGGGACATAGCTGTTATCTATTTAATTTGTCAAATACAATCAATTTTTAATAATAAAATATCCAAAATATATTATAAAAGTTATATTAACTTTTAATTATATTAAATAATAATAGTTTAACACGTATTTTTTCTACTGAAGGGACTGTATTATTGATCCACTTCGGTGATCACATGGTCTAATGCACTACTCTCGAGTTAGATTAGACTGGCGAAAACGGTCGGGTGCACTGAGGGTTGTTTTTCCTAAATGGTTTTACACTCTCCCTACACGAAAATGCGGGTGCACTTTCTCTGGATTAAACGTTTTTAAATCCCTAACCCATTAGTGTAGTCCGAATAGCTAGTTTGACGGGGTGTTAAAAAAACTGTATTATTAATTGTTCTAAAAAAATATTTGTTTTTAGACAAGTGATCTTAAACTAAGACACGAACACTTTTTCAAAAAATGCTTTGTGTGTTGTAAAAGTTAAAGGTTATTGGCCGTAAAATGGGGCAAGGCCATACCAAGCTCGCCAAGGACTATTCGTTAAGATCATCCATTTCTTTAGGAAGAAAAAAAAAACGACGACACACAAAACATCCTGATATAATCGTAGTTATTTCAGTATAAACACATTGATACAACTTCTCGAATATTAATCACTTCCAAAATGGTATAACATAAGTCACGCTGTTTCGACACCGCCTAATAATTCCCCCTCTTCCCCCACACCCTCCAAACCATAAAAAGTCACAGCTGTTCAGAGCCTCCCATTAGATTTAGAGACTTTTGGCCCAAGTTATTTTTTTTTTTTTCAAAATAATGGTCCTACTTCCTCATGACACGCACGAACTTCTCTAAGCTCGTGAACTAATGTTAGAATAGAATATAAATAAACGTTTTCCCTCGATTCTTGCAACATTTTATGAGCCATTTATAGGGGTAAGAGTATACTAATTTCAATATATATTTCTTACAATAACATCAGAAATGATGGTCCCACGCTCTAGGACTAGGTTATCAGTGATAAGGAGGTCAAGGTTCAAATTTTGGCCGTTTGCATTTGAAGGTCTTGGGGGCTATGATTTATCTCTGTGTCTAGCAACACGTCGGGCTGTACGCAGAGGTACCCCGCATTCGCGTGTAAGGAGAGTGGAATTATTTTGTAAAAACCATCCTAAGTACAACCGGTTGTCCAGTATTTTACCATTCGAACACCAAAATGGCCCTAAAGTTCAATTCACACATTCAGCGAAAATATAGATCAGAATCTACTTAAGTCATGCAGCAATTCACATGCTCTGTGTTGACCCATGATACATTTAAACGCAAACTTAAAACAGCTGATTATCAACATATTTTAATTTCTAGTGAATAAATATATTTTCGTATTTTGGATCATTTTTACTATGGGTGTTTTCAAATTATAATGCTTTTTCGTGGCACTATCCAATACATCGCTACACAAGCTTTACATTGACGGGTTATTATTTAAGTCTCCTCACAAAAGCCAGATAAGATGTCTGCTCTGCTTGCTTCTAGCTCTACAGCGCATGCGCACTGATATGAGATGGCTGGTTTTGAGATTTGACTGGGAAGTTATCAGGAAGAATAGACGAAGTAGAGATGAGTTTAAATTTAGCAGAACAGCTCGCGCCGATGTGGATGGAAGCCTCGTGATTGGTTTGGAGGGTTTCAAGTAACTCTCTTTCTGTTTTGCGCTGGTTTTTTCGGCGAATTTAAATTCACAACTATTCGGTGCTAAGCCACATCGGCGGGCACGTGAACTAAATGTCGGACTCCTCTAGTCCTGTTTACCGGTAACGGGGAGATTAAGGTTGGAATTATGGTTAGGTGTATCTGAGGGTAGTTTTCTCTAAATTGTCATTCTTTTCACCGTCAAATGATGGGTCGTTTCTTATAAACTTTACCACCTTAATATCTTTTCGCGTCAGTCCAGACGGGATAACAATTTTTTTTTTGATGGTGAAATATTGATACCTTAGCTCTAGTGACCTCTAGGAGAGAAAAAAAAATCAAAATTTGTTAAGATTATATCCGTGAATAGCACCTTTGTTCAGCGCCAGGGGTATTGATTTAAATTTCCAAAGATGCCGAAAGATAGGGCTTCATATTTAACAGTAATTAATTTACGATAGGAGAGCTGGATGTTGTGTTGGTTCTAAAAAAAAATAAGATAGTTTGGATAAGAAAAATTAAAAAACCTGCTACTCGCATCAGTGTGCATATTATAATCGTCAATCTCGTTTTTCCTGATTAGCCAGAGACGAGGAGGTTGGGTTTCAAAATCCGAACGGGTGTACTGAAGAAGGTATGTCTTTCCAGTTTCCCTTCCTGAAAGTAAAGCTACATTTCCTCTCAAACATGCATTTATTCAGACTGTTAATAACTAGAATGTTATTTTTTTTAAACATTTAAATAAATGGTTTTGTTAAATGTAATATAGCCCTGTTCTTGAAATAGATCTACTCGGACCGCTGTGACTCTCCGTCCTCTCACTTATCCCCCTCCACCCTCTTCCCCTACCTATCCAGAGGTCGTGTTATAGAAACGTATTCAGTCGCTGGATATAGCCATTCAATAGTCTACTGAGTTCCAGACCTCTTTAAGAGTGATATTACACGGCCTCATTTCTTTGATGTAAGTTCTTTGAAAGTTGAAATGTGATTTATCTTTGACGATCCCTCAAATACCTTTAATAAAATAAAATATTTTATAATATATTTTATATTGTAGGGGTTTATCAAATAAAATTACAGAGTCTAAAAGTTTAACATGGTAATACGAAGCGGCTAAAAATTGTATTTGTACAGCATGAATATAATATTTTCTTACTAAACACAAATTCCACAATTATTATATAATTTCTTAAATCTATATTTTTCCTTTGGTGACCACATTTTTAAATGTTTCATGGCTCTTTATTAAATATTTTATATGATTCTGATTGCTAAATTTCAACATTATTTATGAGTAAGCAGCTATTTTTTTTTTTTCAAATTTTAATTCTAGCACCGCGTCTTACTAACTGCTCAGGCTATACGCATATGTAATAATTACGCTGGTGGGGTAAAAATGAGGAAGGTTGAGTTCAGAAAAAGTGTACCTGCCATTGCGTGGAGTAAAAGTGGAAAACCGTTTAGGAAACACTCCCCTCAGAACACCCGACTGGGACTCGAGACCCGAACCTTAGAGCTTCCTATTATTGGCAGTATTGTGAGAGTGACGCCTTAGACCACGTAGCCACTGAAGCGGGTAAACAGCTATTCATTACGTCTACTAGCACATTTTTGAACCCACAAAAAATAATTCACATTTTTCTTTTGTATTTTAAACAAGTCACAGTAACCCACTTCGGTGGCCGCCTTGTATAAAAAGTCACTCTCGCAATAGACTAGACTGTTGAGACGAGGAGATCGGAGTTTGATCCCTATTGGGTGTACTGAAGGTGATTTTCCCTAAATGTTTTCCCCACTCGGCATCCAGGCAAATGCGGGTACACTTCCTCTAAATTCAACCTTCCTAATCCTCAACTCATTAGCCTAATTGATATATATATAAATGTATAAGCCGAACGGGTAGTAAGACGCAGTGCTAAAAAATAAACAGCCGCAGTCGCAGCAAAAAAAATGACCTTGAGAGTCAGTTTTGGTGATTGCATATACTATATACAAACTGTGATAAAAATGGAATATACTCTAATAACATATATTTTACCAAAGACGTTTCCAAAACATTTGTATCATATTTTATTACTAAATTAATATTTTGGTTTTATAAAATAAATATTACGATGTAATACCACCTTTAGAATCGCTAACGTTTTCTGGAACATAAATACCAGGGTCATCTATATTATTTTTTTCTATAAATTTATATTTATTCATAGAATTCAACCTTTCCTCACCATTCTAGAAAAAATATAGAATAAGTTAAATGTAAATTTTTATTTTATCATAACATTATCGATTATCACCGATCAAGGTTAATTTGGTCATTTGGTCATTTGTCATTTGGTGGCGTGATAAGTTAACGCGTTAGTTTCATGTTGAGCTAGATTGCCGAGGACGTGGAGATCAAGGTTCAAATCTCGGTCGGGTGAACTGGGGGTGGTTTTTCCTAAAATGGTACTCCATTCTCCCTCCGCGCAAAAGCGGTTTCAATTCCTCTAAATTCAACTTTACCCATTCTTAATCGATTAGCGTAATTAGTAGACTACTTAAGCGTATAACCCAAACGGGTAGTAAGAGGTGGTGTTAAATAAAAAAACAGGATATATTTGCGAGTTTAGAAGAAAGATAAACATTTAATAACATTGTATTTTTTCACGTGATCGACTGAAAATTGCCACAAGATTGACTAGTCTCCGACCCCTGATGTATACAGGATTTTGGAGCCTCATAGCTCAAATTGGACATATTGTTTGTTTGAACCAAAAGTAATACAAAATTCCTACACACTTACATCCGGAAAACTATGCTAATACCACTAAATTTTATTAAATTTTTGGCGTACAGCGCTAGGAGAGCAAAGCTGTCAAGAATGCTTGTAAAACACGTTGCATAGGAGTTAGGCGCGTGGCACTGCACATGTAATAATGGCAATCACTTGCTGTGATGTAGGACCGTTAATGATAACCCTCAGAACGTATTTGCATTTCTAAAAGGACTGGTATGTTGTTTACTATTATTTGTGGGTGTTCTGCTGCCGTGCTCCAAGATGTCGAGGCGTGTAATGCACACATGCTTGAACAGCTTTGCTCTCCCGGCGCTGTGGCCGAAACTTTGAACACAACTTAATGGTACTAGTTTAGTTTTCCGCATGTAAGTGTATAGGGATATTGTATTACTTTTGGTTCAAACAATCTATATGTGCAGTTTGGGCTATAAGTTTCCGAGCACCTTGTATACACCCTGGAGTGTTTTCAACCTTCACTCGCCACTGACCTACGTATTATATAGGTTTTCCACGGATCCGTTGTGTTTATACGACCGGAATCCCCCTAGATATCGTGAGACTAACAAATGGTCCGAAATACCAGGAGTAGTATTATTTGCTTTTATTTTTAAGAGCCTTTTTAGACGAGACATTATCACTCGAAGGGATACGAAATGAAGCATATATTAATTACACTAATGGGATAGGACTAGAGAAGGTAGATTAAGAGGGTAAATGTATTCAATTTGCGGGAAGGGATATTGGGAAATTAAAAAATAAAATGTAAATAGTTTATTATAATAACACGTTTTAAATTAATCACTCACTGTCAGAGCCTTCCTCCAAATCTCCTATTATAACACAAGTTTCAACATTTTGTAATCCTTAATTCCATACTGATGAGTTGGCAACATTAGTCACAGCTTATGAGCTGAACATGTTCAGTTGTTTCTGAGTGCGAATCCCAGTAGTTTTATTTTACACAGTGTCCTAATGATAAGCTAGTCTTTTACGGATTAGTCCTATTAAATGATATATTTTATTGTTTTGTTTTAATTACTTGGCTTTAAAACAAGTTTTAACTTGCATAGATATATTATTTCCTATAAAAGAAACAAATTGTCAAAATATATATAAAACCAAACTATTTTTTAAAACTAATTAATATAGTCAACATTTAATTTTTGGATTCCAATGGAGCTTTATGTTTTCTTTTAAAATCCAACGGAATATTTAAAAAAAGGTGAATAACCTTAAAATAGTGGTAGTATTTATTAAAATAAAAAAGGTGAATTTTCTCAAAAATGCCATTTTTACATATTTCAATTATTTATATAAGGATTAACAAAACAAAGTGAATTTTCGAGAAAAAAGTAAGAGGGCATATTTGTAGAGATTTCTCAGGTGAAAATTTGATTTCTCAAGGTTTTTCTTAGTATCTCACTTCATTTTAGAAATAAATTTAAAATGTTGATATTAAGAGAAAATCATGCTTTTACCCTACAATAATTATGATCACCCGATGAAATTCTATGGGATATACTCGCCATATTAGTAAACATCTTAAAAGAAAAGTTTTTTGAGAAAATTGACTTTTTTAATTTTCGTAAAAAAACATTGTCATTTTGTAAATTTTATATTTTATTCTATTTTTCGGGAGATAGAAAGTTGGGGTGCCAGTTTATGTATTTGCACAGGTTGCCGTAAGACTTTTTTTAAGACCGACCCAGTCTGTGATACATTGATTAAGTTTGTGTTTTTTGTGCACCACGTCTTGCTACTCTAGGGTAGGTGACTACTTAAATTATAAAATAAAATTCCAGCATGAATCTCAATTTTCCTGGAAAAAAATAAATTAATGATTTTTCTAATAATTTTAAAATTATGTTTTTCCAGTTGTGAGATTTTAAATGAAGTTGCTTATGCGGTAAATTATTTTGACAAGGGGTTACTGATTACGCAGGCAATTTTTTGGTAACCAAGCAATTTGTTTTGAAGCTTTGTGATCTTGACGTAAACAAAATTAAATCCAATGAACAAAATGCCTGTAGAGAAACGATTATATAACATCAAAAACTCGCTTTTCAAAACTTATTAGCAGTTATAAATCCAAGAATTGTAAATTTATTTAAATGGCTTTTTTTAAATTTAATACAATATTGAGTTCAAAAAAATCTTAGTATATTTCCACCAACGCCTAGAGAACCTTTATTTATTTACGGTAGAAAATTATTAGTAAATCTAATGATGGTAAAACGTGTAATTATCTTTGGTTTTACAGGATTTATAGGAAAACATATCATAAGATGCTTGGCAAGAGAAGGATATTTAATAGTTACGCGTAATTAGAAAAAAACTGCTTGACTAAAATTGTGTGGTGATTTAGGACAAATATCTATATTTAAAGGTGATTTTTTTAATGAAAAATTCCGGTAAAGCAATTTGTGATGTAATCTTAAACTTAGTGTCAATTTCATATGTTCCAAATTGTTATTTATCAATGTTGTTTCCACATCTTCTTGGTGGTGAAACGGGTGAATTAACACTAAGCTACCATTCCATTTGTTAATAGCCTAGCAATATAGTGTAAAAACACTTTAGGAAGTACTGTGCATTAAAAAAGAAAAACAAGATTTATTTTCTGTTAACAATGATGCCTCCAACTTCAGTGATTAAATAGTCCAAGGCGTCACTCGATCAATAGACTGGACTGATGACTTTTCAGACATCAGGGCTCAAATTCTGGTCGGGTCTATTAAGGGGGGGGGTCTAACCTAAATAGTTTTACACTCGTCCTCTATGCAAATTTGGGTACACTTCCTTTACATACAACCTTCCTTATCTCTAACACATTAGCGTGATTAGTTCATAAGCGTATAGCCCAAACGAATGGTAAGACGCAGTACTAAATAAAACATAAATACAATTTTAGTATATTGTTGTGTTATTTCATAGGTATTTATAATTTTTATCAAAATTGTCAGCTTAAGATTACATGATTTGACATATGACTAGATGGAAGTAGATTTTGTAGTTTTAGTAGTGGTTTGATACTATTCTTACTACGCCAATTTTTAAAAAAATTGTAAGACACAATAGCACTAACTTTTTCATATTGTGCCATAGCTTCGAAGAAAATTTTCAAAAATAGGGTTTTAGTAAAATAGGCATAAATAAGCTTAACTCATAAAAACAAACACATTATTTCGTCTATCAAATAAAAACTCTTTATTAATAAATATATAACCAAATTGTTGAAATGTTTTTAACACATTTCTAGCTTAGATAAAAAATTATTTGTAAATCACTTTAGAATTAATTGCAATTTGTAAAAATAAAAACGTATTCTTATTCATGATGGAAAACTACTCCCAGATACTCATTTTGAACTCGATTTTTATGGCCAATTTTGAAAAATTTCATATTTCTTATAATTTGTGTAGTTAAACTAACCATATATCAATTTTTATGACACATTATTCATTATCATATAAAATAGTACCCCGATATACATTTTTAACAAAATTGTTTTAGATATTTTCTAAATTATTTAAGGTTTACAAAAATCACTCTTCAGTAAACTACTATCCCAAAAACAAAGTGTACAGTGTTATTTGGGATATAAGCCGCTCCCTGGATATCCATTTAAAACAAAAAAATAAAAAACCACCCTTAAACCAATAATTATTACCCAAAAACAAGTATACGGTGTTATTTTTCATGTAAAAGACTCCCAAAAGACTCATTTGTAACGAAATCATTAGTGCTATTTTTAATTTATTTCAAAATTTTAATACATCTGTATTTTGTAAACTACCCTTAAGCGAATTTTTAATCAAAAAATAACTATACAGTGCAAATTTTGTCAAACACTCCCAATATATCCATTTGACACCAAATCGTTGGAGCCATTTTTCAAATATTTCAAGTTTTTTGAAAAATCACTCCTCAGTAAATTATCCATAAATAATTTTTTAACGTGAAAAAATTAAGCATTGTTATTTGTCATACCATACAATATCCAGATATGAACATTTTGAACAAAATCTTTGGAGCTGTTTTCGAATTATTTCGAATTTTCAACATTTTCTCCCATCAGTAAGCTACCATTCAACGAATTTTTGCCCTAAAACCGAGTATAAAGTGCTAGTTGCCATGTCACTAAAAGCCTCGATATGCATTTTAAACAAAATCGTTAGAGCCATTTTAGAAAAATTTGTAATTCAATAAAATCACTCCTTACTAAACGGGTCTTAATTAAAGGGCAAGAGGGAAAAAAAGTTGTTGGTACAGCCCAATAAAATTTAAATACAGTATCACGTTTGAACAAAATCCATCAAACCGTTTTGTATCCGTGGCTAAGGCAGACTGACGAACAGACGGATAAACAAGGGGACTAACAGAACTATTTTTTTGGTTTCGGGTTCACATAAAACGTAAAGCTTCATCATAATCTCGAGATAGTTTTTTTTTAAATTACAATAATTTCTCTAGATATGATAAAGTAAAATGGTACTGTACAATTGAACGTACCCTCTTGTGTAACCTAATATACTGCCGTTTTAAACAAAATTTTCAAAAATGAGTCATCAATAAATCACCCCTGAAAAGGTTTTCATCAGAAGAATTAATATATAATTTGGATTCTCATATGAAAGACCCTGGTCAAATATACGTTTGAATAAAATCGTTATAACCATTTTTGAAACATTCTGATTTCCCAAAACTCATTTATTTGTAAATTACCCTTAATTTAAAACTAAAATCGTGAATTTTCCTCGAGGTATGACCATAAAATACTTAAAATTCATATTTTAAGGAAATATATTAAAGCGTATCGGCTGTAAGCCCAGGTAAATATATACATACAGATTTAGGGACATTGAAGAACCCTTCTTTTTGAGTTCGGAAACAAATAAAACGTCATAATACATATTAATATCGAGGCAGAAACTTTTTACGACTATCTTTATGAGAAAGACAAAAAAAAAAGTATTCGGGATTGTTCACTAGTGACGTAATGTTTAGAAGAGAGTTAAAGAGGTTATGTAAAATTCCATATAACACCTCGTGACACGTGTCTAGGCAGTGCACCTTCATAGCTAGACATTACACTTTTCAGACTTCAATCCCCGGTTAGGTTTATTTTATCAAATGGGTATGCTCTGAAACGTTACAAAACTAGGCTCGGATGGTGCGACTGTAATTATATCATCAGTTCAAATTTTACAATATTTAGTGACACACATTATTACTACAGGTTTTAAAAATAACAACAACTTTAGCCAAGCTAAAATGTGACACAGAAATAAGCTCTTAATATGTTAATGAGGTTATCGTGGTATATGTGTGACTTGAAAAACACATATTTTTAAAAATAAATTAAGGGTACGGGGAAAAAAATGGGGGAGTCATACTATACATTTTTCCAGGACAGTAACTTTTATATCTCAAACCCCTTAAGGACCCCAGCTAGTACTTTTTTAATCAATTTAAATATACAGATACTTCTTTTAACCATAATATAAATTTATTGGTTTTTAGCATCGCGTCTTACTATTCAGGTTATACACCTATGTATTAATTACATTAACGTGTTAGGAATTAGGAAGGTTTTAATTTAGAGGAAGTGCACCAGCATTTGCGTAGAGAACCATTGGAAACCTGTTAAGAAAACCTTCAGTGCACCCAACCGGGATCGAACCCTGATATCCCCGTATCCGGCAGTCTAGTCCAACACGATATTAGCGCGTTAGACCACGCGGCCACCAAAGCGCGTTAAATTGAATCAGAAAGGTCTCATGATTGTCTAATATATGGAAGCACTAATTCAATTTGAGTGAAAATTGGACCTTCCTCCTTTTTCCCCTGTACCCTTCAAATGATCCCTTATAATTTTGTTCAGCGTTGGCCAGCCTTATTTATGTTTAAAATCATTTTATCCAAGCATCACGATTATTTTTAGTCCAAAACCAAGAAACCAAGTGTAACCAAACGGTTTATGTTTTTTTTTTAATATTCAACTAAGTTCCCAATTATTCATCTATAATTTATTTGGAAGATTCTTCCTACAAAATGGTAGGCTGAACAGAGGTCTAAAACAAAATCTATAGATTTATTAGTTTTTGCCTTTGTGTCCAAATTTGGTATTAAATTAATTTACTAATTCAAAAATTACTAAGGAAAAACCCAATAAAACCACAGACATATACGGTCATCACATTGATAGTAAAATATTGCTGAAATATTGCAAAGTTTACCTAGGTTTGTATTTTTTTCTCTTGTGATTTAAAGGAGCTATAAATTGAAACGAATGAAAACCTTTAAAAAAATAATAATCCACACATTGAATACAAAGAGGGTGGAACGTAGAGCAATAAAAATAAATAAAAGTCCTTGACCTGGATTTCACCACGATGCTGTAGGTGCCTGTTAAATGTCACATCGGCGAGACATGTTTCATGGATGCGCATTTGTTTCAGATTTCCAGCTTTTTTTTTTTTTTTTTTTACAATCGCACCGCTCTTTCTGAATTATGTATTTATTTATGACAGTATCTTCTAGCAGGCCTCTAGACAACCACAGTCGCAAGACAGTAGCAACCTTCATGCAGCTCATGTTGAATATAGGTCAGGTCACACTCACTAGGAGGCTTTGACGGAGAACAAATTAGTTAATGCTCAGTTAGGGGCGTAATACAATGTTTGGAAGTTTATTACAAGTGAGCTTAGATTATATTTATAAATACTACCTTTATTAGGATTATGATAGGATATAACTTTAAAGCCATTAAAATATATATTTTTTGAAAAAACATTGAAAAACATTTTATGTGGTCTGGTGGTAATATTTCCTTGCTATAGATACAGAGGTGCAGGGTTCGATCCCGGGCACTATCAAGATTTTTATGTAATGCAATGGGTCTGGAACGGGGTCAAAACCCAGCCTCGTGACGACAAACGAGAAGCTACTTGAATAAATAGATAGCAGCTCCGGTCTAGAAAACTGAGATTAACTGTGCTGATCACACAACACACCCTATCAGCAAATCTTGGAACCATCTTCGCTAACGGTGGCGGCCGCTTAGTCGATATAGCTCGCCTTCGGGCTACAACCATGGAGTTTTTTATTAGTGTTATTTTATAGGTATTGATAATATTTACATAAAACGACAGCTACAGCACACATTACTTGACGTATGAATATACCAAAGCTACTTATTTAAGTAACTTTTATAACGATCAGACCCGCCTCGGTGGCGTAGTTGGCTAACGCGCTAGTCGTGTTGAGCTCGACCGCCGAGGACGGGGAGATCGAGGTTCGAATCTCGGTCGGGTGAACTGGGAGTGGTTTTTCCTAAAAGGTTTTCCACTCTCCCTCCACGCAAATGCGGGTTCACTTACTCTTAATTTCAACCCTCCCAATTCCTAATCCATTAGAGTAATTAGTACTTAATCGTATAACCCGAACGGGTAGTAAGACGCGGTGTTAAATATTATTATTATTATTATTATTATTATTATTATTATAACCATCAGATGCCATTTCCACCATAATCCTACTATAGGCTTATCTTACCCGAATATGGATGCAAATGGACTTAATATCATCTAGTATAAGCTGTCAATGACGGGAAGGTCAAAGTTCGAATCCCGACTGGCTGAACTGAGAGTATTTTTTCTCAACTAGCTTCCCTCTCTCTAAAACAAATGAGGGTACTTTTCCTCTAAAAAGGTACCTTCTTAATCTCTATTCAATAAACGTAGTTGAAATTCATATGGCCCGGAAGTATATTAAGATTTTGGGGGAAAATAAATAAGAAAACACTGCATCTTACTATCCGTTCAGACTATGCTCATTTGTACTAATTACGTTAGTGGTTTAGGGATGAGGAAGTTTGAATCAAGTGTAAGTGTATTCAAATTTGCGTGGAGGGAGGGTGGAAAAACATTTAAGTAAAACAAGTTGAATACGTCCGATCGGGATTCAAAAGCTGATCTCATCACCTTAACATATTTGACCATTCGGCCACCAAAGTGTGTAATAATACCCACATTGTCATCACAGTTAAGTTTATGCTCGTGTGCTTAACTTAACATTCATTCGGGAAGCCGGGGGTTCGATTTCCAGCACGGAGTACTAAATATTTTTATATTCCAAATATATGGTTTATCATCTTTTTCCGGTTCCTTTCTTTGAAATTCATTTTTATACTATATTCCCTTAGATAAGTTAGCTTAACTCGATAATAGGAGCCAAATCAACTCTTAAAATTCATCTTCCTCAAACCGTGTCATAAAATAAATGTTGTGTTGCAAATAGCTCTTAATAAAAGTAGTTTTACCTCAAATAACAGCTGCTAACACCCACACCATCGATCGAAGATATCAGTTTGATTTGACAATGACGGTAAAGTTGTGGTTCGGACTCCAGCTGAGTGTACTGGAGTGTTTTTTTTTTAAATATTTTCATAAGCTCCTTCAAAACAAGTGCGGATAAATGTTCTCTAAATTAAACCTTCATGATTCCGGCCCAATTAGGTTAAATATATTTCTATGCAGTCCGGACGAGTAGTAAGACATGGAGCACACAAAAAAATCCCTTTACCGATTACAAACATCATCGTGCTTTTTAAAATAACTACATTCATAAACGCAATATTTTATAAACCAAAGAGATGGGTGAGGGTTTATTAGCTTAAGGCTCTTTCACGATACATTTCGGAAGGATTAAAGACACAAATATGATTTTTTTTCACAAAAATCATGTTTGAAAAAATCCCTTTAAAAAAAACTTAGCTGTGATGCATAGGGTGTAAAGACGCCCTTAGATACAACTGTGATGTATCCATAGCTACTGAAATTTAAAAAAAATTAATTATGATTTATTTTAGTTAAATTGCGAAATTTGAGGCAAATAAAATACTAATTTAGAGGGATCCTTTTTTTTTTATCATACCACATTAAAAATACAACTTAATTTATTAGAAACAACTTTGTGTTGTTTTTTTCAACAAAATTGTTACACACAGATCTAAATAATTACAAGTGATTATTTTGGAAGTTATAAATGTTTCATTTAGAGATTGTTTCCACTTTATGGAATATCTTCATTACTCGGAGAAATAAAAGATTACATCTTTCCCAGATCTCATGGGCGTTGGGATCCCTACCTTTATGCATTTGTTTGCTGGCGAATATATTGAGAAGTGCTAGACGACTCGAATACTATAAATTCGCCGCTATTAAAAATGCATGGCAGGTCTTTTACGCGCCTATAGAACTCTCTCCCTACTGTCGTCTTCTCATTAGAACCACTCTAATTCCTTTCATCTTTCGCCTCAATCAGGCTTCCAAAATAATCTACGTTCTGCCCTTTTCTTAACTTTACTCCATCCAACTTTATAGCTTTACTCGATTTGGTCGTTGTGGGCTCCGCCCCCAAACCCCCAGTGAGTGTGAACTAATTAACTCCAACGTAGTTTTGAACTTTGATTTATTTCTACAATTTTATGATTCTAGCTGTCCCATAAGTGTGTAAGAAAATTAAAAATGTGTGGAAAATGTGCAAAATTTATCTAAAATAAAAAAATCTATCGGCTGGTGCAATCCTTTTTTGATAGGTCTTACCGTTTAGCCACAAGAGTCCTCCAAAGAAAGGTCCGCACCGACTTTAAAGTTAATCCGCCATTTTGAATTTTTTTTTGTTAAAAATTAAAATTTTCAACTTTTTGGAGTTTTCCCGTCGGTTACATGCTATAAAATATAAGTTTGCCAAATTTCAAGTTTCTAGCTCATCTGTAAGTGGGTAAACATTAATGTCAGTGAGTGAGTGAGTGAGTGAGTTAGCCATGTGGCTTTATAGTATAGAGATGACTAGGCCTGCCTTATCATTACAATCACTTCACACTTCTTCATACTAAATTTAATTCCACACTCTTTCATTTCCTCATTTCATTCTTATAGCTGCTCCCGTTATTCCTCTTCCTTATCCCTACATACCATCAAGTCATCAGCGAACAACATGGCTTTGATCCTTTCCTCCCCAAGTTTTCCTGCCACTTTATTCATGACCATTTTTATTGATATTACAAATAGTAGTAGTGAGAGGACACTTCCATGATTCACTCACTTTTTTTATATTGGGTATTAAAGGGGTAGGAGTCTTAACGGAGTAGTAACGCGCAACCAGGGCGACCAAATGCCTTTGGCGCAAAGGAGGGCAAGGACTTCCAAAATGTAAGACATTCACGACAAATGTAGGACACACGTTACAGAAAAAAAGTTAAAGAATTAGGATGCTTGCTGTGATTGGTTGCTGACAGAATACATGAATCCCCAATATAAATCACTAATTCTATCACATAAACACCACGTAACGAGTTTGCCGGTGAAAACGCACGAAGACTGCTATTGATAGCAGAATTTATAAATGCGGGATCACTTCGAGGGCAAATAGCATCAAAAACAGACAGATTTATTTTGTCAAAAATGGAGGAAATTTTGACATTTTTGAAAATTTCTGCCTGACACCGGACAGAGGGTTGAAATGTAGGACATATCCGGGAAAAGGAGGACATCTGGTCACCCTGCGCTCAATACAAGGAGCCTACCTAGTGCGTTCCACTTAGCCTCTCCTACTCAATCCTGATCTCACCGCCAAGTGATGTACCCCAAGATCTGAGTGATCTAGTGGAGGTTGGGTTGAACCCCAGCGGAAAACAGGTCGGGTGCAGACGACACCCAGGAGACTGGTCAGGACCAAAAACCAATAATCTTGTTACAGGGTCTGACCAGTTGGCTCCCAGCTTGGTTGGTTGGGAATATAAGGATGGTAATGATGAGCTAAGTCATCATCAGCACCCATAGCCTCAGTTAGGGAAAGTTACCATCAATAGAAGGTCTACCTGAGGACCTATAAGAGGCAGCCCCGCTACTCGGGCGCAGGCCACGACAGGCTTTGTAAGTAGGTGGCAGAAACAAACTAAATTACTCGATAAAATAGAGTAAAAGGGGTCTAATCTGACACTGAAAGCTAGAAAAACTTCATAAATGAATGTTCTTTCACCCATTCATACAAGTCATATGATCTGTCATACTTGATAGATACAGCACCATTATAATAACACTAATAATATAGTAAAATTTACCATTGTTGGCAACAAAAACATATATTTTTATTACTTTACAAGTATCCGTTCTATAAAAATTGGATTGTATTTGTGAGCAAATGGGTTCACAACTGTATTATGTATCGCATATTCAATTGGTTTCAGATATACAAATTGATTGGTGTGTTAAATATACAAGTGATAAATTTCTTTGAATGAAAACGATGTGAAAGTGAGTAGACTTTTTTAATACGTTACATAAAAATGGTGAAATATCAAATTGCGTACGAAAGAAAAAAAATTATAAGATATTTTGTCAAATTATTTATTTTGAATAATCTATTGTCTAGTTTAATTTGAAAATCACCAGCTTCATTTATTAAAAAAATCATACACACACAGGAGAATGTACGATATTATACTCTGCATGACATAACCAAACTATATCCATCTCAGATTTCACCAGGGTTAAATTTTAAAGTTGTTTTTTTTGGTGTAGTGTTCGTTCGTAAGCTCTTCTAGTCAAGTTTATTGGTGAAAGTTTTTCCCTCCATGTAAGTTATAATATATTTCCTCTAAATTCTGCCTACCCGGTTAGTGTAATCAAATATGTAGATCCCGGATGGTTGGACCTGTTGCCTAAAAGTAAATTACTAAAATGGATTTACATTGTGATTAAATTTTGGAGCAGGCTTATCCCTCTTTTTTTCATAATCTTCAACTAAAACTATTTTATACTTATTTAGTATAAAAGATAGTAAGTTCTTGCCTTGATAAAGCTTTTGAGCTTTTAAGAATTTTTATGGGGATAGCACGTATCATATAACTGTGAAACAGATTTTTTTTCTTTGTCTTGAAAATTTTAAAAATACGTTTTATTATTTTTAATACACATAACAATTCAGTAAATGAAACAATAATAATTCTAATATTATAGATAGATTTTTGGTATCATAAAATTAAATGTGTACCGTAATTATTCTCGTAGCACGCAATAATTAATTTATTTAATACTATAAACTACTTACGTATCCTAACCTTCCTGTATCAATAAATACCTATTTCTATTAAGTTGGAACGGAGTTGGAGTGTTAAAATAAACTAGACTATCTCTAAACGAATTTTAACGAGAAGGATTGGAATCACATTCCGTGTTTATGATTACGGTATTTTAGAGCGAAATATTTGAGTAAAAACTTTTTTTGCCGCATGAAAGGTTAGATTTGGCTGGGTTGGGATAGTTTATAATTATTTCATACTAAAATAATTCTGATGTCATGTTGGGACATTTCCATTCCATTAAATAACAACATTTATCTGTTATTTTGGTGAGTGTAGGCCTATTTTTAATAGTACGTATTATAATTAAATGGTTACTAATCGATTTACTGAACACTTTGTGTGTGTCTTGAAATTAAGTAACATTTATTTAATATATTAGATAAAGATAAATATATATATTTGGACAATAATACGATGCATGATATTCCCGATTCCAATAAGTATGTGAGATAGAATTCTTAAGAAATTTATATTGTGAATTAGATCTAAGAAACTATATTATTAATGTATACAGCAATAGTATTAATATTTCAAAGAAAATAATATGTTTAAGATTGTATCAATATTTAATTCCTAATATCATTTAGGATATTTAAAAAGGATTATTTTCTAGAATACATCTATTTTTAAATATACTGTGCATGTAGCTTTGTTTGGACAACAATGAAACATTTATTTTGTTAAACTATAATGTATTGTATTATTTTTATCTAATCGAGAATCTGACTCAAGGTCTCCTAAGCTAGCATAGTTGATTCAAGTTAATTTTTTGCTTTCTCTAACAATCGATAAATTATTGTAAACAGCTTAAATAATGTATAATGTAAGTGATAGGAAAATAGTCCAACCTGAAAAGTTAAGCTGGCCTTAAAAGAAACCAAAATTTCTTTCTTCATTTCTTCATAGATGCTTTACACTTACATCTTCTGATCAAGTTCACAGTTACACACATGGCTTTACATTTTAACATATATTCCTTCTTTATATTAAAACACAAAGACAGAAAATTCCCAAAGCGAAAAGTAATTTGCTGTTCCATGTTTGAAAATGTTGGAGACTAACTGAAACTGCCAGTGTTGCCAAATTACCAGTTGCTATATCAATAATACTGGAGGTATGGTTTAATGGATAGATAGCTCGATTAAAAATAAATAAGAATAGGATGGGTGGGAAAAAGAGTTAAAAGTGGCCAATTAATTCTCTTTATTCACTGAGCAACACTCGACCATTGTGGTTCGAATATTTACTATGCTATTTCCATGAGAAACATTTGTATCTCTTAGAGTCTTTTTTAAAAATACAGGCTCTTTACAACGTAATTAACGACCTTGTTTTTTTTATAATTATTCCTATGCTACATCAGGTTAATATATTCTTAGTTATTAGACGGGTTGTAAAACGCACGGATATATTTTCATATCATTTGGCTAGCTTTAGTGGGGAGGTTGAGGTTTAAATCCCATCTGAGTGCACTGAGATTTGACTTTACACATCTTATTCTCAATGTGGCATTACCATATTTTCTCTCGCGCTAATGCAAGTGTATTTTCTCTAAGTTATACGACTCATATCGTCTCCTTTTAAGTCGTTAATAAACTTGGTGTTCAAATGTATATTTAAAACACTTTGGCCCTAAACAAGCTTTACTTCTTTAATTATTTAACTATTCAAAATAGAACATTATATTTTTTCTATTACATAAGTTTTATTTAGTTAAAATAAGGCAAATTACCTGTTTAGAAAAATAAAAACTGTACATTTAAAAACTATGTTTTAAATATTTTTTTAGATGTTTGGTGTGTGTGTACATACATCCTACATATGTATATATACATATATATCTATATATGTATGTATATAAGTATGTATATGTATATATGTATATACATCCTACATATATGTATACATACATATATAATGTATATATAATTGATGTAGCCCAGACGCGCAATGTATATTTATTTATATTAAACCTGTTTTTTTCTAATAGAAACTGCACATTTAAAAACCAAGTTTTACCTTTTTTTTTTAGACGTTTGGAATATATACATACATACATATAGTTTTATATATATATATATATTTAAAACTGACCGTCCTGTACAAACGCATTTTAACTACCCTAATGAGGCAAGTATGAATAGAGAGAATTTAGAGGAAATGCATCCGCATTTGTGTGGATGGGAGATTGGGAAACCATTTAGGGAAATAAACACCATCATACATCTGGATGGGATTCGAACCCTGATCTCCTTTTCACAGGCAAAGCAGGTTATATTATCCTGACATTTGGTTTGCTTTCCCACCGATGAGTGTAAAAAAAAGAATATATTAACTAATGTTAATTAATATTGAATAGTACTGAATTGTTAGTTTATAATTTTACTTCCATTTGATTAAAATTTTCTGTTTTAATTAAATTAGTGATAAAGTTATCATTTTTCTGTCTGTACCACTAGAAGTTTTAGTTCTCAAAAATTAAATAACAACAAGTGTTGTGCTTTATTTTAGATTTTAGCTTTGTTATTATTTTCATAAATCAATTATTTTCCAAGCATTGAGTTTGATTACATTTTAATATGTTTTCCAAAAGAAAAAACTTTTAAGGGACACAAAAGATCTGAATCTGTTGTGAAGTCTCGGTGTTACGTGTTTACTTGTATTTTCTTTCTCCCTCTTTAGTTCTATTGTTGGACTGTGGCAGTACTGTAATTTAATGAGCTCGCTGAACTTGCCGACCTCCGATCTAAGTTCAACCAGGAGACAAATCGTTGACTTTAAGGGCTATGTTATTGGCGAAACCATTTAAAACTCGACTTTATTGATTTGGTTATATTAGCCAGCCTACCTTTCTAGAACACAACAACAAAAAACATCAAATTTAGAGGGTTGTTCGAAATTTCCTGTATCTCTGATGAAAATTAATTTCTCTTCTCCCATTTAAATTTTGAATGCACTATTTGATTAATTTTTGTTTTGAAGAAAAATAATATCTTTTAGTGTTATACTAAAACTACTATAATATCTCAGACTCTTTAATAAAATACTCGGGGCATTTAATATATGACATAGTAATCCTTTTCTAGACAAGATCAACGAACCGAACACTGTTCGCTAACATGTTCACGAACAGTGTGGACGGTTCTATGAACATTTCTCTGTAAAGCCAAGGTCCAGACTAAAACAAAACAACAACCGTACACTGTTCACGAACATGTTCATAAAACAGTGTTAGTGGATTTCTGAGCTTTTCTCTGTAACATGTTCGCTGTTCTGTTTGGCCCCAATTCATCAGTTGTCGGTTTTGCCCACCACATCAAAGGATGTTCGTGTTCGAGTCAGGGATAGCTAGAAGTCCAGCGAGCGTTTCCCCGAACATCCAGCTAGAGCCGGGATATTAACCAGGTCACACTTGTATTTTATTTTTTAGTAAGCTCATATTTCTTTTGTACGATTGCAAATCTTTGTGTTTGATAAATATACTACAGCCACTGATACTTGCACGCGCGTTCTTGTCTCAATGCCGATATTGAAGAACAATTATTGAGCTAGACACGTTCACGAACATGTTCTCTTCAAGTTTAAACACTCCAGCCACATAAAATAGAACTAACATGTTCTTTGGAAATGTTCGGCGTTATGCTCTAGGCTGGACATTACTATATTATAATATGCATGCTTAACATGTCTACTTGCTCAATTACTTATTTTAATTAGTTATACGTTTCTTTAAGATAATTGAATATATTTTGTTTTTAAATAATTTCCTCATCCCTGAATCAATGAGCTCTGAAACTAAACGTCTATATCTTCTGGGCTGGTTTTCCGTTAGTGGTGAGGTAAATGCTTGAATCCCAGCTAGGTGTATTGAGTGGGGTTTCACCTAAATTATTTCTCACTATCCCACCAAGAACATGCGTGTATATTTCTTATAAATTCTGCCTTACTAATCCTTACCCTTAAAAGTGTGAGTAAATGTGTATATCTTGGACGGGTAGTAAGTAGTGGTTAAAAATAACACATCTATACTTTTTTAATAATAGGTGCGCTCTTTGTATAAAAGATACGCTGTGTTCTTATTGCATTCAAAGGATCCGAATAAAACGAATGTGGCGTTTCTTAAATTTTGACCAGCCCTGTAGTGTATTTTCTTCTAATTTGTTTTCCCAAGGACAAAATTAAAGAAGGATTAATCACCGTTCGTTGATCTCAAGAATATGTCTTCGGTTCGCAGGTTGCGAATGTTTGGCTTCTTCGTGAGTAAAATTGACTACAATAATAATTGAAAATAAATATCAAGAAGCAGTTCTACTTTTATTAATACCGTTTTTTGAACATTTTTCCCTAGTTTAAAAGCCTTAATCATTAGATAACTTTGCGCGTTTTCATGTGGGCATTTCTGCGTGTGTTAACGCCCTTTAACTTTTTAAATAACAGATGAATTCAAGGTCATGTATACTACGTTTGAATTAGTTTTAATATATAATCTATTCTTTGCTAAAAAAAATTTTTTTCCTCAAGTGGTTAAAGGAGGAAATAGATGAAATTATAAAGGAAGATTAATTCATTTTACTAAACAAATTCGGCCAAGACTTGAAACAGTTGATGATGATCATTTTTAGGAAGCCTCAAGAATATGTTCACTGCTAAATAAATTAATTTAAATTTGGTATATGTATTTCTGGTTTTACGATGAAGCTTTTTAAAACACTTCAATAAACTTTTTAAACTTTTTACATATAAGATGTAATGTATATTTAATAGATCGCCTTTAATTCTTGTTTTTAACTTATTATTTGCTCTAAATAATTCAAGCGAATCCATGATAAAATGGTTTAGTAATTATTTCTCATAAGACACATATGGAGTTTGAAAAAGTATTGTTGGATACATCTTGATGATCATATCGTTTACAGATAAGGATACAGGGGGAATAGAGGGAGGTCACATAACACCCATTTTCCCACACAACAAATTTTATATCTCAAATCCCATATGGACCACAGAAAATACTTTTTTATTTAATTTAAATATGACAGAACTCTTGTTTTACTCATAATCTAAAGTGTATTAGAAAGGTGTCACGATTTTCTAACAGATGGAAGAACTAACTCAATTCGATTTAAAATTTGACTAACCTTTTTTCCCCTATACCCTTCAGTTTTAAATAATTTACATCTCCATTGAAAAAAAACCTGGCCGGCAATAGTTTGGAAAGTTTTTAATTTAACTAGAGTGCTTAACGCGCACTTTCTAAAGTCTTAACAGTACATGCTCTTGACTCACAAATTAGCCAATCTAGTCATCAACACTTAATGTGTGTTAAAAGAGAAAGAGAATTAAAAAAACCTACATGGCGTTAGCCCACAATCGAGCTATACCGATCGAGTGGCCGCCGCCATTGACAATGATTGTGCCAACATTTTCGGATTGAGGGTTTCATGTGGTCAGCACAAAGAGCCCTCCGACCATTAATCTCAGTTTTCTTGACCGGAACTGATACTTCTTTAATCAAGTAGATCTTCATTTGTCCTCACAGGCTGAGTTTAACCTCGCTCCAGACTAAATGATTCACATATAAATTTTGGACTCGCCGGGAATCGAACAGGGACCTTTGGATCTGTAGCGAGGAAATTTTACATGTATTTTCTGTGTATGAATACAGGAGCACCATCAATTTGGTATTTGTCATGAAATAATTTGTTTTCGTTATGTTTTTATTAAATTTTTTTGATAAAAAGTTCGCGGTCTGGAACAAACTCATCCCACGAGCCAGATCCAGCCCCGGGTTGTAGTTTGGGGGACCCCTGCCCAGAGGTTTGTTTCCATGAAACGAAATTATCTCGGCTTTCTTATCGAATAAAAAGTCATCACTGAAGAAAAGGAACATGGTCTAGAACATAATTATCGAACACAATCTTTTATTTCAACCAGAGTGTAAACAAGTAACACAGTTAGCACCAAGTCACTTTGGTCTAAATATATTATAGTTTCATTCATTTGGACTCAAGGATTAATACAGATTATAAGATACAATATATTTACAGCAGTCTATAATATAAGTAAATACTCGTAATCTTTTTAACCAATTGGCATAGAGTGACCAAATTTGCTACACGAAAAGATCACCAGTGTAATATAGAAAATAAGGAAATATTTTGATAGCTACAAAAGTTACTAAAATCACGTTCATATATGTAACTAGGGGTAAAGTTATGAGATACGTAATCGACACCTTAATATATATCATATTAAAATGCTATCAATGTTGACACAAAAATATAATATATCTGTATTTAAGAAAATTTCCTTCCTACTAGAATCCTGCCATACATTTACTCTATAAATATGTTTTAGTCTTACTAATCATGGCTTCAACACCAGCTGTGTTTAAACTTTTGAAAAAATGTGAAGTTTATATCAAGTTTGGTAAAAAAAACTGGCATCCAAACAGAAATGGATTGGGACATAAAAAATAAAAATAAAACTTAAAAATTGTAATAAAATATGTGGAAATATTGAAAGAAGCTGTTCACATTCTTTTAATTTTTTCTAAAAATGTTCAACTTTAAAATAGAAATATATCAGTGCACCAATGCGATAGCAACTTTTCACGGCTAGGACAAAAAAAAAGTAATGGGGCGCACTAGCACTTAAGATCCAAGTACAGTAACTATTTCGGGCTCTGAACGTTGGATGCGAAGTGATTCCTGTCAAGTGCCACTTTGTTGATGCTCTAATCTGCAGTGGTGTTGAGAACATACTGCACTTCAGAAAAACTCCCCTTGTGTTTGTTTGTTGGAATTACACTTCACGTCATTTTCCCCTAATTTAATAAATAACATATATATATATAGATAAGCACTGTACGAATGATGATTTAGTTGAAGTTATTAACATTGCTATGAACAATAAAATCTTTCAAAGATTATGTTGATAGATAATTGCGTTTTGTTTCCGACAGTAAGTACGGTACATTATTGCACTAAAAAAACAGGATATATTAGGGGTTATTAGCTATTTTATTAATTTAAATTGCTGTACATAATAAATAGGTACGTTTATTGTCTTCACATGAACCATATTCTTCTCTTTACCTACACATAAATTAATTATTACACTAAACAAATTAGGATGTATTTGAAATTATTAATGATTGTATTAATTTACAAGGTTGTAACATATTAATTATAATGAACAATTTACAGTCACTGGCCTGGTCTGTTTGGAACATAACCCTCTCAAAAATCACCTTTCCTAACCATCCCGTTTCCTTCTTCCCCATGATCTAGTCCTCTCCTTTCCTCACAACACCACTTTGTGTTCTCTTCAACCAACTATTACTTGGTTTTCATCTTTCCTCCTGCCACCCAATTCTATATCCAACATATTCTTAGGATGTCATCTCTTAATCCATTCTCCTCACATAGACGTATCAACTTGGTCTTGTCCTTATCGTATCTACTATTCTGATTCTCAAAAAAAATTGATGTCACAAGCCTGTATTCTACTTATATTCAGTTCCTTCATCATCCACATTTCCACTGCATATGACTATATTGGCACATAGTATATCCTGTAAGCACTCCTTTATACTTCTCCGGTACTACAACTCTACTCCAAATAATGATGCTTACACTTTTTTTTAATGATTCTGCTTGCCTCCCTATCCCGATATTTCTCCTATTTATTCCACTTTCCTCTACCACATTCCCCAGATGTATGAAATTTCCACTGTCGTCCACTGCTCCCCTCTCACTGTCATACCAGTAGTACACCCGTCTCTTCTTGGCTGTGAATACAATCTAACTCTTCCTTACATTAAATCTCATTCTATATCACTTGGCCACTTCTTCCCATGCATCACATACTATTATTTGTATTGTCCCAACTATCACGTCTCTCACACACAGCATTACTTTCATCGTTCCTTCTCCAAACCTTTCTGCCATTTTCTTAACTATTTCATCCACCACAACAATGAACAGTAGAGGTGAGAGCACACTTCCTTACTTTGTCTTTTTCTCTCCCACTTTCACACAGCTCACACTTCCTTTGTACATATTCCTCAATCTCCTTAACACCTCATCCCGCATTCCTTTCTTCTTCGATGCTTCACATAATCTACTTCTGTACACCCACTGTCATAAGTTTTTTTTAACATACAGGAAAGCCATATTTATATCCTTCCTGTCATAATGTCGCTCTCACGGTAAATATGTTATCTACTATAGACCTAACTAGTTGAAGCCATACTTGCCCTCTCTCAATCCTCCTTCCATTTTTACTATAATTCTTCTCTTCAGTAACCTTTCACATTAACTTAGTACAGTGACACAATAGGGTTACCCCCTTGTATTTATCACATTTCTTGCTGGCACTTTATTGAAAATAGGTATCATCATAACCTTTCTTCCCCTCCTTTATGATCTTCCCATCTTTCCATATTACTCGCATCATCACCCCTATTCTTGCTGCACTGGTATTCACATCCTTCATACTCCAGTGCCTCTTCCACCTCCCTCAAGATTATGTCCCTCGAACTTTCCTGGCTGCTACTAAATTTGTGCTTCACCTTCATCCTCCTCAATGTTTGTACTAGCATTTAGCAGGTCTTCAAAGTATGCTTCCACCCTCACATTCCCATTTCTGCCTACCATTCCAATAGTCTCCTCCTTTATATTCTTTCCCCCCTGACTATTCTGTACAGTAGGGGCCTACTTTCTTATCATCCACACTGTCACACTGCCCTCCTTCATCATTTCCATCTACTTTGTGGGAAACATTTTTGGTTATTAGGAGTCTAAAAATTGCCCTTGTCTTTTTAGATTTCTTCTCACTCCATAGAAAAAGTGTGGTGAATTCTACTTGCCCTGATCTCTTGAACTAGATGGTTAAAGAAATTTATTTCTGGAATGTACATAATAAACAATCTAGCTTGCTAATGAATACGATCTATCCACATAAATTAATATTATTTGAAACGTCAGGTCCGTTGCATGGATAGCTGATTCCCTGGCGCGACTCGCGTCTCACGTCTGCGACCGCAGACGTGGGGTGGTGAGTCGCAGACGCGGATACAGTATACAGTGTTTCCCTAGATGCGTCTCTTGGTCGTCAATCGTGAGTAGTTTTATGTGCAGTACAGATCGTTCCTCAGTTATCAAGTTTTTCAATTGGGTTTTATTTAATGTTCCGTGTTTTTTGGAATAATGTGGATAAAAAAACACTAACTTGATCGACCAACTAATCCTGATATCTCTTTCCATGTGTTGTCCTTCACATGCTTGGTCTCAGTACAACTAGCAAAGATATGTCAAAAATTCAGGAGTGATTTGACACCTCTCAGTTAAATTTTCCCCTCTCTATGGAGAAATCTTGGACTATTTTCAAACCATCGTGATCAAAGACAATACTAAATACAACTCTACTAAAAATAACGCTTGCTTGGTGCTGGACGCGCACTCTAGTCGCCAGTCGCAGTCGCCTCGAAGGCAGTCGCAGTCACTTAGAAGGCAGTCGCAGTTGCCTAGAAGGAACTGCCCACATAACAAACTATGGCAACCAGTCTGGTCGTTGGTCACAAGACATGAGACGCGCATAGGGAATCCTACCTACTGTTCGTTGACCCGGAAATTCAGAGTTCAACTCTGAGCGAATATTTGTGTGAGTGGTTTAAGATCAATGGTAAGGGAAACCGTACATGTGGTGTGTAATACATAGGTGACAGGTGAAATCGAGTGAATCAGACCCAGTCATCCTAGCACTATTATCAACACATATTTAAATAAATATATTTTACCCCATGTTTCTAGCAGATAAAATAGTATATTAAAGAGTTCTCAAACGTTTAAGTGACGTGTGCCCCCTTTTCATGAATCGGTGCATCGTCTAGACCTGTAAATTGAAATTTTGAAAGAGTAGTATGATGGCTGAAAGTCATATTTCTGCTCTAAGAATCTAAAGTAACACAAATTTTACATTAAAATTTTATGGTGCTATAGTTAGAACTGAACAAAATATATTGTACATTCAAATATAAGGCAAAGCTACTTTGTTAACATGAATGATATACATAACATTCATGAAATTCAACTCTTTGTCAACAATGTAAATAATGGTACTCTTTTCGCATTTTAAAAATGTCAGTTAAATTTGGTTAAATGTGTTTTACCATCAACATTTGCACCTAAGCATTTTATTTTGAAAATTTTTACTATATAAGTATGTAGCGAAAAGATTTTCTGAACTTACCTAGCGTACGCGCCCAAAAATCAGAAAATGCACATTCACCAAAGAGAAAATTTTCTAGAAAATCTCGTGTTAAATGTCCGCAATATAATATTGTTCTATTCAGTTATATGTGATTTCTTTTTACCCTTTTACTATTAAAGAGGGGCTTTTAATCTAGTCATTTTCAGGAATCAAGAACATTCTCTAATAGAGGTGCTCCCAAACATTTTAGACCTAAGACCTTGCACCATGAAAAAATCATGCTGGAATTCTCATAATTTATTTTCCACTAATATTATGAAGATTAAATAAAGACAGTAAAATTTTACAAATATAAAACAAACTGAAAACATAATGTTCTCGCTATGCCTTTGGCAAATTTCCTCTATTACTATTTGAAATAATTTGAAATCTAATAATTAATATGTTATTTTATATTGTGATAAACAAATAAAGAATGTCACAAAATTTCCTCCGCTCTGAATCACGAACCTCTTCAAACATTTTGCAGACCCAATTTCATGACCACTGGTTATTGGATATGGTAACAAGTTCATAATCCAATCATTCCCACATCCCTCCACTTCTATGATTATTTAAAATAGAGTCGATTTGAAATGAAGAATATAAAGTAAATAGATACAGTCCGATTCTTTTGTAAGACTTATTTTTACAGTCACAAAAACTACTTAAACAATTTCCATACATTGATACTTCGAGAATGTGATCTTCATTTGTCACTTTTGATACATACAATATAATATAGATCAATTTAAAACCATAGTAGCAATATATTAAAAGAATATCATTGTTGACCTCATAACTTTTTTTTTCCATAAAAGATCTTCCTGGAATAATCCTACAATATGAGAGTATTAAGAAAAAGTCCCATTTATTACATATCACACTTAACTTTAAGATGTATTTAACACTATTCTGCGCTAAGCAATATTAGTCTATTAGTTAATAGTTCGTTCACCACATGGCTCAACTTTGTGTTTTACAAGCTCTACAGCAAACTATCACTCTACACCCTATTTATTCATGGCAATAGTCAGCTAAACTTTCAAAAGACAGGAAGACGGGGCCCACGTTACCGCACCACGTGAATCAAGATCACCACTAATTAAACCCGGAGAGTAATTGTCACAAAGATCAAAGCTAGTGTGGTCTAAGCACGTGATCCCAAATTATGTAGGAGTTGAGCAGAGACAATCTTCTATACTAAAGTGGGGTATTAAACCCGGGGTACGCGTACCCCTGGGGGTATGCAAATACATTTTAGGGGGTACGTAAAATGCAATAAGCAATATATATGTATATTTATTATAGGATACTTATTATTTAAAAATTTATTTTGGATGAAACTTATTTTAGATGTATAGATTGAAGTTATCTCCCCTAGAGGGATACAAGGGGGAAACCTGTACCGAGACCTGAAGAGGGGGATACTAGGCGGGCATCTGTACTGGGCTTAGAGATGGAGAGGGGGGTATTGGGGGATACCTGTACAAGGCCCGGTACAGATGTCCCCTTTCATCCCCACCCCCCCCCCCCCGAGAGATAGCCAGCATTTCTACCTCTAAAATAAGTTACATTCAAAATAATGTTTTAAATAATAAGTATCAGATGAGAAAAGTATATATATACATATATATATTGGGTTATTGCATTTTACGTACGTACGAAATATATATAAATATTTTTCTCATTTGAAAATTATTATTAAAAAAATATTTTGGATTAAATTTATTTTAGATATAGATTGTAGCATTAGGCTATGTACCAACCACTTCGGGAGTAATTTTTTTTCAACACCGTGTCTTACTATCCGTTCAGGTTGTACGTCTGTGTCTATTAATTACACTAATGTGTCAGGGATGAGGTAATTTGAACTTAAAGGAAGTGTACCCGACTTTGCTTGGACGGAGAATGGTAAACCATTTAGAAAAATTCTCCCTCGGTCCACCCGGCCGGGGATATAAACCCCGATCTCCCCGTCAAAATCACTCTATTCTGTTGTGAGAGTGATTCCTTAGACCGTGTGGCCACCAAATCGTGCTTTTAGGGTACAGCATTGAAGAGATATTATATCTGAGAATACGTGAGCAAAAAAGATTCAATATCACTGGTCTATAGTTTTTGAAGTTATGCAAAGCCCACTTGTAGGAAGATTGGGAACTTACAGTTGAAGTATTGCCATTATAAATGCCAAGAAATGAATTATTTTGACTACCAATGTCAATATTATCTTTAATATTTATTTTTTAACGAGGAACACATTTTTCCTGGCTTGGTTTCAATACTCTCTATTGCGTCTTAACTATCCAATATTCACAGTAAGAGCCTTTAAAAAAATTAATATATTTCTTGCGGCCAACAATAATAACGGTATACTTTATTGTTGGTGTTATTTTATAGGTATTAATAATATATATCAAGAGTGGCAGCTCCAGAGTACTTGACTTGACGTATGAATACGTGAAGTTAGATATAGTAACTTTTCTAGCTGCCAGATAAAACATTGCCTATGAAATCTTGAGGCCGGTCGTAATTTACTTCATATGCCTTATAAACTAACTTAAGACTACACCTAATTTCATTGCTGAGGGAACTGCATGCTTACTATTGAGCAACAGCGTTGTCATTCTTTTGTTTTCCGTGATCAGTCTTCCTTCGAATGTATATCAAATTTGGCAATGCTGGGCTGTCGTTGTTGCCACTAATTTGTGCTTCTTCCTCCAGCACAGTCGTAAAGTTACAGTAGTCTGAGTCTCATGTTCCTAATAGCTAGCTCAAAAACATTGACTAAATAAACACTCATATTTTATAAGTACTCTGTGTATAATAATATGTGTTATTGATCACTTTAAGATTTTGTGTGTATCTGTATGTGTTGGTTGCGTGTTTTGTATTTTTACAGTAAGGTTGTGGAACTATAGTTTATATAATGTTTATAAAATGCATGTTGTAATATATTTGTTTGTATATTAATTATGAGGAAAAAAAGCTTTATACATAAAATATTTTAAGCATAATTACGGAGGGAATAGAGAAACGTTAATAAACTTCAATCTTGAAAAAATTACGATTGTGGAAATAGGTAATGTTTCTAGAAAAGGCTGTACACCGATAGGAAATGCTTTTACCTGTCAATTGAACCCCCCAAACACCCCATGCCGCATTGTTTACAATGAGAGATTTCCAAGTAAACCCTCCCCCCTCACATTCCAACAACCGAAAGCTAGAAAGTTTGGCAACTTGTACCAAAGAGAGAGCGAAGATAAATCTTTTCTCCATAAGACCTGCAGTTCCCTCAGCTATGAAATTAGGTGTAGCACAGGCACAGCATCCAGTCCCCGTCCGTTAATTTATCAATGTTAAAAAGTAAACCCATATTTCACCAATTGTACATTCTTTGACCCTGCCAGGAATTGATCCCGGGACCCTTAGCTCAGTAGGCAGACACACTACCGACTAAGCTTGGGTGTCAGACTGAACAGAAAATATCGATACAAAATTATCAATACAAAGGTAATTTTAGCATATATCTCACGATTTTTTTTCACTAACAAAGATTCTTCGTATTTATGAAATAGTACAGTCTTTTTTTTCTCAACTAATAAACACTTTTTTATTTTTTTTTATTTTGTTCAAGGTGCACTTTCAGAGCCAGCTGATTCTATCAGAGCGTGAATCAGGAACTAATTTAACTTAGCTAGAAACGCGTCTGTCTATTGGGTTTTAAGTTCATTTCTCGGTATGCTCTAGAAATGCATCAAAGGTAAAAATTGGGGTTTACCCTTTTACATCGATGAATGAACGTTCGGGGAACTGAGAACCGGCGAGTATTTCAAATTTAACTTAGTTTGTAAGTGTGTGTTGATATAACTAGTCAGTTCAGAAATTTCACGTTAAATATACTCAATGGAACTAATGAGCTACACCGCTGAAAGGCCGTCTCATGTTGGTGAAGATAGTGCCACCATTTACCGATAGATGTTGTCATGTGGTCAACACAATGGATCCTCCAGCCATCAATCTTAGTTTTCAATACCGTAGCCGCTACTTCTTTATTCAATTAGCTCCTACCCACTTCGGTGACCGCATGGTCTAAAGCGTGACTCTCGCAATAAACTAGATTGCCAATGATGGGGAAATTGAGGTTAGAATCTCGGTCAGGCGACCTGAGGTTAGTTTTACAAAAAAAAAAAAATCCACTCTCCCTCCATGCAAATGCAGGTACATTTCCGATTTCCTAAAAATTGAACCTTCCTAATCCCTAAAATCACTAGCGTAAATAGTAGGTCTACATAGGCGTACAACCCAAACGGGTAGTAAAACCCTGTGATAAGAGATAGAAAGAAAAAAAGATCTCCTTATTTGTCCTTACTAGGCTGAATCCACCCCGTGCCGGCGGGCCCATTGCTTCACAGAAAAGTCTGGACCATTAGGTCACAGAGGTGGTCAACAACAAAAATTAAATAAATAAACTCTTTAATAGAAACAGTAGCCAGTTTCCCCAGCACTGTGAAAGTGGACAAATATGGTTTCACTTATCATAAATTTGTCGGCAGTATTTGGGAATTGAAGCCGGTGCCCTGACTAACTAGACAGACGTGCTATTCTTAAATGAAAATATATACCACGAAACATTTGATAGTTTAAGTACAACATTGTCGGATGGTAAAATTTAATATGTACGGACTGACTAAGAGAAAATACAAACATACTTCTTTGCTGATAGAATTTTACTACATTATTAGTGTATTTACCAACTTCGGTGGTCTCAAAGTCAAATGCGCTACTCTCGCAGTGGACAAGAATGTTGTTGATAAGGTTATTGAGGTTTGAATCTCTGTCGGGTGTACTGAGGTTTTTTTTTTTTTTACAAAATGATTTTCGACTCTTCCTCCACGCAAATGCTGGTATACTTATTCTAAATACAACCTCCCTAAAACCATTATACATGGGAGTATAAACCAAACGATCAATAAGATGTGATACTAAAACAATTAGTGTTAGTTTATGGGTACCAAAAATACTTTTAAAAAGGGATGACTCTAGATGCATGTACTTATGAATATATTAAATTAGTTTGAGTAATTTTGTAATTGACAGACATGGTCCTTATTTCCAGAATCCTATGATTCCTGGGCGATGGATTTTTGCACTTGTCCTTGGATAGTGACGCAGCTACAAGTAAGACTTTTTCATAATATTTTTGGCTTAGTTTAAAAAATTGGCTGGAGAAATATATCATTAAATGCTCATAAGGTATAAGTCTTTTTAAATATTATTTTTATACGAAATTGTAGTTAAGACTCACTGCAGTAGCCGAATAAATGAGTTGATGAGGGTATATTAGAAAAAAAAGTCTGTATTATTGTGGAGAGAGGAGTAGAAAACAAATTGGAAAATATAGATCTAAAACCAACTTCAGTGCACTCTGCCGGGATTCCAAGTGCTATGTGAACCCACCCCCGTTTGCCATCCTCCCAAAACTGTAGTTCATTATTATTGTCAGACACTTATTTTTTTAGCACCGTGTCTTACTACCCGTTCTGGTTTTACGCCTATGTACTAAATTACGCTAATGGTTTTTAGGAATTAGGACGGTTAGATTTTAAGGAAGTATATACACATTTGCGTGAAGGAAGGGTGGAAAAACATTTTGTAAAAAAAACCTCAGCATTCCCGACCGAGATTTGAACCCTGATTACCCGCTACCGTAGTCTAGTCTATTGTAATAGTAGTGCGTTAGACCACGCGGCCACCAAAACGGGTCAAATGGGTCAAGCATTAATTCCCCTGCAGTAATTATTACAAGTTATATATCTCACCTTGTCTAGCGAAACTTCGCTAACGAGAAACTTCAATTATAACTTATATCATTTCCGGTTTCATGCTCTTTCATTATAAATGTTGATGTCAGTCGGTTGGTAATTTGGGTCTGAAGTCAACTAAACTAAAGAATCAGTATGGTAGACAATTTTTAAGGAACACTATCAGCATTCTCGTGGAAATAGTATGGGAAACAACAGTGTTAAAACAAATTCTATGAACAGGTTCAACCAACAGAGAACGACTTATTCTTAAGGGTAGATATTGAGAGGTTAGCTTTGAACTATGGTTTCCAAACTTTCTCTATTCGCGTACCTTTCTCAAGGTCATGACCAGACCCACATACACCTTCAAGCTTGATTTAAAAAACAAAATAGCTATATAAATACCCTATTATTTATCATGTAAAAATAGAATCCAAATACCAATTTTTGAACAAACTCTTAGCTATTTTTAAAAAGGCCCAAATTTTTCAAAAATCAGTAAACTACTAAAAATTTATTTATTTTTAAATAAAAATAAACATATAAAAATTATGAATACTCTAAATGACTTACCAGGAACTAGTTCTTAAGTCAAATCATAAAAACAATTTTTAAAATATTTCAAAATACATAAACGTCATCGGTAAATTAATCTTAAACAAAGTTTTTTCTGAAAAAAAAAATTGTACAGTTTTATTTGTTATTTTAAACACTTCCCAAATATACATTTTAAACAAAACCATTGTTCATTTTCAAGATAGTTCAAATGTTCTCGTCAGTAAACTGCCCTTATACGCATCTTTACTCATAAACTAAATCTATGTTGTTATTTGGGAGGTGAAAACCTTTCATAGCTTTCCATTATAAAATAATCGTTAAAGCAATGTTTGAAAAAATGGTAGTTTCCAAAAAAATCATTTTTCAGTAGACTATCCTCAATTTATGGCCTTGTGTCAAAATTGAAAAAAATGTTTTTAGTATAGCCATATAATATTAAAATATTAAGTTTTGAACAGAATCCATAAAACCGTTTCAGATCTGTCACCCAGGACAGACAGACAGACATACACACATACAGAAATGTAAAGGAACACATAAAACGTAAAGATTCGTCATAATTTCAAGGTCAAAAATGTTCACGATTACATTACTTTCTCTTTATATAGTAAAACAAAATGTTTTGTTTGACGATTATTATCGATCTTAATGGTAAGCCACGTACTCACAGACTATGAAATATTTCGTGTACCCCTCGGGCAGACATTCAGCCTTACGGGAGTTTCACTGCGCTCCTTGAGCCAGGTTGAGTCTTTGGCCACTAGGGAGTGCTAGTTGCAGCTTTCATTGATAACACTTCTAAGGGAAACAATTCACTTTCACATTGCTCGTTCGTTGTAAAAGGGTGGCAGTCTGAGCCCAACAGTTCATGTAC
This sequence comes from Timema podura, assembly GCA_033556935.1. Taxonomy (NCBI): domain Eukaryota; kingdom Metazoa; phylum Arthropoda; class Insecta; order Phasmatodea; family Timematidae; genus Timema; species Timema podura. Next base: position 60,996,431 of record JAVRXN010000011.1, read on the forward strand.
CTGCCATCCCTCTTTCCCCCTAACCTAAATCACCACCCTATAATATTTAATTGTACAAACCTTTTCAGGAAAGTAACTAGTCAATGGTATTTGAAGATTGTTTACAACTAGACAATTTTCTAACATTCGCTTGAACAAGAAGATAAAAAAAAGACCCACTTCGGTGGCCGCAACGGTCTAAGGCGCTACTCTCACAATAGACTAGACTGGCAATGAAGGGGAGATCGTGGTTTGATCTCGGTTGGGTTTACTGGGGGTGATTTTCCTTAAATGGATTACCATTTCCTCTCCGTGCAAATTTGTGTACACTTCATTTAAATTAAACCTTTTTCATTCCTAGCCCGTTAACGTAATCAGTACATAAGCGAATAAAATAAGTGGGTGGTAAGACATGGTGTTAAAAAAATGGACCACTTTATTCTACGTTTTCTTTTTAATTTGCAGTCAGAGTAGGCCCGTTTGGGGGGTTGGTTTATGGTTGGGTGAGGCCGCTAACTGAAACTAGCTTTGTGAAATCATGTGTATTGCCATTTTTTTCTGCTCTCTGATAAAAACATCTTTAAAGTGAACTCTTTAAAAAAACAAATGCTTGCTACATATCAATGTTGTCACCTAGTGATACTATATTGAAGGACTCAAACTCTACCAATGAGCACAGCCATTGTGGGTCTGATATATGACCTGTCTATGCCCTAGGGGTACGCGTAGGGAGGTACTGGCTAAGAGCAATGGTTTACAACCTTTTTACGTTTGCGAACCCTACTTTATTTGTAAAAAGAATTACCTTAACAACCTTAAAAGTTTGTTTAAATAAATACACTTGACCCCTTCTCACTATCACTACTAGTTAAAATTAATTAATTATCAAACTTTAAAAAGAAAGAGTGTTATTTTGACTAAAATTTTTCAAACATAGTTTTCTGTTTTCTAAAAAGGTGACCTGGTGGTCTAGGGGTAAGGTGTCAGACTTCTGTGCTGAGGGTCTGGGGTTCAATCCTCGGTCCCGGCACAGATTTATCTGATTGCCGAACCCTTCCTTCACCTCTGACAAGACGTGTATTAATCACAACTTGTGAATGTGAGGAATGCCAGGCCTCCACCGTGGTTCGGATCCCACGTTAAACTGTATATCCTCCATTTCATTTCACAATCACCCTACCATTGCACATTAGCGTAAGTGCGTATAACCCGAACGGGTAGTAAGACGCAGTGCTAATAATAATAATAATAATAATGTTTTCTAAATGTTCAGCAAAAAAAAAATCACACATACAGTATTTTATTTTAGCTCAGTAAAAACATTTACAAACTTTACAGACACACAGACATAATCTCTTTGCACCTTAGCCATGAAAAGAGAAAGAACACTAATTAAAATACCAAATTAATATTTAATTAAAGCACATAGACTATAATACTGTCAACAATAACTAATTAAAACTTTGGACTTGAAACAAAGAATCACTTTTAAAAAATTTAAGTTAACTAGGAACAAAACCCAGGGTTAGAAATTATTTTCGTACATCCTTAATAAATATGCCGACTACCCCAGGTTAAAAACCCATTATATTACAGGAAGTACGCCCTCATTAACTTTGAGAGAAAAGGAAAAACTGCAGAAATAGATCATATTATGAGGTCCTTTCCCCTGTGACAATATTTCTAGTATCCTTTATTTTATCTATAAATATAAAATATTATTGTGATGTAATTTACTTATGTATTTTCGGTATATCCTTATATTCTTTTATTTTTAATATTTGGTCACTTGTATTCCACCATCTTTGAAAACACGGTCAATTTTTGATTAGGGTAAATAATGTTTTATTTGTAGAGTGTCCATATTCATAACTAGTTTAACATGATATTTTATTTATTCATAGTAAATATAGATTTTTTTAACCATCTATAATATGCAGACTGATTAATGAACTATGTGATGGAAGTTCTGTGTTCGTGAAGAACTTTCCCTAGTAGTGAATTTGAATATTAAATGTCTAATTTTAGTATTCTAGTTCTATAAACATATGTTAGTTTTACTATAATAGTTTGTTTAATCCAAATCTTTTAAATTATGTTTATATTGTTGTTAATGTTAATTATTTGAAACACTGTTTTAAATAAACTGTTGTCTTATTTTTGCTTCTAAAAATGGATATGAAGGGATATAACAATGGAATTATTAATTATTTTTCTTTAAATGTTTTAAGAGAACAAAAAGTGAGGCCAAGTTCTCAATTGACATTTATACATATTTATTTGTGGAAAGTTGATGAAGTAAAGGTCATAATGTGGCTTTTCTTTTCTTATAGGAACCTTATTTTCTCCTTGATCTTGAAGAAACAACATTTGGTGAGATCTGAACTATCTTTCAACTTACATCATTGTTATCCTCCATCAACATTTCGGCATATTTTTTTATGAAAGAAGAAATATTTTAGAACATGATAGATTATAAGTATTCTTAATACAATAAAAAATATCTCTAATAGATCTTATTTTTCAAGTAAATCAAACATTTAATTCAAACATATACATTTTTTCTTTATAAATTTAACATCTGTGCTCTATAATTTATTATTTTCCTTGACTATTTTTTTAAATGCAATTTTAGTACTATAACTAGGAAGACATGGCATAGGTAGGGATTTTGGAGACAAATAAACATCATAGGAGGTTATTATTTATTAGTGTTATATTTTAATTTACCATTGTACAGTACCATTCTTTCCCAAAATATGAGAAAATGTTGTATTTTGTGTATTTTGTTTCTCTACATGGTGATGGTAATATTTGTTCGACACATTGAGCTGAGTTTGTTTCCTTAACTAAACACCCAGAGGTCTCAAGAAAAAGGGTTGTTGTGACACAATCGGAGCTAGAAACAGAAAAGTAATATATTTTTTTATTCTCTTAAATGGAATGCTTAAGAGTGGCGCCCACATTATAGGTAAGATAAAAACAATATTAAATACTATAACACCCCTTCAAACCCGTGCACTTGACTCAGATTCTAACCATGATTTATTCAACAGTGTTTGGATCCAGTTAATTAATAAGTCGTATGTTGATATTATCAGAAGGTTTAGAACGGGCACGTTAGATATCAGAAGAATTAAAAAAAAAAACCTATATTCGCTCCCACCTGAGAACTGAACCAGTGTACTCTAGACTTGTGTTGGATCACTGTAAACATTTAACCACGGGTAACATCTAACAAGTTCCTACTTAACAGATTTTCTAAAACCACACATAGCTCGAGGTACTTTTAGTTGCCACGCACTTTTTGGAACTATGATTCATCCATTCCGAGTCAAAGGGTGTAGGACTCGTAACTGAAGTCTTTTCTGTTGATGTTATTCCCGCGTCTTGTCTGTACGTGACCAGAACCACGTACCGGAGGAAACAGACGCGTGGGAGGAGTAATGAATCTTTAGAGGACTACAGTCCAATTTTCATAGGAAGAACCTTATCCGACAGCTAAAAAAAAGCTACTAGATCTGCTTTCACATATTGATACGTCAGGTCGTGTGATCTGCAGCTGTCACTTTTGATAGATGATAATCATTTGTACCCGCTTAGTTTGCCACACGGTTTAAGGTGCTATTCTCGTAGTGGACTAGACTGCCGATGACGGGAAGATAGAGGTTCGAACCTCTGTTGGCTTTACTGAGGGTGGTTTTTTCCAAATGATTTTCCACGCTCTCTCCACGCAAACGTGAGTACACTTCCTCTAAATATAGTATTCATAATCCTTAAAACCATTAGCCTATTTAGTAGGTTACATGAGTATATAACCCGAAAGAGTAGTAAGAAGCAGTGCTAAAAAAAAATTGTGATTCTTATCATAATTGATAAAAAAAAATTATATTTAGTAATTTTTTAAAGTTTCTTTTGATCAAAATCCTACTACAGAACGTTGTAGGCCTACTTGTCCGAAAACATTGTGTGCTCTCATCAAAAACTGTCATTACAACCTGGAGAAGAGAATGTTTGGGGCCGTACCCAGAAATATCTTTGAGAAGAGGGAGGGTAGAATTGGGGGTGACCTACCTGGCTTGTAGCACTCTCTTTGAAAACGGTGATGGCAACAAAAAAATCCCTCCTGAAGCATGTAAAGTTAAAAAAAACAATATTATAAATTATTTTGTTTCTAGATTTCAAAAACTTTAGTAGGATTATGTTGGTCTATTTTTGAAAGTTACAAAAAGTATATAAAACCACTTTCATATATTTAAGTCAGGTATTGTGATCCACAGCTTATACAGTGGAACCTCGTTCATCCGGCCTTACTGGGACCGGGTGTGACCCGGATTAACGAGAGCCCGGATAGTCTGGAAACTATATGGAAAATACATTAAAGCAATGTATATAATATTGATACAGCTCACATTTATTTTAAAAATAACAAATTATAAAAATTCATTACGACAAAATTAATGTGAAATCTCATTCCATATAGACCGAAAATCCGGTTCAATTAGGACCGGTTAAAAGAGATTACACTGTAATTTTGTTAGATAATATCAAAACCTATAAAATATTACTAGTCGACTTAAACAAATATATGTTTGTATTTTCTAAAAGGTTATTACAAACAAAACCCTAATTAACTAGACAAGGCGGAATAAAATAATGCATTAGTAATAATATTTTTGAGAGAAGAGTGTGGAGGCCGATGCTTCTCCCTTCAGTACACCACTGAATGCATTTCAATTTATATAAGAAATTACTTTTATAAAACACAAACAGATTTTTATAACGCCAAATTGACACAATTTTACTATTTTACTAGTTTTATTTTATCTGTATTAATAGTATATATATTCATATATTAATTTAGTGCTCCAGGTCTCATTACCTGAAGTATGAATACATGAAAGTAGATCTATTAACGTTTATAAATGTCAGATAAAAGGCTCTTATTATTAAAATTGGACTGTAGATCAAACAGACTGCAGCTGAGCTAACATTTAAGTTATGCAGTTCCTCTCGACTCATGCTCGTAAAATCGTCAAATTGGTAAGAACAGGCTGACTATATGCTTTTTGGCTGCCATCCATTTTAGAGTGCTGTCAACCGCAAGCTTAGAGAACACTGGTTCGATTCCAGAAGGTATTTACCTCAATATATATAATATTTATGTTATTATACAGCGTTCTCTCTCACGACAGGTCCATTCTTTTGTCAGTGAATTTAAGACCGCCAATGCACCCTGTCCCCTGCCTCCTTTTTGAGCTCCCAGAATTTTCTTATTTCCTTTAAGTCATCCAATATTTGAATCCTCCGTCTTTCCTCTTTCCCTCAACCTTTCCTTCTATGACATTGTGCATAAGACAGTTCCTCCTAAGGATGTGTCAAATCCAGTTTGCTTTGCCCAGAAGAATCACATCCAAAATGGTTCTCTTCCCACCCACTCTACTTAGGACATTTTGATTTGTCACTCTATCCGTCCACCTGTCTTCTCAAATCTTCTCCAACACCACATTTCAAAGCTCTCCAAGTATTTATTTCCCATCCTCCTAAAATCTAAGTTTCTTCTTCATACAATGCGATGTTCCAAATGTAGTATTTAATCAGTTTCTTCCTCAGTTCTAAACTCAACTTGCTGGTCAGCAGTAACCTCGTCTTATCGAAAGTTTCATTGACCATTGCGATCCTCGACTTAATTTCCTTGGTGCAGCAGGCATCCTTTGCCAGCAGACTTCCCACTGTTATCTAGTCTTCAGAATTTCTAACTACTGGCACATCAATGGATCACAAAATCTAGAAAACCACCTAACCTAAATATTCGCTAATCTCAACCCAGAAACTACACCAGCACCACCTACCATCCATAGAGCAATAGAGAATCATTCAGGGAATTTCAACTCCACCAGAGAAGTTTTCATCCTCACCAATCAAGTTGGCATCACTGAAGACAACATCCTGTCCAGTCTAATTACTACTTCCTGAGGAAGATGCTACAATAGCATCGAAATATTGAAGTGTGTGTAAATATGTGTCAGTGTTGTTACTTTTATTTGTGCTCTACCATTTTCCTAATATTCTATCATTTTATTTATCACTAAATGTTTTTGCTCAATGCACTTTTTTCATATATAACTACAGACTCAAAGATCCCGGTTCAATCCCCGGTGCTTCCAGATTTTTCTGTGAAGCAGTGAGTCTTGAACGGGGTCAAACCAACCCCGTGAGGATTAATAAGGAGCTACTTGAATAAACACATAGGATGTTTCTGTTAAGTAGAAAAAAAAACATTAATTTTAAAACAAGTAAATTTCGGTCTTGGAAATACTGTAAAACGATGTCAGCTACAAATCTGAGGAACACTAGTTTGAATCCGAGCGAGACCTTAATCAATGAAATATTTTTGCATTTATACTTATTATTTTGTAGTTTATTATGTAATTCATAATTTATAACACATGGGCTTTTCTTCGGTTGAGCCTTTTAGGTGGTCGAATGGCTTAAGTCTAAGAGGTCGCTCTCGTATTGTACTGGACTGCTGACGATGTGGATATCAGGGTTCCTATCTTGGTGGGTGCACTGAGGATAGTTTTTAATCAATTGTTCCACACGCTATTTTTCCACGCCAATGCCGATACATTTCCTCTAAATATTACCTTACTCTTGCGAATTAGTGTGAAAAATGCAGATAGCCCTAGTGGGTATTAGCAAGTGGTGGACCAAAAACAAACTAACTGTTGAACTGATGGATTGAGGTTGGAGATGTTAGTTCTTATTCTTCTCTACATGCACTCAACTCTTCAGCTAATTAGTTTCTCCCACACGATCTGATAGAAATACCATGTACTCGGGGAGTTCAGAAAGTGTGGTGGTTCCACGTTGCCTTCCACACTGAAATGTCTACGAACGAGCGTGAAAGAATCTACCGAATTTGTCGGAAAGGTATTTTCACATACCTTTCACGGTTCTTTTACATGCTACGATCGACATAGAGCCGACTGCTCTACTTCATCTCTAAATGAAGTTGTGCTACGCATTTGCATTTCTCAAATAAAATCCGTTGACCTCGGATGGCTTTAAACCAGAAAATCTCTGAGTCCTGAGCCGAGAACTTTAACCCAAGAGCACCGAGGTCAACGGATGTAAGTTAGAGGAAATATATACTTGACACCAAAAAGATAAGGGCACACCCATTACAGCCAGTTTAAATTTCAACATTGACCTTCCAGTCACCAGTAAATTCCAAGTCTGATAACTTTGTCTTAATGACCACAGATTAGGCTTTAAGGCTGATCGAGAGTAGAACGTCAGCCAATCCCCCAATATACCTGAGCTACTTGTTTTTTATATATTGAGAGATTGATTGACTTCTGACCGAGCGCAGAAAAACCCTCGTAAGGTTGAGAGTCTGTTTCTTACTTGTCTAGACTTTACAGTATATACGGTCCTAAGTAACAGACAAGTAAGAAACAGTTTCTTACTTGTCTGTTACTTAGGATCGTATATACTGTAAAGTTTAGACAAGAAATAAACAGACTCTCAACCTTACGAGGGTTTTTCTGCGCTCCTTTTGCCAGCTTGAGTCCTTCAACACTGGGCTTCGCTAGTGTCACTGCTGGGTGATGATAGGACTAGCCACAGCGATCCTAGTGGTGAAGGACTCAAGCTGCCAAAAGGAGCTCAACCATTTTAACCTGGAGGTTGAGTGTCTGGGTATATTATTTGTATCTGCCCTAAGACCCTCATAAAAGTGGACAGAATATGTTTGTTACCCCTGAAGATGTGTGCTTATATCTGTGTCTACTGTCCAAGCATACAGATGGCTAAAGGGGCTGGTGGGGGGAAGGGGGGGGGGAAAGGAGGTAGGCGTTCGAGAAGAGAAATACACCACTTCGAGCTCGTGTCAAAACAATGTTATAAAGTCCGGACTTTACTGCAAGTCGTAGAAGGATGCTGTTCTGCTACATCATTGTGTAGAGGAGAGGAGAAAAGAAGGTGTGGTCCACGTAGTATTTACACAGATGGAGGTGTGGTGAGGAAACGCGTTAGAATCTCATTCAAGGAAGATAAAAAAAATGGACGGTCCAAGAATTTGTAGGACCACTTTTTAATGTCTCGATAAGGCGTCCATTTACTTTGTTTTAAAATATAAATTGCGCTTATATCTGTCTACATTATTACTTGGAGAATATATTTATAACATTGATAAATGAACAGTGTCCGCAGTGGTGATCAAGTGGTGTAAGTTACCCGCTTTGGTGGCCACGCAGTCTAACGCGCTACTCTCTGAGTAGACTAGACTCCCGATGCCGGGGAGATCGAGGGTCGAATCTCGGTCGGGTGTACTGAGGGTGTTTTTTTAGAGAGTGGAGTTTCCACTCTCCCTCCACGCAAATGTGGGTACACTTCCTCTGTGTATAACCTTCCTAATCTCTAAAATCATTAGTGCAATTTTTATATAAGCGTATAAACCGAATGGGTAGTAATACGGGTGGCTTTTTTTTTTTTTTAAGGTGGTGTAAGTTAAAGACTAGCTTTGTACTCGGCTGACCATTTACAGGAAGGATATCACGTCTAAAATGCCGTCCGGAGGTCCTTGAGGGTTTTACCAATCTCTCTCCCCGCTTATGTGGTTACATTTATTTTAAAATACCTTCATTAAATCCCTTTTTAATCAACTCGTTTATACAGCCCTTTAATTAGACATGTATTTTGCAACAAACCAATCTTTTTTTAATGATCACTATTGTTATTATAAGCTTGTTTAGTTTAATTGGTTGAATGTAAGACAAGGCAAACTAGCCTTAACTTCGCCAAAATGTTGCAAAATAAATTAAATAAATAGATAATAAATAAATTTAAGGTTGGTCCTTTTTTTTATAAAATCTGGTAGCACGTCTCACTCACTACCCGCTCAGATTACACACTTATGTACTAATTACGCTACTGTGTTAGGGATGAGAAAGGTTGAATTTATAGGAAGTATACCCACATTTTCGTGAAGGGAGAATGAACAAACATTCAGTAAAAACAGCTTCAATACATCCACTCGGGATAGAAGCCCCGAGCTCCCCGTCATCTGCAGTCTAGTTTATTGCGATGGCGATGACTTAAGCCACTGAAATAAAGAAGTTCGATTTCTTTTGTTCCCGCCTCGGTGACGTAGTTAGCTAACGCGCTAATTTCGTGTTGGGCTAGACTGTTGAGGACAGGTAGATCGAGGCTCGAGTCTCGCTCGGGTGAACTAGGGCTGGTTTTTCTTAAAAGGTTTTCCACTCTGCCGCCACACAAATGCGGGTTCACTTCCTCTATAATCAACCTTCCCAATTCCTAACCCAATAGTGTAGATAGTATTTAAGCGTATAGCCTGAATAAGTAGTAATACGTGGTGCTAAAATATAAAGTATTGTTATTATTTCTTTGTATACATTCCTTATACAGAAGTAAGACTTTAAAAGTTTGTTTTTATAGTAACATTAAAATAATAAAATAATAATACTTATTCATTTATTCAAGACAATTTTAAGCTGTGATGCATCATGCAGAATAAGATAAAGTGAAGCATTTGCCTCCCTCCCTTACACCTAGCCCTCGATCTCAAGTATTGTTAAGAAGCTGATATAGCACGTTTCGGTGGTCAAATGGTCAAATGCGTCAATAGTTCAATAGAATATAATTGTATGGTGGAGATATTGGGGCTCGAATACTGGTCGGCTGTACTGAGGGTGGTTTTTTCCTATAATTATACACCCATTTCCATGTTCCCATGTATCTCATGTTCGATTCCCATATCCAGGTGAAATTCTCAAAATTTACCAATACTTTCCATTCTACCTCTACTCAAACTTGGGTACCTTTCCTCTCAAATTAAATTATTTTTATAGCCGCTTCGGTGTCTGCGCTACTTTTTACAGCAGACTGGACTGCCGATGAAGGGGAAATCAAGTTTCTAATCTCTGTCAGGTGTAATGAGGGTGTTTTGTACAAAAATGTTTTCCACTCTCCCTCCACGCAGTTTTAGGTATACTTCCTCTAAATATAGCTTTCCTAATCATTTAAACAATCACCGTAATTTAGTACAAAGTCGTATAACTAGAACGGGTAATAGGACGTGGTTCTAAAAATAATATCATGTTTTGAACTTTTAGAAATTAAGCGTTAAATACATCTAAAAATAATTAGACAATTAAATTTTTGAGGTGAAAATGAATTAACAAAGACTTGTATCTGACAAGAGTTTATTAACGTCGGTTGACGAGTGTCACGCCCATGAATGACGTTAACGGGAAGCCAAGCGTCCTACCTATTCCTGCCCTCCCACTTTCCACAACCCCCTTCTCCCACTACTCGCAACGAAGTGAGAAGTGACCTAGTTATGTCGCTAACCTAACCTAACTTACCCTACCCTACCCTACCCCACTTAGCCCTGCACAGAACCCACCCTTTCAGCGGCACAGTAATGCAAGTCAGATTTGTTCTAGTCTGTTATAATCTTTCCCTTTATTTTTTACTTTCTCTCGAAACCTCGGAGAGAAATTATTGTGGTCGTAAAAAAAAAATTGAACTCAAGATTTTGATAAATGTCGACCCCTGAAATCAAAAAAATTGTTTTCGCGATGCCGTCTGTTTGTTAATCTGTCTGTACCTTGGGCTAGAGCCGAAACTATTTTACCTATTGGGCTAAAATTTGATATCTGGGGTTTTCATAAGGAGTTTTTGGAATTAGATTTTTAATCCTAAATTTAAGGGTAGTTTACTGAACGGTAAAATTCGCTCTAGCAATTTTGATTAAATTTCATATCTAGACACTGTTTATCATTATAAACATGATGGAAATTCTCAATTTATCACGTTGGGGAGATTTTCCAATTTTCATCATTTATCCATAACTATTTGAGATACGTAATAACTAATCATTGTAGATTTGTAGTACTATTAAAAGTAAAAATCTTTTATATCGAAATATATTTTTATAACACCAATAATTTCTGAGCTATAAGCAAATATATATTCTATTTAATTCTGAAAATTAATTTGATTCTTATGCTCTTTGGTGGACAAGGATGTTTCTATTTTATCATTTCTTCTGTAACAATGTTCCTGGTTCATAATGCTATAGAGTAAGTAGCAGTTTATATTATTTCATTTATAATATTTGATGTAGTGTTTCTACAACAATGTGTAGACCTATTATTTCGTTTCACAAATCTTACGTGTTTTTAGTGAATATCTATTTTAAGATAAAAGAGGGAGAAAATCTGTGTGGTGCACCAAACAATTTTATTTTTTATTTTTCGTTATCGCATCTCACTCGTGTTATACGCTAATTAACTAATCAAGCCAATATGTTGAGAATGAATAAAGTTGAATTTAATGAAAGTGTACCCACGTTTCCGTGGAATGAGAGAGAGGAATACCATTCAGGGGAGAGCCACCATCGGCACACCAGACCGGGATTAATACCCCGATCTTTCCACCATCGGCAGTCCGGTCTATTGCGAAAGCGACACCTTAGATCAGGGGTTAGCATCCTTTTTGGGCTACGATCGATTTACACATTTATCAAAGATCTCACGATCGACCATCTTTGTTTTAAATACAGTTTATATTTATTTCTAGAACTCAATCTTTCTTCATATCCGTATCTCTCCACCTTACTATGAAAAAAAAGAATGAATAAAATGTACATTTTCATACGAAAATATTTCATTTTCTTATGACATTACCGAATATAACCGACCAAGGTATTTTTGGTCACACTCGAATATTAATTGAAAGTTCTTGATATTATTTGCGAGATTAAAAGACTCAAAGATCGACTTTTTAAAATTACGATATAATTTACTTGCGTGATCGACTGGAGATCGTCAGGAGATCGACCAGTCAATCGCGATTGACGCGTTGCTGACCCTTCCCTGCCTTTAGATTATTCGACCTCTATAGCGGATTTTGATATATTTTAATAAATTGATATAATAAAAGTGTTTTATTCCAATGCTATCTTAGATTTGTTTGTGTTTTGGTTATAGTTACTGAATTTTAAAGTTCATTTTTAAATATATCTCCATTTTATTCATAAACAAATTATGAACTATAAATACAACTTTTCAAATGAATTACTTTTAATAAAATAAAAATAGCAAGAAAATAATTACTTTTTTGGCAAAATTTAGCCTTATTTTGATCAATTATAATCATTAACTAGTTTAATCTAAAGACTAGCCTATACTTATATTACTTTTATATTAAAATAAAACTGTTAATAATCTACTAAACAAAATTTATATTTGGTAAAATATTCAAAATAAAATTAAAGTCATATTGAAATGGCATGTGACAAAAATAATTTGAAAATAATAACTAAAATTACGCCTTTAAATATTTTTAAAAAAGAGTTCGTAATGACCTTTAATGCTAATATGTTAATTTTAAAAGGCCAATGTGCTATTTTGCAATATTGTATTAATTTTGTTTATTTCTAAAGAAATAATGAAAATTGACCACGCATAAAAGTTTTTAATAATATTTCTTGTAAGTAATTGATTGTGAAATGTAAACAAAATGGTTCAATTTAAATGAAATATCGAGGATATAGTTTACAAAGAAAATATTTGATCTTTGTAATATCGTCTTATTTTAAAGATTGAGAAGTTCTATTTGACTGTCATATTATAAAAAGTATTAAATTGTACTGTACTTTACATTATTAAAATCAGTTTCAAACTGATTTTTATTAAGATTAAAACTAACTTCAGTGACTGATTGGTCTAAGGCATCACTCTTGCAACAGACTATACTACCAGTGACGAAGAGATTAGGGTTCGAATCCCGGTCAGGTGTACTGAAGGTGGTCTTCCTTTAATGGTTTTCCACTCTCTCTTACCGCAAATTCGGGTATACTTCCTCTAAATTACACTTTCTTCATCCTTAATAAATTAGCTTAGCTAGTACATAGGCATATAGCCCGAATAGGTAGTAAGACGCAGTGCCAAAATAATAATTACATTGCATCCCCCATTATTGGTCGCATGATCTAACGCATCATTCTCGCTATTGCATGGATTGTTGGGGACGAAAAGATAGGGGTTCAAATCCCAGATGGGTGTACTGTAACTGAATTTTCCTAAATGGTTTCCCGCACTCCCTTCACACAAATTCGGGTACGTTCCCTTCAAAATTCTACCTTCCTCATCTGTATCCCACTAGCGTAATTAATTTATCTGTATATCCTAAACGGGTTCTAAGAAGTGGTGAAGAAGAAGATGAAGTAGAAGAAAAGTTGACTGTAATTATTTCTGAAAGTACCGGATGTATTTCTAAAATTCTTCCTTCTTCACCGTGAAAAGAGTCAGAACCCCAAATTGGGTCCGTTTTGACGGAAAACTTTCATCGCTAAACTTAGACGCATGTGCTGCTATTTTCCTAAGACCTCATTTTTAGGGCTTAACCAGGAAATTGTCGCGCCTTGTTTCAGACACATTTAAACATGATTAATTAATTTCCCGTGTGATCTACTTTCTCTTTCTCTCTCGAACATTCTCTTTCCTCCCAACACGCAAAGCTCCCTTAAGAATATTCTGCTACAATTAATAACAATAACAATATTGTTGTTTATTCTCGGGCATAACTTCCTGATTTTAATAAAGCTTTTGAGTGTTCGAAGTAGGTTGCCCAATCAATCTTCAGGTTTTTTTTTTCTTTTTTTTTTTTTGCCTTTTAACATTTTGAGAACTAGAACACGTCTACTTTACTACCTAGTGACATTATTTGTCATCTACTTCCTCTACCGTAGTTGGTTATACACTTCAAAGCATAAGCAGACAGTGAATTTTTCAACTATCTGCTATAAAAGGATTATCAAACTTTTTTTAAACCACTAGTATACTAAGTAGTGTTCGTATAAATGTTTTTTTAAATTAAGTGTTTGTAAAAGTTTTGTATTTTGTAAATGTATCGTGTTCAAATATATGGAATAATTGTAATAAAACAAAAACGATAAATGACGATAGCTCTTAAAACTATTTAGAATATAATATTATAAGTATAAATAGTAGTATTATAAATATGATTTTAATCATATTTATAATACTTATATTATACATATAGTATTTATAATATATTATATATACTATATATATTATATGTATACATTATATATAGCATATATAATAAAGACAATTTGTTTATTAAGACTATTAATATTCATAATTATATATATATGTATATATAAACAAATACAAATAAAAGAACATAGTCTACATATATGTATGTATGTATGTATGTATGTATGTATGTATATATGTATGTATGTATGTATGTATGCTTTCCTGAATAAATTTACTGTCATAAAATATATTAAATCCTAATAAATAATTAGCATTATTACACAAAATAAATTGGGTGATACTTTTAAGAAATGTTATATATGATTTGTAAGCATACTTGGAATAAAGCCGATGGCAAATCACCAAATTTAAATAATCAATGAATATGTGAACTACAAGCAGAGTAGTTTGGAAAGACTTAACTACAAGCAATGTCTTGACAACTACAAATTGAATTGCTCATTTCAATTAATTGAATCACTTGGAATCTATTTGTAATTTTATAATAAATAACTAGATTTTTAAGATTATAGTTGTATTATTTAAATAATTAAATAATATTAAAAAATAAAGAGTTCATAACATTCTCTATTCTTAATTTAATTCCTAAATTTATATTTTAAAGAGCAGTGCCTTTTAAAAGGTCACGCCATGCTTTAAGAATATGCTACCGAAGAGCGTGGCTACATATCAGCGCAAGTGAAAAGTGGTTAAAAAAAGAGCGCAAACGATCGGGGTGCAAAATAACGCAGCCACTTAAGAGCGCAATCCTTAACTGCTGTAAAAAGTCGAGTGTATGTTTTCGTTCTTTTGTTTGGCAAGAATGCGTAGGCTACTGGATTGAACAACTATCCAACTTCATCCTCGAGAATGTTTGATATCTGACTGTCCTATAACCTCACCTGACCCAACCTAACCTAACCTAACCTAAATACTCCATGCCAGTAACTTGAAAGTTAAGGCTGGTAGTGCGATCCGTACAATGGTTACTGAGTTAAACACAGGCCCCCTTATGCTGTTCTGGCGAAGAGAGAGGTCGCTTGCTACAAGGTCACGAAACAATCGCGCGATCTGTACAAATGTACACTTGCGCTGTTTTGTACCTACTCTATATTGGGACTACGAGTTTGCGCAATTATGTACCTACGCTATTTTATACCCGCACTCTTCGGAGCCGCAATTTGCTTTAAAATGCGGACGATATATAGTCTATTATTTGTTTGCATGGTATTTTATTACATACAACATCATTAAATTTATACACATAGTTAAAAATAAAGACAAAAATACAATAACAGCTAACACCAGCCCCGAAGGGCTCTCGAAAACTAACGTGGAAGATATTTATTGTTTGTTTGCAAGGTTAATTTTATTATTGTAAACATCTCTTATTTGGTCATACATACAAGAAACACATAGTATTATCGAAAACATCAGCCCCGAAGGGCTCTCGGAATCTAGCATTACATTGAATCATAGAAAACATAATATAAACGATTGGAACATGACGCCCTGACGGACTGATGGTGTATCATCTTTGGGGAATGGGCAGGAAAATGATAAAAACCCGCCCCATAGCACTTAATGGGGTCGAAAAGACCATAACATATACTTAGTACTAGTAGGGAGGAGGGGAGAAACCATAGAAAATAATAATAGTAATAATAAAAATCCGGAGGAGAATGAAAAGAAAATACGGTCTAGCTGACCCCGGTCGAGCGAGTCGCCGGGGTCGGTCCGAGTAAATAATAGTACACTACCAGGGCTACTATGACATTTACATGCGTAGCCCTGGCGTGAAAAATAAATAAACTTCACCCAGGGGGGCAATTTCTGCCTCCGTAGGTTTGCGAAACTAAAGGGTGGGGTCAATAAATATTATTGATACTGTCAAAGCTATTAATGCCGCCCACCATTCGTGGGAAGACTGCAAAATGAAAACTAGGTACTATATGGAGGTGAAAACAGTAATAGATCTAAAGGTAACATTGAAAGACCGACATGGGCAAGGGAGAACACTGGGGGACACATAAAAGCTGAAAACAGGGAACAGACATCGGACTGACCAACCCCGGTTCGACGACCGGCTGAGGAAGATATTTAATTTTAGCTCTTAGAAATTTTATTGAAAAATAATTGGTAAAAAAATACATTAAGTCTTAAAAAAAAGTTTAGATAACGTTACGTATGAGCTATGATTTCATAAAATAAATATAAAATATGTATTGAACCATATCATGGTGTTTTATATAATAATAAAATATAAACAAGTTATGCTTTTTTTTAGTTACATTGTTACACGTATCTTCTTCACTTTTACTCTAAAGTATTGTTTTTCAAGCGACAAACAAAAGTTCGACAGTATTACATCGCACTGCCATCTAGACGCAGCGGTTGAAACTAGTGAAAGTGATGGCTCCGCTAGTAATAATTTTCTTCGCCACAATATTCAGCTTAGCTCCCATAATTTATAAAGATTAGATCAATAATAGCCACTATGTTTTCAGATATTTAAAATCTTCATCCAATATTTTTACTTCGTAAGAACACCCATAAAATGACCATGACCAAGCGCACCTGCTGGTCATGGTCATTACGTATAGAACAGATTTTTACCAAACTAATTTGTGTGCAAGATGCTATTCCTTCGCGCAATAGGGATTACACTTCTTCTAAATTCAACCTTATTGGTACCTAACACATTATTCGACTGTAAATAGTACATAGTCGTATAACCCGAACGGCTAGTAAGAGACGGTGTTAAAGACAAAAAAAAAAAGATAGGGTGCACAGAAACTACCTGGCTTTTGGCAGTTTTGTGAATGAGTCCCTGCGTCCATCCCGATCCCATGACCCCCTCTCTACTCTTCCCCCTTCCAAGAACGTACTAAAATATCCCAGGTACACTCGGAACGGTGCTCCATATAAACGAAGATTAATGGACGCGGAATATTTTGGCAGCAAAGATTTTTTTTTAGGTCTTCGCGGGACTAGATCAGATAAAAGAAGCCGTCGCGATGCCCCAGTAACAGCCACCACATCACCACCTTAGCAAGTTATGCCCCTCCCCTCACCTGGTATTGGTAACCCCTTTCTCCTTTTCTTCCTTCCACTAATCCTACTGACCATTCTCAACTATACTTTATGGAACTAAGTGCTCTAAAGTCCGGATTTACCGAGAGCAGCTTGAGACCGGTACATTATATCCTGATTTTGGTGGGAGGTCCGTTCTGCAAGGCGTTTTATCCTACCAATATATTACTCTCTGGTTGTATCCTGATATTAAAAAAAGACCTTACAGAACGTGCTTCAAATTAAAATCAAGGTATACATAGGAGATCCTCGATAAGTGGGTTTTACTATTATTTGTGTGTAAATCCCCCGACACACACACAAACGTATGTCAATACCTGAGGTTACAGCCAACAAAGATTAAATGAATCTCGTTCACCCTTGATATTATTATTATTGTTATTATTATTATTATCACCGCGTCTTGCTACCCGTTCGGGTTATACGTACTTACGCCAATGTGCAATGATAGGGTGATTGTGAGATGAAATGGAGGACCTACAGTTTAACGTGGGTTCCAAACCACGGTGGAGGCCTGGCATGCCTCACATTCATAAGTTGTGATTAATACACATCTTGTCAGAGGTGAAGGAAGGGTTTGGCAATCAAATAAATCTGTGCCGAGACCAAGGATCGAACCCCGGACCCCCAGCACAAAAGTCTGACACCTTACCCCTAAACCGCCAGGTCACCCTTTTCTTGATATTTAAATGTAATACGGTCATACCTTGAGTAGAAATTGTTATTTTTAATCCATCTCTAAAATAAAGTGTAGGTTACTGAGGATAATTTATTTTAATTTAATTTTTTTAGTGGCTCTATCAATTTTGCTTGGATTAAATTATATGGTAGGTGTTTTGTATTATGAATAAAAGCGTAACTTGGTTTTTTATAGATAAATTCATTTTAAGAGCAATTTACCGTGTATTTATTTTCGAAAATTTCAAAATTAGATTTAGCGAATTAGTTCAAAATAGTTATCTTGGTAGTGGTATTACCCTGTTCAGTGGACGAATGGTAAAAGGTGTCATTCTCGTGTTATACTAATCTGCTGAAGACGAGGAGATTGAGGTTCAAATCCCAGTCGGGTCTACTGAGTGTGGTTTTCCTTAAATGGTTTCCCACTTTCCATCCACGCAAATGTGAGTAGATTACCTCACCCCTACCTCATGAGAGTATTTATCATATATGCGTGTAACCTTAATAAGTAGTAGAACGTGGTAATATAATCCTCTTAAATGTAGTTGTTTATATTATTATCAATAATAATAATATTTTAATTCTATTTTTCTTTTTTTTCTTTTTTTTTAAACCATTTTTTCAACAGTCGAGACGTAAAACAGACTAGTGGTGAATAAATATAAAATGCATTGCTTTCAAAATAAGAAATAGATTATCTTTTGTAGTAACTAAATCATAATAAGTAGTAAAAAGCAAGAAAAGAAATGATTTAATAGTAAGTAATTATTTAAGGAACAGTCTATATCCTACCCGCTTCGGTGGCCACATAGCCTAACGTTCTACTCATGCAGTAGACTATAGTGCCGATGATGAGAACATCGAGGTTCGAATCCCGGTCGGGTGTACTGATGGTGGCTTTTCCAAAATTATTTTCTCTTCTCCCTCCATGCAAATGCCCGTTCACTTTATTTAAATATAGCCTTTATCACTTAAAAAGCATTGGCGTAGTTAGCATATATAAGCGGAAAAACCGATCAGGTAGAAAGACGCGGTGCTAAAAAAAAAGTCAAAATAGACAAATTTAAGTTATGATAGGCGTGTTATTTAAATAATTCTATATTTTTAGTTATTTTATGATACAAATCAAATGATGGAAATGTATAGTTTGCGCTGCTTATACAACGGCAAAGAAGACATTAATTTGATGTTACTGATAGACATACAATATTTCAGGCTCTCCAGAGGCATGAGTGGGCACAATGGATCTTCATGTTCAAGGGTACATTACAAGAAAATATTCTACTACTACTGATAACAATATAAAAATATAAATAATCAAATATTTTGGCATCTAAATTTAACCTGAACTTGTGTTTTCTCCCAGAATGTTTTTACACTCTCCCTTCATGAAAATGCGGTAAAATTTGCTCTAAAATTCTCCTTTACTCTTTCCTAGCCCATTAGCTTAATCGATGTATAGGTACAAGCCCGAACGGATACAAAGACGTGGTGAAATGTTTTTAATAGCTGTTTAAAATTGAACTAAATAAATGGGGGAAATATGAGTTCAGCCCTAGAAATCCTTTAGCAGTACTATTTAGGTTCCAGCATAATATGCCTGGTGCACACAAATTGCAGAAACTAATACGGGTGCACACGGGTTGCGGAACAACTCATCCGAGGTTACACGAACTACGGAGTAAAAATTAAATTTATAATGATTTTGTTCAAAATGGAAAATGTAGGTTAGGTTAGGTTAGATTAGGTTAGGGTTAGGTTAGGTTTGGTGAGTAGGTTAGGTTAGGATAAGTTATATTAGGTTAGGTTAGGGGTTAGGGGTTGAATGGAATTAAAGTTTGTTCCTAAACTCATATGCACAGCTGAGAAGTATACTCTATTCGAAATTCAAGTGCGTCCTAATTGAATACCTGCTGACAGGTATCTGGTATACTTTACTCTGCAATTTGAGTGCGCCCAATGAGCCAAAAAAAAACTTTCCATTTCCTTTTGCCCAGACTTAGGACCGTGTTGTGTCTTATATTTGAATAGGCCTGTCGATCTCGGGGGTCTTGGGGGTAAAGTGCTCGCTCAGGACCCGTTGTTTGTGGTTCAAAACCAGCTGAGGTCAATGGATATTTATTGAGCAATACAAATCCGTAGTACAACTTCCTTCGGAGGGGAAGTAAAGCCGTCGGTCTCATTGTCGATTGTGGCATGTAAAAGAATCCTTGAAGATATTAAACCAACATGGGGTCAAACTCCTACAAACCTGCCTTTACAATCATTCTTAAAGGGGCTGAGTTCGTATGCAAGCAACTTATCTACTGAAGAAATTGGTCTACTTTATTAATTTTGACAAAAATGTATTTTTGCTATAAAAACTTCCAAATTAGTGATTTTATTTTACGTTCCTTTCCACCCTACCTTAAGAGTCGATTAACCAGGATATTTGATAAACGGTTGAGTTTTGAACTAGTAAACGTATCGAAGTGCGGTTTCCTAATTTCTTCATTTGGCAACAGAAAATTTGGTTCAAGTACTTAAATAGTTTTTTTTATTTCAAAACGATTATGTTTTAATTTTGTTAATTTTTTTTTAAATATAGTAAAATGGTTTCATTGGTTTCAATTCGACTATTTTCTAATGACCCACATGTGTGTGTGTGTGTGTGTGTGTGTGTGTGTGTGTGTATGTATAATATACTCATTATTTGAGTTATTTAACGTGAACTTTGTGAACCGAATGTTTATATCAGCACACGACCTATAAACTATCTTATATATAGAACAGACACAACATTCAAACTCCAGCCGTTAATTCATCACTGTGATAGGGGGAAACCCATTCCATTGATGATCAATTTTTCAGCATACGAGAATCAAACCCAGGACTCTTAACTCAGTGACAGATAACCTTACCGACTGAGCAAAGGTGTCGGACAGTGTCCCATTATACGGATGGTATTTTAGTACCATTCCCATAGTTAATGAGTTCAAATATTTAGGACAGTTTTAACTAGCAATAAAGTTATTAAAAGGGATGTCAGGTACTATTACTTGGTCAGTAAGTTGTTGACAACTCGCCTGCTGTCAAGGAATGTAAAACTAAGAATATACAAAACAATAGTTTTACCGGTTGTTCTGTATGGATGTGACCTTACATGACGAGAATAAATTTAGGGTGTCCCAATACGAGGTGCTTAGGAAGATATTTAATCCAAAAAGGGATGAAAAAAATAATGGAGAATGGAAAATGAAGAATGAGTAAGGTTACATAATGATATGTTAGATACCACGTATTCATCACAATACATTAATAAGATAATCAAATCTTGTGGACTATGGTGGACGGGTAGCGCAAATGGAAGAATCTATAACCGTGTTGAAAGAGATAGGATGTAATTATATGGACTGGATTGAATTAGTACTGAATTAAGTACGGAAACATCTCTCGTGTGTATGGGACAGATCGAATACTGCTGCTGTTCCTTGTTTGAACTGTATTAGAGTCCAATTTTAATAATTTTATTATTATTTTTTATTTACTCTAGGTATTTAACGTGCACTTTCTGAACAAACGTATTATATCAGCACACGAGGATTTCTATGAGCGAGAGCGAAAGTACCTACCAATTTTGCCGGGAAAGTAATTTTCACACTACTTTCAAGTTCTAGGGTTCTTTTACATGTTACAATCGACATGGGACTGAAGGCTTTTTCTCCCCTTCGAAGGAAGTTGTGCTACGGATGTTTATCGCTCGAGGAAAAGCTGTCGACCCTGTCTGGGTCCCACGAATATCGGGTTCTAAAGCGAGCATTTTACTCCATGACCACAGAGGTAACCCGCCTCGGTGGCGTAGTTGGCTTACGTGCCAGTCGTGTTGAGCTCGACCGCCGAGGACGGGGAGATTGAGGTTCTAATCTCGGTCGGGTGAACTGGGGGTGTTTTTTCCTAAATTGTTTTCCACTCTCCCTCCACGCAAATGCGGGTTCACTTCCTCTAAATTCAACCTTTCCAATTCCTAATCCATTAGTATAATTAGTACTTAAGCGTATAACCCGAACGGGTAGTAAGACGCGATGCTAAAATTATTATTATTATTATTTTTATTATTAGTTCTTAAAAGGTAAGCCCTATAGGTCGTTGTATCCATAATGCCAATTCTAGATTTGTCGAATTCGACTTTTATCATAAAAGGAAAGCTAAACTCAGAGAGTTATTTAAGGATATCCCATATCAATAATTTATCTTGTAGAGGTTCTGCCTGTATTATTTAATACTATTTAAGTTTACATTGTTTAAGTTTACAATATTCTGATCTATTTTTTGCATAATGTTACTGCTTTTAACCACTATTTGGTTATTTATTTTTAATGTTTCTTTTTATTCTTATCATTATTAACTACTTTTTGTCTCGTGGTTGTTTATCGGTATATGGCATTATTTGGCCATTTTTTGTCTATCATATTTTCTTATGTAAATGTATGTATTGTAGGGTATGTACTTGTGTGCTTTTCAGTGCTGGCCTGTTATGGGTCTTACGACTGTTGGTCGGCACTATAATAAAGGAAATTGAAATTGAAATTGAAATTATTATTATTACCACAGAGGTCGACAATTTTTATGGAAAATACCTCTTTGAAAATTCAAACGTTTTTATGGCCAAAATGGATAACGTTTAAATGATTCATTAGGATTATTTTAGGTATTGATAATATCTATCAAAAATGACAACTTAATATATGAATGCGTGAAATAAGTGGTTTTTCTAGTTGTCAGATAAGCCCTTTTTTAAAAAAAAAAAATAAACCTATCGAAGCTACACTGTGGGAAAAGACGGGCTCTTAAATTTAATTGCTATAGCTTATACACCTCTAGTGTGTATTTTTTGGATGTGACGTAGGTTAATGAACGTCTACAATTAGCACCAGTGTCGGAACACTGTTCAAATAAACATTCAAGAAGCTAATTAAGCACCCACGACCTGACAACCAAAGGTTAGGGAGTATTTAATCAATCACCTAAGAAACAAATTAGTTTCCTGTCTATGAAAATAATTATTTGTCTCAAAATAAAGGGCATTGACCTGTAGCTTACAAGAACAACAGGTGTTAAGAAATGAGAACGCTCATAATATACATTTTTGAGAGTCAATAGTATTTTTGACATTAATCTTAATATTTAAAAATAGATATGTTACTTACTACAATACTCAAATTATAATTATCATGAAACTTGCATCGGTAGCTGCTTGGTACATTTATAGAGATTATTAATACTTTGGTGCTAAAATATTGTGATTAATTAGCTAACAACCACAAACCTTTCCTTATACATAAAATATGTGAAAAAGTATAATTATTATAGAATGTGTTTGCTTTTCTACAACAATCTTTGGTGTCGTCTTTAATATATCACTTTTATCTAAATTTTGATATCTCGAATGCATCATTATTACAACAGTCAATATATTTAGCCCGCAATTATTTTTAATTCAATTCATCTACCTTATTTATCCATGCAAATCATCTAATGTGTAAATTATTTTCATTTCAATTGAAAAATTAAAATATGACTTTTTTAGACAGATTACTCGATTATTTAATAATCGTAGACAATATAATCGATTTCTCAATGCATCGCGAGCCTCTGAATCGGTAGAAATAATCGATTAGCCACAGAAAAATAATCACTGCATCGATTAATCGATTATAATCGCCCATACCTAGGGCATATTCGAAAAATGAAAATTATTGCATCCCGAAGTTTGAACTATCTTATTTAATTATTTTTCCATAGGCATAGAGAGAAGGTCGATTTATACAGTCGAATGGTCTGAATAATTTATTCGTTTACAACTGCTGGTTGATAGATGTCAACCTTACGTGCTTCATAATTTCACGTGATAATAAGGCAGACTATTTAAAAAATAGGATATATAATCAATATGTCATCTTGATTGTGCCGCGCAATGCAAACAGAACTAAAATAAATAATACGACACAATCACATAAACTTTCTCATATTATGTACTATAGTTTGAAAAAAAATCAAAATTAGGTTTTAAATAAACTACATTTAAGTTTCTCTCATAAAATCAAATACATCATCTGGTCACTCACAATAAACATTGTTTATATATAAGTTTTAAACAATTTATTCAAATAGTTTTAAAAAAATTCAAATTTAAAAAATAGGTTATTTTTAGACTACCACAGAATTATTTTTTAATTGTAAAAACTAAGCACAGTCTTATTTATAATGAAAAACTATTCCTAGATACTATTTTGAACTCAATCTTCAAGATCAATTTGGAAAAATTTCAATTATCATTAATTTGTCTTAAGTAAACTAGGTACATATAAATGAATTCATTTTAGAAAATACTTGCATTATTGTTGTTAATGTAAAATAGTCCCTCGATATCAATTTTGAATAAAATTGTTAGAACTATTTTAAAAATATTTATAAAAACAGCTATCAGTGAACTACTATAAAATATTTTTTTCATAGAAAAATAAATATTTAGGCCTAAAATTATTTATAATGTAAAAAACTTAAGATATATCATTTTTAATCAAATCATTAAAGCCCATATTTTAATATTAATTTATTTTTAAACCAGTCGACAGTAAACTACCCTTAAACTAGTCTTCTTAAAAAAAAAAAGATTACATTTGAAACTACCCTTAATTCTAGGGTTGGGGTCAAAATAAAAAAAAGTATAACATCTAGATACAAGTTTGAACAAAATCCCTCCAACAAATTTTAGATCTGTGACCAGGAACAGAAAACAGACATATGGGGACATACATAAATATACTATGCTTAGCACCACGTCTTACTACCCGTTCGGGTTATACGCTTATTTACTAATTACTCTCACGGGTTAGGAATGGTTAAGATTGAATATAGAGGAAGTGAACCAGCATTTGAGTGGAAGGAAAGTGGAAAATCATTTAGGGAAAACCATCCCCGGTTCACCAGACAGGTATTCGGACCTCGATCTCCCCGTCATAGGCAGTCTAGCTCAACACAAAACTAGCGCGACAGGTAACTACGCCACCGAGGCGGGGTGACACGTTAGAAAACCATAAAGATGACTCACCTAGAGAGTCCTTCGGGACTGGTGTGTTGTGATGAATTACAATTTATGTATGTTTTTTAAAAACCACCTTGGTGGCGTATTAGTTATGGCGCTAGTTTTGTGTTGAGCTAAACTGCCGAGGACAGGGAGATCGAGGTTCAAATCTCGGTCTAGTGAACTGGGGGTGGTTTTTCCTAAATGGTTTTCCACTCTACCTCCACCAAATGTGGGCTCACTTCCTCTATACTCATCCTTCCAAATTCCTAAAGCATTAGTGTAATATTAGTACTTAATCATATAACCCGAACGGATAGTAAGACGGGTGCTGAGTATGTTTCTTAAACAGTATTTTATAGATAGTTTAATTTTTGAATAAATAAATATTCTTGTAAATGAACAAAAAAATTATTTGGAATATTAATAAATATTATTGTCTCTTACATCCAACCATCCTATTTGGTCATGCTCCTCTCACCTCGGACATGTAGGGCAGCGCCCTAACTGGCCTGCCCCTGAATCACCTAGAGCAACACCCTCACATCATTCTCTCATCAAAAAACTGACCGCCGAGGTAACAAGACCCTAGATTTAAAGCGTTACCATGGTGGAATAATGCAAGGTAAGCTTGCTACGTTACAGGCTAAACGTAGTGTACCTACTTAGGATAATTTTTCAACATTATTAGTTCAAGTGTGTATGCATTTTTAATGTGTATAATGGTATTCTCAATGAACATCAAATCGTAAGATTTATCTTAAAATACATACAGTAGCCCCATGGCTTCTTTGGTGCTGACTGAAAGTTCAGAGCTGACTTCTGACAGTCAACATTTAGGTATATACCTAAATTTTGACTGTCAGAAGTGACAGCTGCTAAACACATGTTTTTGGCAGATCATATGGTTTGGCGTAGCGATACATAATTTGGTCCGGTAGCTTTTCAAAGCCGTCAGCTGTGAGCTGTCAGTCAGCACCAAAGAAGCCATGGGGCTACTGTACATCGTGTTTCGTAGCTAATGTGTGAAACTCATAGAGGTTCTAAGTGGATATTAAAAAAATTATGAGGTATTTAATGTGAACTTTCTGAACCGACTAATTTATCAGCACATGAGAGTTTCAATGAGCGAGAGCGTGAAAGAGTGTAACAATTTTGCCAGGGAAAGCTATTTTCACATACCTTCTAGAATTTTTTACATTCCATACTCGAAATGGGACTGACGGCTTTACTTCCCCTGCGAAGGAATTTAGTGCTACGATTTTTATCACTCAAAAGAATCCGTTGACCCCAGATGGGTTTGAACCCACGAACTTCGGGTCCTGAGACGAGCAATTTAACCAAAGGCCACCGATGTAGTAGAGGGATATAATAGGAGTGGATTAATCTGAGAAAACCTTTTGGTGGAAACCCTTCCTTTACCCTGAACGAGCAGGACAGTTCGGCAACATGCATCCCCGACCTCGCAATCAACACCTGCTAGCAACAGGCTGTGGCCGATCCGATCCCTGGGCCTTGACTACCATGGAATTCTTATGGGGAAATGTAAAATCAATGGTTTATTAAATGTGCTGTGGGCTCTGCTGTGGTCAGCTCAGAAGACTTGGTCGCACGTGTTTTAGTGCAGTGGTTCTTAAACTTGTATTACTCGCAGCCCCCTAAATATCCTAAAATATTTTTGTGGCCCCTAGTTTTTACTGACATAATATCAATAATTAAGATTCATTCTAAAATAGTGGCTTAATTTACTGATTATAATAACAAACAAATAAAAAACAGAAATTAACTTATCTAAATGTATTTGTGTTGAACACTTTCCACTAATTTGTCTATTCTTGTTTCAATCGTATTACTTAACTTTATTCACATACAGGAGTCGATTTGGAGTCGATCTACTGCTTCGTTTTAATATTTAGCATGTGGAAAGTCCTTTCCACATAAATAAGTAGAAACAAAAGGGCAGCATGTTTAAATGTGATGGTAAACAGATGGGGATTATTTGTACTATCGTGATTTCTACTATCCGTGCTTGCCCTTCCTTCATTACCCTGGGAAATCGAGTTTACTCTAATTACATGCTTATGATCAACGAATTCTTTCTTTTTAAAACGTAAAATTTAAGATAATTGATTCAATAATAAGAAAATAACATTTTAAAATTTTTTTTAGGCCCCCCCAAAAACCTTTCGTGGCCTCCCGGTTAAGAATCGTTGTTCTAGTGTTTTGTGAGACGGTGCCTGGCATTTTGAACGGATCAGGCAAACATGGTTGGCCATTGAAATAGCGCGTTGAATGTACTGGACACCATTTCAAATAAACCGACCCCGTGGTGTAGTGGTCAGTGCACCTGGCTACGAATCTAGGGGTCCCGGGCTCGATTCCCGGTTTGTAACTTGGGTATTTTTCCAGAAAGAAGAATACCCCAAAAGTTACCAGGGTTTGGTTAGTTATTATTATTATTATCAGCGCGTCTTACTACCCTTTCGGGTTGTACGTACTTACGCTAATGGTAATGGTAGGGTGATTGTGAGATGAAATGAGGACCTACAGTTTAACGTGGGATCCGAACCACAGTGGAGGCCTGGCATTCCACACATTCACAAGTTGTGATTAATACACGTCTTGTCAGAGGTGAAGGAAGGGTTCGGCAGTCAGATAAATCTGTGCCGGACCGAGGATTGAACCCCGGACCAAAATAAACCAGCACAGATGGCAAATATTATCTTAGAGGTGATTCATCCACGATTCGAAAAACATATCTAAATATCGAAGGTATTTCTGTAAGTCTATTATTTCATTTACGCTCTTTGATAATCCACTATGTTATTTTTTCAATATGTTTCTATAACCATGTGTATACTTTGTTTCACTTATAGTTATGTTCGTGCTTAGACAAATATTGCGTTGTCAATGGATTGCGTTCGTTTGTGCACTCAGTATGGGGGTTAGATAAGATTTTGTTTCCAATTCTAATTTATTTTAATTTACTGATTGCCATAATTATTTTGGGATTGCCACAGTTTTATCAGGATTGTACAAGGAGATACTGTAAAAAAAGTTGATAGCTGGATGTTTAATGTCTAATCTAATAAAATGTTGTTGAGGCTTACCTTTGCGAAGAACGGGCTAAACTCGAGAGTGATTAATCCCGTTTTAAAAATGTCCCCACCCAAATAAAAAAACACCTTAAAACACTATCAATAATAAGCTTAAAGCTATATTTAATTGACGGTATGATAACAGTGAAGGGGTGAATGTGATTATTATTTCTATTAATAGCCTCAATAGAATATAATTATTTATAAATACATAAAGCTTTTTCAAACAATAGTTTTATCATATTATTTATATACTGTGTGTTACCACAGCAATATCTCTTTAAACATGTTTCAAAATTGTCGGTGTTAAAATAATACAATATTTTAAAATTTGGTAAGTTTATTTTATTAAAAACTACACCACTTATTCAACAAGATCAACTTAGCTATTATCGAAATTTCACTTTACAAAATCGCGAATAAATATATCGAGAGCAACATAATACCTTTTTACACGTTTCACATAATAATATTAAAGATATTTAAAAAAATTTTTTTTTTTTGTATTTTAGCTCTATTCTTTGCTAGCTATGTTGTGTTACTTCTAAAATTTCTAATAAACAAAAATGGCGTAGACCCCTTCAATACATATTAGTATGTGAAAGATTTTTTTTTTTTTTCATATTTACAACCCCTGAGAAGAGGCAGGGAAAAAACGCATTAGTGATTTAGGGCGAATGTTTTTTGTAACAGAGTTTTTTAAAATAAATCATTGCTAGTTTAAACCTAAAGGTGATTAGATTATTAGTTTAAAATGCTATAAAATATGAAAACAGTTTCATTTGCAATATGTAACTGTTTCCACGATAGATGTATGAATATTTTATACCAACACAAAATACATAAATTATTTTGAATTAATCTTGGCTAGCTCTAGAATTGCTGACATGAAATCTAATATTTACCAAATAAATAACTTAAGTTCAGTGACAAGATTGTCACGTCACCAAAACAAATCAATTAAAAGCTGCAAACGAAAACTAGCGGTTAACCGACAAACGTAAATTGCCAGCTTTTTCTAATATAAATTAAAAGTACCTTTTCTGGTACGGTAGCAAGGAAACTTTATAAAAAACCAACTCTTTCGCGATCAGCGTTTATATTATTTTACTATGGTATTTAAATCTGAATATTACACGACTTGACTTTTAAATTTAAGAAAACTGTTTTAGTAAATTTTTCAAATGCCAAACAAATGTCTTCCTATCTAAATTATAATATAATTTAATATCAACTTTCTGAGTAAATACAAGAAGGCATAACACATTATTTGGTTGATTGGCTAGTAATTAGATCAATAACTAAACCCTACATTTAAACTCTCTATATAAGAGGCAACTTTGCCCGAACGGGTAGTAAGACACAATGCTAAAAAATAATAAGAGGCAACTTTCTGATTCAAAGAGATTTTTAAGACAGTAAAACAGGCCGGTTGTGGACGTACCGATAATGTCGGTGTCAGTGTCGGCGCCGATATCGGTGGAACTGAAATTCCATGTAATCTTATGGCGAGGTTGTACACGATGCCGACACGACAACATTATCAACATTATCGTGGCACGACCACCGACATAGAGGAGGTATGCCGGCAGAGCCCTCGATAAATACACCTATATCGGTGCACAGAACAGTTGCGCACTCGTCTCCAGATGTGATCTGGAATTGTTGGTCAGTCTTTCGAAAGGTTTAATATAGTTGTGTAGTATTTTGGAAGGGTAAAATTGTCTAGCAGCTTTAAGAATGGCATTGGGACCTTGATAGAATTGGTAGATGGTGACCTGGTGGTCTAGGGGTAAGGTGTCAGACTTCTATGCTGGGGGTTTGGGGTTCAATCCTAGGTCCCGGCGCAGATTTATCTGATTGCCGAACCCTTCCTTCACCTCTGACAAGACGTGTATTAATCACAACTTGTGAATGTGAG
The DNA here is from genome assembly GCA_033556935.1 of Timema podura. NCBI lineage: Eukaryota > Metazoa > Arthropoda > Insecta > Phasmatodea > Timematidae > Timema > Timema podura. The sequence goes on from JAVRXN010000011.1 coordinate 61,026,359, forward strand.
GAATGCCAGGCCTCCACCGTGGTTCGGATTCCACGTTAAACTGTAGGTCCTCCATTTCATCTCACAATCACCCTACCATTACACATTAGCGTAAGTGCGTATAACCCGAAAGGGTAGTAAGACGCGGTGCTAATAATAATAATAATGATAATGATAATAATAATGATAATGATAATGATAATATAATTGGTATAGAACAGGGTGTGTTTGTGGGACAAAACAGGGGAGGAGTTCAAGATTCCTTGCGGCTACTATAGGGTGTTCTCAAAATTCTCTTTTTCTCCGGTTTTGATGTCGTTTCCTCCGGAGATGAAATAACACAATAAAAGAAAGCTCCTATTTGTCACTGGAGCCATGTTTAGCTCGGCACTACTCACGAAACTGCTCGCCTCTCAGTCACCGACAAAGATCTTGTTGGTGTGTGTACAAGCACCCTGTCTGGTGTCGGTGCCAACAACGATATTGGCACCGACACCGGCACCGATAATATCGGTACGAGTACAACCACCCTAAGAGTTTTATCATGTCATTTATTTGATTTATTTAACGTGCACTTTCTGAACCTACTAATCATACTAGCACATGCTTTATAAACTAATTTAAATCTAGAGCAAACACAACATCCAGTCCCCGGCCGTTAATTCATCACTTTGAAAGTGGAAACCCTCATTTCATCAATGATAATTTTTCGGCCATTCCGGAAATCGAACCTGGGGCCATTAGCTCTTTAGAAATACACGCTACCAACTGAGCTAAGGTGTTGGTCTAGAGCTTTGTCGTTTGTTGAAATGCAACCAATAAGTGTGCTGAGTTTCAGAACACAAAATATTAAGGAGGATGACTAAATATAATTTGGGCTATCTTAAACGAAGATGATTAAAAAAAATACTGAAAAAAAAGCAATTTTTTTCAAAACTAACATGTTACAAATCTTAATTGAAACTTCATTTTTTCCATGTCACTAAACATGAGCCATATAAAAATGGTTTACAAATTTCTCAAACAATGACACCACACTAATTTTGTTTCTCTTATGCGTGAAATAGTTTGGCTCATTCACGATAGTGATTGAGAATCCCACTCTCCCAGGAAGGGTCCTATCCAACATCTAAAACAATTACCAGATCTACTTTCATGTACCTATTCTTTAAGTCATGCGATCGGCATATGTAACTTGGTGTCCCGACATAATGTACCACCGACAAAAGTACAACTCACTACTCAGTGGAGGGTTGCAACGGCTAATTACTGGATGATAGATAGCTGTGAGAACGTCAAGATTTCAGTTAGTGTAAGTTAAATCGTGAGCTAGATTAGGTAAGATTAAGTTAGGTTAGACCATGTTAGGTTAGGCCAAGTTAGGTTAGACTAGGTTAGGTTAGGCCAGGTTAGGTTATGTTATGTTAGGTTAAGTTGTTTAGCGTTAGATTTCAAATACTTGAAACTCTTGACTATCATTGCAATTATCCTTTTTGACGCGACCTTTCATATCAGAGGCATCTTACGCACTAGCCTTCCACCTGAGTGTTACGTTTTGTCTCTTGTAGGTTTTGTTGCATATTCATATAACTTATGCTGAATATTATTAGAACCTTTTAAATAATACTAATAATATAGTAAAATGCTATTAATGTTGCCCTAAAAAAGAGTGAACATTTTTTAAAAGGAGGTTTCTATGAAAATTGGACTGTACCAGGAAGACCCGGTTGAAGAGGAAGGATAGGTGAGAAGGGGGAAAAGCTAGGGTTGAAAGTGATGGGAACGTAAGGGGTCGGGGAGGATGGGGTTTGACACGTCCTATATGTCTGAATTCGTGAGATCCATAGAAGGATTTTAGTTGCAAGGGCTGACCTCAGTGGTCTTGGGGTAAAGTGTCTGGGGTTAAACCCGTTTGGGATCGACGGATTTTTCTTGGGCGATAAATATCCGTATCACAACTTTTTTGGAGGGAAAGTAAAACAGTTGTATGTGAACATACCTTTCTCGTTAAAATTGGCAGGCCCTTTCGCGCTTTCTCATATAAATTCTCATGTGCTGATATAATCAGTCAGTTCAGAAAGTGTACGTTAATTAAGCCGAATAAATCAAATAAAAATAAAAATAGTTGGAAGGAACCTTTAGAAGATACAAAGACATGTTTTAGGGTAAAAATTGATAACATTTGACTTTGTTAGTAGTCTTATTTTTCTCTAGGTATTGATAATCACTTTCAAAAATGACAGCTGTAGATCATATGACTTGACATTGTTTTAGTAAATTTTATAGCTTTCAAAAAAATAAATTCCTTCCTATCTAAATCCTACTGTAGCTAGGATGCCGTCTTTAAAACGAATAGTAGATTATCTCCCCCCCCTCCCCCCCGAACCGTATCAACCCTTACCATTTGCCAATGTTGCTAACTTACTTCACCAAATTCTTCAAAAGTGGTCAAAATTATCTAATTTGGCGTTAAATTTAAATTTAATAAATCTAGATGTTTTAATACTCAGTTTTTTAAAAGCGTAGGTGCTAAGGTCTTTTGACAAATACAGTTTAAAAAGGTTTGGTACTTTTAAGTTTAAACTATCAAAGGCAAAAAACAAAATATATTGACCTGCCAAAAACCCTGACTTATACTGTTGCAAATTGGTATTCTAAACACTTAAATCAAGAAGAGAGAGAAATACCTTATATTAATTTTTCATAAAATATTTTTAGAGCCCATTTGAAAAGAGCAGTACAGCCTAAAATGCAAAATGAAATTTCCATTTACTTACGTCACCCTTTGAGAACCCTAAAATCAAACTAAGTAGGCACTATTTATTACTAATAGAAAAAAAGCTAGCGTAAGAATTAAAATAAACCTGAAAATTTATCTAGTCACTTATTGACTCTGAAAAAAAAAAAGCTACATCTAGCGAAAAAAAATCTTAAGTTGTCAACACTTGGCCTAAGCCAACAGCTAGAGTGATCGGTTTAGTTATTATACCGGGTAAATTATTCACCACTCATTTTTTTAGTAGGAGCCTAGACGGAATGTTTATAGGGCACTCATAGAAGGAGAGGTAGTGAGGGACAGCTAGCAAAAGGTTCTTTATTGCAAACATTGATTGAAAGTGACTAATGTAAACCTCTTTGGAAATGATTATTAATCGCTTAGTAATACAGACATACTATACTACCAATAAAAAGTGTTATCAAACGATCCTAATAATTCTTCCCTAAGGATTACTGTGTAATTGGTTTTCTCTTAACTTATTGAAAGAACAAAACTTATTAATAAACATATTATGTTTTTGGTTTTGCGGTTGTGGCAACAATAAATATTATAGTAATAAATTAAATAAAAAGTGCTATATTTACACTTGTATTTTGCTTTAACCGGTCACCAAAATAGATAAATAAATGTTTTTAAAACTTGGAAGTAGACAAGTTACACAATATTAATTTCAAATTAAAACTTTTTTTATTTTGTAAACAGCGCATAAACACACGATTTGTGTGACTTTATCAACCGCCCTGGTTTCGTCTGGTTCGCCATCTTGATTTCGTAAGAGCACGCCGCAATTTATAATCTCTTGTTTGAAAAGCATTTTTGACGTAAACACATCTTTAAATTCAGAACAGTACTAAGGGGGTACGGGACGAAAAGTTGAGTGTAACGAAATCATTCGATAAGGCTTAGCTTAATAATTTATTAAGTATTTAAGGTAGCCAAACCACACTGATATCATTCGACAAATGACGGAATAAAGATTCGTCATTGACCTTCAGATAGTGCGCCGCACCACGCGGTTCGCAAGGAGGGAGGGGGAGGTGCCAGCCATTTTGCGTACGATCTGCCGCGCCTCGGAAACTTCCACCAAGTATAACTTCGCACTCTGTCGTGGTACGACGCCCGTTCTAGTGTCAATCAACAGCTCTCGTCGAGATCTATTGATTTAACTACTAATACTTAAATTTCATTACAGTGTTGGTGAATAAAAATTCTAGACATTTCACAATGTCCACCTATACGCATCGGAAAGCCAGCTAGAAATATGTTAAACGTATATGACAGGAAAGAGCAGCTCGTCAGCTATCCAATAATACCCAATGTCTGGGTCGGATCGAATAAGGAAGTATCGGGAGCGAAATTGGAAGCGTCGCAGCGTGTTGACGTAAAACCCTTCCGGCCGCGCACCGTCACAGCCACACCCGATATTTTAAGTTAATCACAGACACCGCTCCCACAAAAGAGAAACATCCAAACGGTCATAAGTTCGTGTCTCGTTTATGTAAAGACTGTTGGTGATATAAAAACAAATTGTTTGTTTTTGTGAATGTTTTACTGCCAAACGTAACGACAAATCAACGGTCTTACAAATAAAATGGTTTAGCGAATGGTTACATGGTCACTTTTATTAGCCGTCAGAAACCGCCTCTCCTACCATGGATACCCTATAGTAAAGATCCTATCTCACAACCGATTAACCAGGCGGGATATTAGATAAAAGAAAGCGCTCGGAACAGAAAACATATCGACGAGCGGGTTTCTGCATTATTTATTTGACAATAGCGAAACTGGGATCAGTTTATAAGTATTATATTTTTTTGTATATTATTATTATTTTTCAAAGCTGTTGTATTTTAAAAAGAAAATATGGTAGCCTACAACTGTTCTACTGGTCTAAATTTCACTGAAGTGAAATACAGAAAACTACGCCACTAAGCCACGTCTGGTGCTATCTGTATTATTTACCGAAGTTAGGTGCTATCCCTGCAGTTAGACGGGCTCTTAAGCACCAAACGTCGTGTGTCGGGTGTCTCACTATTAATGGTTCGTCTACAATCAGTCACAACCGTTTGTCGTTCGCGCACTCGTAGACGCAATCGCAAGAAGAGCTATGTTTGTTTTCTAATTCAATAAGGACTATCACCCACTTCGGTGAGTCGCATGGTCTAAGGCGTCACTCTTACAGTAGACTAGACTGCCAATGACAGGGAAATCGGGGTTCGAATCCCAATCAGATGTATTGAGGAAGCTTTTCTCCAAATTATTTTTAAATCTACCTACATGCAAATGTGGGTGCACTTCTTACAAATTCAACCTGTCCTCATTACTAACAGCTCAGAGTCATTAGTAGCCTATATATGCTTACAACTCGAACGGGTAGTAAGACACAACGTTAAAAAAAAGGACTGTCTGAAATTAAATGTCGGGAGAAATAATTTCAACCAAAATGACTACATAATCAAATTAATATTTAAGTTTATGGATAATAATTAAATAGAGTTTGATTAACTTATTTGGTTAGGTGTTTTTATTTTTGCTTTTATAAAATAGTTTAAATACAATACCTATTACTATATATTTTCTAGAATTGTTATCCTTAACCAAATAACTACTTTATTTGAATACAGTATTACAACTAGCACCACGCCTTGCGCGTTATACGCCTCTGTGTTAAGGATTAGGAAAGTTTAATTTAGAGGAAGTGCACCCAAATTTGTGTGGAGGGAAGGTATAAAACAATTTAGGGAAAAACCACGCTCAGTTCACCCGACTGAGATCGAACCCCAATCTCCCTGTCTTGGTCAGTCTAGTCTAACACGAGAGTGGCGCGTTAGACCATGCGGACATCGAAGTGGGTCAGATTTTGTTTATGATTGGCTAAATGCAAGCTAACTTTGTTTCTAAACGTAAGAGATGGATAATGTATATCACCTTCTGAAAAGTGGGTCCGACATTTACGACATGCGTGTGCAATTGGATTTGTTGTTGTAAACCGGTAGTTCTTAACTCTCAACTTTTTAATCTTTTTTTGCTCACGGCACACTATTATTTGTTGTGAGTCATCGCGGCACACTTAAAGTGCAAGTTGGCGACACTATGGTAGATTCGGGAATGCGCATACGAAGATAGAGATTTTTCTCAGTTGAACAGAAAATGCGTGTGGATTTGTTCTCTATTCGACCACGAATTTAATTCAAGTTTAGGAAACGAAATTATTACCATTAATTACTCAACTCCTCTATTATGTTGTAGACAGGCAATATTACGAGTGCGCATCCAACAACCTATCACAACTGATTGTGGATGAGGCATTAACAGTTTTAGAGCACGTTTGACAACTACGAAGAAAGGTGGATCGCTTCTTCGGCAAGAGCACTACTTCGCCATTGATACTCCACCTCACCGTTAATGTCCATTAGCAAGAACGAATTTTACATCGTGATAATTTCTACCTTGCTATTGTGTGTTTATTAATTTAGAGGTTTTAAAAATATCTTGAAACATAATTCGTTACAATAACCTGATACCAGTAGTAAAATTAAATTATTTAATAATATTTCAGCAAGTACATCTCTAGCGTCTCGCAGCCATGCAACCTAGAGGCTCCGGTCTTGTCCGTCCGGGCTTTTCAAGAATTCCCCCTCCGGGTTCTTCAAGGCTTATTCCTCCGAGTGCATCGAGACCAGCCACTCCAAGTACTTCAAGACAATCTCCTCCAAGACAATCACCCCCTAGGCGAGCTCCTCCTGGCTCTTCACCTCGGGGAGCTTCAGGGATTGCACGCCCTTCAGGAATTGCCGCACCATCTTCTTATGGGCTTGTCCGCCCTTCAGGGATTGCCGCACCATCTACTTCAGGGTTAGCTCGCCCTTCAGGGATTGCCACACCGGCTGTTTCAGGGATCGCACGCCCTTCAGGGATTGCCCCTCCATCTGCATCAGGACTTGTTCGTCCTTCGTACGGAGGTACTTCTACAGGGACCGTACCTAAAAGATCTGGTCTTGTTAGACCAGCAACCTTTGCTCAAACTCCAGTCCAAACCGTGTCTCAGACTGTTCCAGAAAATGAGACAACTTTTGTACAACGAAGTACCGCGACTCCAGAAATATCGACCGGGATGGGCCTCAGACCTCCAAGTGGTGGTCTCAGACCACCGGGAGGTGGTCTTAGACCCCCGGGAAGTGGCCTAAGACCACCAGGCAGTGGCCTCAGACTACCAAGCACTGGTATAAGACCACCCACTATGACAACGCCTGGTCCATCTACCTCTGTGACGGAACAAACGACTGTGCAAAGGGCCATATCTCAATCTCAATCACCATCTAGTGAATCACCTGATGTTACATTGGAGCAATCAGTAACAAGAGAACGAACAGTCTCATCATCATCCGCAGATCCGCGATCTTCGATGGAACCTATACCACCAGTCAGACCAGGAAGCGGTCTAAGACAACCGGGTAGCGGTCTCAGACAACCAGGAAGTGGTCTCAGGCAACCGGGAACTGGCCTAAGACCACCAGGAAGCGGTCTCAGACTACCAAGCACTGGTATAAGACCACCCACTATGACAACGCCTGGTCCATCTACCTCTGTGACGGAACAAACTACTGTGCAAAGGGCCATGTCTCAATCTCAATCACCATCTAGTGAATCACCTGATGTTACATTGGAGCAAACAGTAACAAGAGAACGAACAGTCTCATCATCATCAGCAGATCCGCACTCTTTAGTTGAACCTGTACCGCCACTGATGTCGCCCTCAGTCCAACGGGGTAGTAGTCTTAGACCACCGAGTGTTGCTATAAGACCCACTGGAGGTGCTCTCAGAGCTCCAGGAAGTGGTCTCAGACCCCCAGGTAGTGGTCTCAGACCCCCGAGCAGTGGTCTAAGACCCCCAGGCAGCGGTCTTCGACCACCGGGTCTAGTACCATCTGCTCTAACAACGCCTGGTCCAGCTACCTCTGTGACGGATAAAACTACTGTGGAGAGCGCCGTGTCTCAAAATGTATCTCCATCCAGTGATTCACCTATTGTTACAGTAGATCAGAGAGTAACAAGGGAACGAATATTATCATCATGCTCATCATTATCGGATCTACCATTAGACAGTCCAAATGAAACTTTACAAGCCGTGCAGCAACAAATTAGTCCGTCATTCGAAAGAAAACAACTATTTACAACACCTGGTTCTTCACTGGATCAAAGAGAACAAACCATATCACCATTATCATCACTAGAAGACTCACTAAGTATCCTTTCATTTGGCTCTCCAGTGCAAACTTCTCCAGGTCTTCTACTAGATCCAGCTTCCCCAATCCGCTCCCCACCACAAATAATCTCAACTCCACCACCACCACCATCACCTGAACCTCTGATCGTCCCCTTGCAAACCACTAGGAAAAGAATCCGTAAAGCGCCCAAAGATCCCGCCCCTTGGTCACCTCCTCCGGTGACACATCCTAAGCCTTCCTTCACAATTAAAGGGAGGGCAGTTCCAGGATTGTCGTCTTTAACAGAAGCCGATGAACCATCTATTCAAGAGATAGAAGAAATAATAGAGGATAAACTCTCGAATATAGAGAGGGAGGAAGCAATCGACGTGGGAGTAAGATTGTTAGAGCTGCAAGCGAGTAGGAGAGAGTTTCTGGAGGACGTGATGGATCAGACAGCGCAATCTTTGAGTGGGACAAGTCCTCCTCCATACTTTGATTACTTACCCTACGATGATGATAGGCTGTCGGGTCTGGATGACGTAGATTTGCTCGAAGATATGGAATTTCCTGACCTGGTCACTATAGAGGAGGAGGATGATGAAGATTTACTTTCGGATGCGGAAATGCTTGACGACATTACGCCTCCTTATTTGGACGATACAAATGTATCTCTGCTTGAGGATTTTGAAATCCCTCAAACCAGCTTCTTGGATGAATTTGAAGATGATGAAATAGACCAAGAATTAGAGGGTGTGGATAACCAGGAAGAGGGGGAACCGCCGAGTTTGATAAATCAAACATTCTTAGAACCATATGAACCGGATCTAATACAATTTGAAGATGAACCACAATTTGAGACTGTGTTCGCAAACGCACCGGTGTATGATGTAGCCAAGCCGAGACCACCCACCCCCATACTTATTGATATAACGGGTGATGATGACGACTACTACAAGGACGACGACGTACAAATAGTGGAAAACGAGGATGATGGGTGGGCACAACAAGCACTTTTGGATTTTCTTGGATAGTAGTACAGTCAAACTCTGAATACCCTCGCACTACTTAACATAATGTTAATAAATTGAATACTTTAAATTACATTTTGAAATAGTTTGTGGTCATTATTTAATTTAAAAAAATTAATTTAAACTTATATTGTTAGATTTTTCAGCAGTAAGAAACGATAATATAAGACTATAAAGAAATCAAATTTTTTTACTTAATAGGATTTGAGGTTTCAAAAAAATAAAATACTGTATATCAATGTTTTTGCTTGTATTAGGTATGACTTACATGTTAATACTACCGTATGTTCGCACCATATCTCTTTTAGATAGTTAAATACGAGTATAATAATCCTGAACTAGCCTTTAAATTTCTAGCCATACGAATTAAAAATTTGACTATATATATTATATATTTTATTATATATTTTACTATATGTTTTATTATATATTTTATTATATAATAAATATAAATAATATTATAGTTTATATATAATATATATTTTATATGTATATAAATATAATATATAGGCTTATATATAAAATATACACAATATAATATACTAAATTATATATTATATATATACGTATGAAGTGGGTATCTTTGAGGCAAGGTATTTAGCAATTTATAAAAGGTGAGATAGAAAGAAAAAGCATTTCAAGGATCTCGTTTGTATAATGGCCAGCAACCAACTGAATAAGCATTTAAAGGCACTCTAAAGATATCACAATATCTTCGCGATCACCGAAAATAAATTCATGCCTCAAAAGATTACGTTTCAAGACATAGGAATAAAAAAGGCATTTAGGGCAAAATTTGTCTTCTACAGTTATAAGACACTTTATAGTGGAACTAGGTAGGTGATACCTTTCAGTGTACAGATGTGAACAATAATAATGAAACCACCAAATTTATTTCCAGTTAAAATATATGTTTCGAAATTATTTAAATGTGTGTAAAAAATGCTGAATATAAAGTACTTTCAAATATAGATTTTGTAAATATTTTGGCGTAGTTGGCTAACGCGCCAGTCGTGTTGAGCCAGACCACCGAGGACGGGGAGATCGAGGTTCGAATCTCGGTCGGGTGAACTAGGGGTGGTTTTTCCTAAACGGTTTTCCACTCTCCCTCCACGCAAATGCGGGTTCACTTCCTCTAAATTCAACCTTCCCAATTCCTAATCCATTAGTGTAATTAGTACTTAAGCGTATAACCCGAACGGGTAGTAAGACGCGGTAATAAATAATAATAATAATAATAATAATAATAATAATAGTAATAATAATAATGTAAATATTTGCAAAAATGTATAACAAAATTAGAGTTACAAACACAAACAACAGTATTATATGTGATTTATTTTAAAGATAATGTTTGCCATCATTATTACAAGAAAGCTAAACTTTTCACAAAGTTTGTATACAAACAGGGGTGCACACACGAAGGGGGCAGTGGTTCCGGACTCTCCCCTGGCGAACATGGAGTACCCTATAAATAAAATATTAAATAAAAAAGCAAATATTTATCAATGTTAAATCACCTTAAATCAGTGGTTGAAAATAAACCAATGTCTCAATATAGTCTGTGTATATATAGCCTCATTAAGTAATTTGTAATTTGTTCAAATAATGAATCTTGTAAGAGTAATGGATTGGATTGACTATCGACCCTGTAACTTCTTTACTTTGGACCCCCCCCCCCCCCCCCAAGAATAATTACTGTGTGCGTCCCTATATACAAATAAAACAATATTTGTTTTAAAATAAAAACTTACCTATAGTATCTTCTCTCTAAATGTTCAGCCTACCTACAAGCTTAAAAGAAATTAATAATTTTGTACCATATAAAAAAGAGATTAACATTCTGTGACTGGCGCTTTTGCATTTTAGCAACAGCTGTAATTTTTTTGAAAATTAAAGGTAATTAGGTTGTATCCCCTCCAAGTATTCCTCCATTAGTTCCTGCTGTGTAGTATATGATGTCATCAAACATTAAAAAAAATTACTTATTTTCTGAGATACGTGAGTTTTAATTGGCGCCATGCAGAAATGTTGTGAATACCCAACGGCGCCAGTCGTGATGTCATACGTCTGGCTCATTGCCGCCGTATGTTTACATTGCATAGTTCGTGCAATTTATATCACGTTGCTTTAGTTTACTGTGGTGCGGTCGCTATTAGACATAAAAATACGAATTGAAGGAAATAACTTAAGGAAGAAAAATCTTTTTTCAACAAAAATGTAAGTAACTTTTTGAAATAATCTTGTTTTTAATGTCATTTCTGTTCAAAATACGTCCTTATATTTTATGATTGTTAGGTATTTTGTAAATTAGGTTAAAAAGTTTTATGTAGGGGGCCGAATGTAGTTTTGTGTTTATATATTTTTCTAATAATAAGCTATGTTTTCGTAACAGCTCAACATGATTGTAATTTTCTTAGTTTTAAATAAAATTTACAAACATTCAAATTATTCAAATATTTATTTAATAATATTTCTTCAGTAAAAATATTAATTTTTGTATTAAGATTTGGATGGGCACCTACTATATAAGACCGATAATATTGTATAGCTTATTTTTCAGAGACTAAGCAAATAAAAACTTTTTTTGTATTATAACTAACTTGCAAATATAATGTTAACTATATTAATAAAAAAAACTCTACAAGTTAATATTTACTTTGTTACAGTAAGATGTATTTTCAATTAAATTTAAATTAAATAATACATGTATTACAAGAATATAATTTTGAAGTTATAATATTGTTCTAGAGAGTAAGACGACGAAGAATATTTATAATACAATAATTTAGACAAAATTAATTTTTTTCAAATTAAATCATTTCTAAATTGTTGAAATAGTTCAATCGTTCCCTGCTAGATGGATCTGTCACTGGAAGCACCTCTCCCTCTATTTACCAATCCCTGTTTAGCATTCACTATCCTTATATATTTTTTTATAAGACCAGCTACTCCGAGTAAAACCCTTGACTTGAGACCAACAATAATTGTCTGTTACTTTGTTATTATTACCTTCAAACCTGAGTTATTGAAATAATTGTTCCCTGTGATGTATTTGCATGATCTATGTTAAAAGCTTTTTTTATAGTGTAGGCTTGATTTTTTATCTTATAAAACAGTGTTTTATTAACAAGGAAAAATATTCTTGGTGATATTCCCGTAAGGATAACAGAAAATCTATGTTACTCTGCAGGCAACCAGCTAAAAGGAAATTGAAACACTCGGCGAAACACTACCAGAAGAAAGAATGAGTTAAAAAAATACCTATTCTGTTACTGTTTTCCACGGTGTTGGTGTTTATGACATAAATATTACCCGCACCAATGGCTGAGCAGACTAATATGCTAGTATATCATTGCACTCAATCGCTGTTGTCGGTGAGATCGAGGTTCGAATCTCAGCCGGGGGAATTGGAGGGGTCTACCACATGTGATTTATCGGTGGTTTTGCCATCCTATATATGCGCTAACGCAGGATCACTTCCTCTCAACTACCTTACTCATTCCTACCCCATTAGATTAAGCTGTTAATAGCCAGTGGTGCTGAACGTATTAATAAATAAAAGTCTGACATAATGACACATTGTATCATATGTTTTTGAAAGTGATATAACTGAATCCCCAGCCCAACCTTGCCTAAAGCGTTAAATTGTATTGCAGCTGGTTGCGGTTAATGGGATGTTAAGGGTTCAAATCCCGGCTAGGTTCCATAAAATATATGCTCTAAGCTTTCGATATTTAAATTATAGCCTAAATGGTTTCATATATAATGCGTAGCGAACGTTACCGGGTTGGCAGGAGGTGAAAGCTTCGCAGGGGTTTTCAACTTAAAGGCGCAGGGGACTATCACTAGTATTTTTTAATATATTTTAACACTATTATTATTAGTATTGACGACAAATGCGTTTGTCTCCCTCTACACTTTACTGTGTATGATAGCCCAGAGCCTCTACTTGTGTTGATACCGCAGTAAACTCCTATAGTAGTAATAATAATAATAATAATAATAATAATAATAATAATAATAATAATAAGAAGAAGAAGAAAAAGAAGAAGAAGAATAAGAATAAAAGTGTCTTAAAAATATAGGTCCATAAACCAACTCATAATATAAAGGTAAAGTCAATTTTGTATTCTAGTTTACAAGAACTAGGAATAAAATAAAATGTTTTTCGGGTTTACATGGCACAAATTTATTACTCTATCACATAAAAAAAAGTTCTACATGTTGTCCTTTCACTTCCACAAAAATTTCACATCTTTCTGTTGAGTACTCTTTGAAAAATCCCTGGCTTCATTCGAATATATTGTCTGACAACCATTTTCAACTCGATGTTGTAAGTCTAATTCAAGTGGAAAATACTGCAAAGTTTTTGTCAATATATATTTTCATGATCTAAAAAAATGATAAAATGAAACTTCTAGCTCACGATATGTTAACTCGAATATTAACGTAATCATCGTTCCTCTGTTAATGTACCTAGTTATTCTAAATTCTATAAAAAATATTTGTTTTCAAAGCTTAGCTACACGCAGTGGTGTTCTAGGAGTAGAGTTGACGATCGCCATTGACGAGGAGGTCGAGGTTCGAATCTAGGACGGGTGAAATTATGATAGTTTTCCACAAGTGATTTATCACGCTGGTTTTCCCATCTTCACTCCAGGCAAATGCGGATTTAATTCCTCTTAGATACCTTCCTCATTTCTACCAAATTAGATTAAGTCGTTAATAGCCTTTGTGCTGAACGTAACAAAAAAAAAAGCTTAACTCTAAATGGTTCGTTGTAATATAATAATAATAATAATAATAATAATAATAATAATAATAATATAAATAATAATTATAATAAATAATAAATTGATGATTCTATATACATGGAAACATGGTTTACAGATTTTTTAGAATAAAATGTTCTTGTTAATATGTTGTTCAAATAAACGTTAATAGTAGACTATTTGTAAAATAAAGTAGGCGGACAGTATGTAAATTCTATTTCAATAATTATTGAAATTAAATTTTAAAAATTGGAATATTTGGCCAACTTTGGCCACCTTTTTCTGACTTATTAAAATTGTTTTAGGAAATGTAGTTCTAATTTTTTTTTAATAGCCTATCACCCAACGTCCAGAAAGTAAGAGTACTCGATTTTTCTATTTAAGGATAAATATGTTAATAAATATATTGAAAAACAAAATATTTGTAAAAATATAAATGAAAATATGTGTTTTAAAACGTATACATTATTCGTTATCAAACACTATTTAATAAATATTAATTAATATTTTAAAAAATCAAATAAGGCATTTTTAGAAAGTTTTTTAGTTGATTGTTTGGGGGAAAAAAGTGTATCTGTTCATAAACATTTAAAAATCCCAGTAAAAGGCCTAGGTCTAGCAGGATTTGTAAGATAGTTTAATAATATTGGTCATGGTGTTTTAACAAGTATGTTACCCAACATGTGTTTATACTCGAACCTTATTTTAACATATTTACCAGAGCGCTTTAAGACATGTGGAGGAACAGTGTAATATATTTGGGAAACTTTATTTTTGTATGTTGGTCATCATACTGAAGTGAGTTATTGTTTTAAATGTTAATTTATATTTTAGATAAAGTGTGTTTATTTCAAGTGTATTCGTATACATTTTCGGCGAAAGCTCAATGAATTCTGCAAGTAAAGTACGTAGACTATTATATTTGATGATTAGAGTAACTTAGGTTACTTATTTGTTATCTTTTAAGCTTGAAAATTAATATCATTTCTTAGATCAAGCCCTATTTTGGTTCCCTTTTTCAGTTTTTTTCGGAACCCGAGGTTACTTTCAATATTTTTTTGTTAAATTATCTTGCTTGTTAGATTGGTAATATCTTCCCACGGCTAGGGTTGTTACAGGACACAATCGAAAATGAAATCGTGGAGAGGTCCTTAACCCACTAGCAAATTTTAGAATCGTACTTATTACTTATTAATCTAGTCCTGAAACCAACTCTTTACATCACAATTTTAAGTTGCTATGAAAATAGATTTTAAGTTTTCTACTAAATTAATGTGACCAAATGAAATATTTATGATATTTATTAATATTTATAAAAAATCTCTTGGTGGACACCTCGTATGAATGTTAAGTTATAGGCCTATATTAAATGTTAGCCCCACAAGTTAACTACGGGTTGAGAATGTTTATGGTTCCTTTTAAGAAAATATTTTTTCACAAAAAAAATCTTATTTTGAATTGTTATTTATTCCATAAGACACAAAAAGTAGCACAAATATTTTTATTGGTTAGTTAGGTCTAAATAATTAAATGTAAAAGAACCCTGTAAGGTATATGAAAATACCTCTTTGGTAAAACCGGTAGGCCTTTTCGTGCTCACTCACATAGATTCTCTTGTGCTGATTTAATTGATTGGTTCAGTAAGGGCACGTTAAATACATCAAAGAAACACAAATTATTTAACTAACCAATCAAAATATTTTGATGGGTGATGCTTATTGAATAAGGTAAGATTTTTTTTTTGTAAAAAAATATTTCTTCAAAAGTGACCATTTTAATTATGTACCGTACTTAACCTTAGTTTGAAATCATTTAATCATTATTTATTGATTATAATTTATACACTTGTTAAAATTGTATAGTTAAATGTTTATGATCGAATGGCCTTTAGGCTCTTTCGCAATTTTCAAATTGTGCTTACTGCACATACATCTTTATTAAAATCAAATTTTCTCAATTTTTTTTTTGTATAAGGTATTTTATTAGATATTTGTGTTAGTAAAGTTAGATCATAGCCTATGCAATTCATTGTTGCTTTTTTGTATGATCATAGTACCTATATTTGAAATGTTAATCGACCCTACTTAAATGTCCTATGATTCTGTACCATTTTCTCATTACTGGTGGTATCTAGGTATAAATATTATAAAATATGAATGAAAACAGTTAAAATACCATAATTTCAAAAAATATAATAATATAGGTGTGTGTTTCTAGGACATGATGTTAAAGAGGTAATTATATTAATTTATACGCCTAACACAAAGCTATTAATTTCTCAATCTTAGGAAAAAAAGATTTAATGATTAAGACTAGTAAGTTTGGTCAGTCTCACTCTGACGCAATCGGTTGGCGGACTTGGGCTATTTATATACGAGATGAAATAAGTAATGTACACTTTAAAACTTCCTATTAATGCTATGCGTTATCATCTCTTGAATAGAAATAAATATCCTGTTTATTTAATCATTTAAAAAGGACTACCACATCATAATAATTTAATCAGAGCGGTACATAATTTGAATATTACTCTATAGCATATTCTCTTAAAAATATTTTTAAAAAATTCTTGTGCTTGACATACAGTACTAAGAGCTATCTCTTATAGGTTAAATAGGTAAGAAAGAGATCAAATTTTCATTTCATAAATGCATTCTTTAGTGTTAATGAAGTTCATACGTTAATGAAATTTAAGGACTTCTCGATAACTGCTAATTGTTCCAATATTTTGTTATTAGAATATTAAATTTGAATTATAACGAAACACATTTATTTATTTATTTCAGGTTGGGGAAATTTTCACAGCAGCTGGAGAAGCATTTACAAATCTGGGCAATCTAGCTATGCAGCTTCACCCGACAGCAGACTCACCAGCTGGGTAACTTGCACGACTAAACTAAAAAATAAACAAAGTCAAGAACGTGCTACCTAGATCCTATTATATACATTAAATAATGTGTTAAGGGATGGGTGGGTTGATAAGAAGGGGTGAGTGATAGGGGGTAAATAGGAGGAATTGTGAAGAGGGGGAACAAATGTTGTTAACAAATACTAAGGTGCTACGGCTACAACAACTCCTACCACCACCAATAATAATAACTATAATGGAATTTGGTCTGTACTCACGTTCTGTCTACACACTTAAAAAAAATAGATAAGTTGATTTAAATTTTCCAAAATGGAAATTTTTCCTCTCATATCTCTAGGTAAGAGTGTGTAGAGGAGGGTCTCTTCTTGCAACACAGTTCTTTTGGGCTTGGCTGCCAATGACGGGGGGTGGGGGGTGGGGGGTGGGGTGTAATATTAGGAAATGTTCATAGCTACTGATTATATAATCATATAAATAATATTTTATTATTTAATTTCATAAACTACCGTAACTAAAAAAGAGTAAGATTCAAGCACAACCCTTTCAAAAAAATTAAGAAACTGTATCTTGTTAGCATTTTTAAACATTGGTTTGAACAAAAATTTGTTAAATATTTATATTTTTCGTGTATATATTTATATACCATGCATATAGATTCTCTTTTTATGTGACACAGTAAATGGTCTGATGAAGAGATAGAAATGCTTCGAGCCGCTGTGAACAGATTTGGGGAGGATCTTAAGCATTTAAGTGAACGCATCAAATCTAGAACTGTGTAAGTCAGCACTCGCATAATTTAAACATTACATTTTTGTTATGTTCAATAAATTAATTGGGTGGCTGATAACCTCCCTAACAGTTGTTTCATTTAACATTGTGTCCTTATTGGTGGGCAAATAGGTTAAGGAGTTAACCTCGTCAGGGAAGTCAGGTTCCGAATCTTGGTTGCATATGCAAAGGTGGTTTTTCCTGAATGGTTTCTCACTCTTTTTAGTTTCTCCTCACAAATTTAGGTACATTTCCTCTAAATTCTCTCCCCTTCTCTACCTCATTAGTGTAAATATCTGGCTACCATGGACAAGCAGTAAGGCATTGTGCACAAAGAGATATCGAGCTTTATGGTAACCCACTTTGGTGGCTCCATGGTCTAAGGTGCTACTCTTGCAGTAGACTAGACTGTCAATGACAGGGAGATTGAGGCTAGAATCTCGGTCAGGTGTACTGAGGATGTTTTTTCTAGAATGGTTTTCCGCTTTTCCTCCACATGAATGTGGGTACGATTCCTATAAATTTAACCTTCCTTATCTCTAAAAATCATTAACATAATTATCAGTACACAAGTGTACAACACGAACGAGTAGTAAGATGTGGTGCTACTCGAAAAAATCTAAAATTTTAATTTTTTTGAATTTCAATCACATTCTATCCATAGGTCCATATTTTAAAATAAATTTAGAATATAAAGAGAATATTACTCTTAAATTCAAAATGACAAAAAATATATTATAAAATATAGATTTTTACAACAATTAGATCATGAACATAGTTTATGTACTTGTGAGCATTGTAGGCCTATGTGACAAACAACAAAAAACTAAATAATTTACCATAATTCGGGCCCTGTTCCTTTTGCTTCAATGATCAACAACTTCAGCTCTCATGAGTTTTCAAATTTTTAAATAAACCATTTTTGAATATATTAAAATACTATTTTTATGGCCTTGATAATCATAAAATAAAAAATTTAGATTAAAAAAAAATCTAAAGTGTGAACCAATAGCTTTAAAATGGTGATACTTTATAGCTTTGTATTTTAATCAAGACTCAAAATATTAATACTATAAAAAGTTACTTGCACTTAATTGAAAATTTATTGTTTTCTCTAAATTTTTCAACTCTTTTTCTTTAGAATGCTCTGACCTAGAAAAATAAAATTTGTCATTTGTTCATAAGTCAACAAAATAAAAACAAATCAATGCTATAAGTTAAGATATTTTACTATCTCGTCGAGCTATAGGCCTACACATGTACTAGCTAGGCTAATGTGCTAGGAGTGAAGAAAGTTGAATTTATAGGAATTGTACCCACATTTGTGTGGAAAACCATTTAAGAAAAAACTCCTTCAATACATTCTACCGGGATTCAGAACCCCATCCCCCCTGTCATTGGCAGTCCCAGTCTTTTGCAAGAATGGGGCCTTAGGCCCCTCGGCCACCGAAGCGGGTTTGTAAGACTTGTTGATTTTACATGGAACTACCCAATCATGTCTAAAAAATAAATAATTTGATCATAATTCTGTTTAATTTGCTTATTCATCTGAAAATACTTTAATTAAATTTTGAGAAAATATGACTCTTTGAAACCAGAATCAAACCTGATACTTTTGGCTTAGCACACCAATGCGCTACCACTGAGATACGCAGTTATTTTTATTGTACTCTGGGTCATTCTTCACTCATTGGCATCATGGGTTCAATTTGCTTGTCTAGGGATAATTTTTTGGCTAATGTAAATTGAGGTATTATATCACTACACTGTATTCGTACCAAATGCTGATATCCACCTAGTGTGAAAATACTTTTCCAAATGAATCCAAACAAATACCTTACAAATACAACTTTCTTGGACTTATAAATCCACCCTTTAAAACAATATTGGAATTCCTGTTGTGACTGCTTGCTACACCAGTCATCCTACTAGGGTGTGTAGTTCTCAATCCACCACTGAGATTTATTAACATTTAATTCAGCAACATGATGATTTCACTTTAAGATCCACCCAATGGTGTTTTAGCATCTTAAAATGGTTTAGATATAATAAAAAAACTATTTTTACAGACACTATCAAAAATTTGGTATTTACAAACATTCATATAAGTACTTTAATTATTTATTAAATAAACATTTTGTTTATTGAAAATGGGAAAAAAGTTTTGCATGGTGGCTTTAACACCTTTGTATCTGGAATACCGTTTTAAATAAATGTTGACCTAAATATGTCATAGTGAAGGTGTTTTTTTAAATTTAATTCTACTAACGCCTTAAGTAGAGAAGAGTAAGGTTGAATTTAGAGATATTGTACCCATATTTTTGTGATGAGAGAGTGGGAAACCATTTATGGAAAACCACCCTCATTACACTTGACTGAGATTCGAACCTTGAGCTCCCAGTCATCGGCAGTCTAGTCTACAGCAAGAGTAGCGCCTTAGACCATGCAGCCACTGAATCAGGTGTGAAGGGTTATTCAAGCCTCATTATTAATTAGACTCAGTTATTTTTATGAGATTGAGCTTATAATTCTTGTATCATTGCGGAGACATCTAGTAATATGTAGACATGTTTTAATAAATAAATATCCTTACAGAGATTCACGAAAATGTCAGATTAGAGATTAAATTACTCTTTGTTTTTTAAAAGATTGAATCATAATTTATTTTAAAGCTCTTATACTGTTTATTGGTGCTTTAGGCCATCATAATTATATGTAGCACTTAAAATCCATGTCCTAAACCATTAATCTACAACTTAACTGAATATATTACTGTTATAAAGAATGTCTTATAACAAAAAAATGTTAAGCAACCTAAATAATTAATTTAATAAAGTAAACCTCTCGTGCCTAACAAGTTTTTTTTTTAAGAATCAATTTCGCTATTAGGGATTTATCGGTAAGGTCTTAACTAAGATTTATATTCGATCAACCTCTAGTTATGTAAAATAAAAGGTTTATAGAAAAACATCGAACACTTGTGTTTTCATCTGTGACAAGACAGAATGTTAGTAAAATATCTAAACCTTCATATTCTAATTTGTCCATTTAATGAAATTGTGCTCATTGTTTCAAAGATCTGCTTTGGTGGTTGCATGCTTTATGGCACAAGCTCACAACCTGGGGACTGAGAAGAGTCCTGTGAGGTTTTGCAAAACACATATATAGTTTTAAGTTATTTTTTCCATTTTTGTCCAATTAAACATTTTTTGTATTTTATTAATTATAAAATGGGTTACGTAGAGGTAGTATAAATGTGTGTGTAGTTTTTTAATGTCCCCTAATATAGCGGGGAAGATTTGGGGGTTTCAGGGGGTCCACAATATGAAAAAGTTTGGAAACCACTGGTATAAGGGTTCATTTGCAATTGACTAGACTGGTGATGATGGGTAGGTTGCGGTTAACATTCTGGTTAGAGATACGGGAGATGTTTATTCCTTAAATAGTTTTTCACTCTCCTGTCACACAAATTCTAGTACATTTTCTCTATATCTAGCCTTCTTCATTCCTAGCATGATAGTCTAAATATGCAGACCAACAAATAGTCGAACACATTGCAAAAACAATCATTATAAGTTGGTAAATGAATTGTATGGGTGTTATGTTTGTCCAAGAAATAAATTGGAATGAATAAATATTAAATTTAAATGCAAACAAAGTATAGCCGTGAGCATAAAAGTTGGTTGAATCAAAACACAATTAAGACTAGCTGCCAAATTTGGATGGAGAGGTTTAGTTTTATTCTCATAAATGAAATGGTTCATTTAACAAATGTACAATGTAATAAATTAAAAGCTGTCTTTGTAAATATGTAGTGCATAAATACTTAAGTAGACCCGCTAGAAATGTTACTTTCATATACAGTATTCACACGTCAAGTCATGTTATCTCCAGCTGTTACTCTTAGTAGCTATTATTATTTATAATAAAATTTCAATGTTGGCCGAAAAATAAGTTTGCATTTTATAAAAAAAGTTCTTCTAATTAAAATTAGACTCTGTATTAAATCTTACCAATACTTGTGACAGCATATGAAAATGTGTAATTTACCTCTGATAGCCATTTGAAGTAAAAGTCTCTGGTTGATAAAAAAAATGTGAAAATATAATTTATTTGTCACTGGGATTTTCTGCTATATATATTAGGTGTTCTGTCTTATGATAGGTTTATTCCTTTTGTCAGTGAACTTAGACCATCAATGCACCCTGTCCTTTGCCTCCTCCTTAAGCTCCCAGAATTTTCTTCTTTCCTTCAAGTCATCTAATATTTGAATCCTCCTCCTAAGGATGTGTTCAACCAAGTTTGTATGAGTGTTAATATTTGTCCAAACTGTTGTCTTCCTTTTTAACACATTTCTCTTGCGCTAAGGTCACAGATTCGAGCCACTCTGAAGAAGAAGGCCTTTGAGGATGCAGGGTTCCCTGTGCGCACGGTGACGACAGTCCAGTCACCTCCTCCCCAACCTACCTCTCAGCCCATCAGCCAAAACACGCAACAGCAAGGGCAACCTGTCATGGTCAAGTCTGCTGACGTCAACCTCAACATGCTGAATGCACCCGAGTCTGAGGTTGATGTCGAAGGGATCCATGAAGATGTCAAGCTCGAGTTTGATGGAAACACAGAGGAAGTGATGTCGTAACTGTAGATAAACACATATTTCCACATGGAAATATTTGAAGGCTTATCACCAGTATTACTTACATTTGTCAGTTTGCTGTTCCTTTTAAAATATGTCAGTTTGGCTAGTGTGTTATGTAAAAATATCTAGTGATAATATCAACTTCAGGAACTGTTTCCAGACTGGAGCCAGGTCATGTTTTTAACATACATCCATCTTCCTCTGTTATTCCACCACTATTCTTATCCTATCTCTCCCCCTTCCCTTCACTCCCACACTTGTCTTTACTTGCTCCTCCCATCTCTTTCTTGAGATACTTTCACTTTCCATCCACATTATTTATTGATACCTACCATCACATCTTAGCTTTCTCTATTAGCTCATGTACCTCCTGTTACCCCAATTCTTGGTCTAACTTTATTATGAATCCTATCTATCCTGGTGGCATCTAGCGTGCTCCTCATAAACTGCATTCTTATTCCTCCGAACTCACAGAGTTTTAGACTTACTGTCTTTCATCTTTAATTGAATCTTTGACATAAGTTAAAACATTGTTTGTACTAGCTAAAATGTGAGTAAAGCTCCTCTAGGATTCATATTTTTATTAAGACAATAAAGTTGATATATAAAGAATTTGCCTTTAACAAACCCAATTTAAAATCCTTTAAACCCTGTTTACAAATTCTATATTTGTAAGGTATGTAGCCCATAAGAAAAGATCAGTTTCACATAAATGAATTGTTCAGTCCATAGAATACTGATCTGCAAGTATGTAGTTCGTGGTACTGTATAAGTTAGATCAACTTTAACTTTATTGTGGAATGTTGTTACGATTGACTGTAGAAAACCATCACAGGTAGACAAATAAATGAAAATAAAAATGGAAAGCATCACTAATACTAATGGAAACAGCTTACGATTTCTTAATATTTTTCGTTTTCATTTATTAACCTTTAAAGTAATTCCTGGAAAACTTCACTAGATTAAGGCTATCGTTATTTTGACTAAAAAAAAAAAAATTAATCAAATAAAATTATGAAATTGTTTAATGTGTTTATCAAATTTGCTGAAATTGTTTAGTTTCAATGAGTTTAATTGAACAAAGTATTAAATTTTCCCATATGGTTGATATATCATGTGATTAAGAACACTTGAATGTGGGCACACGTTTAAAACTCATGCAAACTTAAGGACTACAAGTACAAAACGAAAAAATGGTGCCAAACAGTTATTTTAAATTAACATTGAAAAGAGGATAGAAGAGCAAGGCCTCAAAGTTCACAATTGTTGTGTTTTAATTTATTTATTTTATTTTAATTTATTTATTTTATCATCGCGTCTTACTATCCGTTTGGGTTATATGCTTATGTACTAGTTAAGCTAATATTTTAAGAACTATGGAGGCTATATGTATAGGAAGTGTATCCACATTTGCATGGAGGGAGAGTGGAAAAAACCACCCTTAGAATACTTGACTGAGATTCAAACCTTGATCTCATCGTCATCAGAAGACTAGTCTACTGCGAGAGCCGCGCATTAGACCATGCGGCCACCGATGCGGGTGGTTGTGTTTTTAATTGTGGACTTTGAGGCCTACAGTTTTCTGATAAGTGTGTAGGCTTTGCCCTTCTATCTTCTTTTCAAGAACTATAAGTAAACTAAGATTACAGAATATATAAATGAGGCCTTAATCAATTTGCACTGCACTGAATTTATTAAATTTGTTTACCAATTTGTGTACACGTAGAAGAGAGTACACAAGATGTCACCTTTGTGCATTGGATTCTTCCCACATTTTCCCTCTTTCCCTAGGTGGGCTTTCTTCAGCAAATTTACTCTTAGTAGTTTATTTTTCCTTTTTCTTTAGTTTTATCAATTTCCTTTATTATAAAATTATTTAGCCATTGGGCCACCTCATTTTTAAAGATATTACCAAAACAAGTAGTGAGACACTGAATAAAAACTCTAATTTAAAACCAACTAATTGCAGGCTATCCTTGTCGGATGAATGTTTTTATTCTTTTATATGGTTTTCATAATATTTTTTTAGTTATTTCATTCCCTGTATCTGGTATTTCATTCATGTTTAGTGTTCTTATTTCTCACTACAGCCATCACTATACAACTATTTTACATTTTTAACTTTCAAACTAATGCACTAATTATTTAGTGTTGGTAGTACTGGTGATTTGCTAGAAAACTTGGACAAAATGCCCATATCTATTATACCACTTTTAACTGTGAAAGACCAATGAATTATAAAATAAAACATTTGTGTGTTCCACAACTTGTAAACCCTAAATGCAATTAGAACAGTTTATCCTCTTTGATCTTGTATGGACAAGTGTTATTAATAGAATATGATTATTATATAATATATTAGTATTATTTAAACTTTATTTTTTGTAAATGCATAGAGTAAGTAAATGCATCACTAAAATCCTTTCTCCTCATTACCTATTTAAGCCTAAACATAATGATGTGGAAAGGGAGCTAAGCCCCCCTTTAACCCATATTGCCATGAAATTTTCTCAAAATTCATTATAAATCTTTATATCTATATAATATTTTGTGTCTAAAAGTTGTTTAAATATGCACAGTATTTTTTTTTTATCATAATAAAATATTCAAACCTATATTCTTATTCGAGAATATTTCTTGATTTGATTCACCTTCACTTTGAATTTTTTTTAAAAGGGGGGGAGACACATTACACCCTTAGTCAAACAGGTAACTTTTGAGGCTCTATCCAATCCCCATAATTTCATCTGGGGAAAATAATTAGTGTTCACGAACTAAAAAAGCGGGCAAATAATTTGGGATGCCTCAAGACGATAATTTAGAGATTACTTCGAGCAATATGGTATTATTTGACAGGGTTGATGAGTTTAAATATTTAGAAACAATCTTAACTAGCATTAACGGAACGAGTTAACATTAGGAAACTAATAGAGTCAGGAAATACATGCCATTACTGGGTCTATAAGTTGTAGACCTCTCGCCTGCTGTCAAGGAATGTAAAACTAAGAAAATACCAAACAATACTTTTATTGGTTGTTCTTTATGTTTGTGAAACATGGTCCCTTACCTTACACGATGAAAATCAAATTTAGGGTGTTTGAAAACAAGGTGCTTAGGAAGATATTGGATCCAAAAAGTGATGAAGATACTGGGGAATGGAGGTTACATGATGATGAGTTACATACCTTGTACTCATCACAACACATTGCTAGGATAATCAAATCTCACAGAATACTGTGGAGCCGTGCTCAGGGTATTGACTGGTAAACCCAATAGGAAGACTCCATTGGGGAGACTTAGATGCAGATGGTAGGATAACATTAGAATGGATCTGAAAGAGATGTAATGAGATGGGCTGGATAGAGCTAGCTCAAGATAGGGATAGGTGTCATACTTTTGTAAGTGCGGCAATGAACTAAGTTCCAAATGTCAAAGAGTGCTATTGTTAATGAACCCACTTGAGTTAAAGTGCCTGTTTAAGCAAATAAAGTGTAGTTGAATGTCTCAAAGATAAAATTGGTTGGATTTTTTTAAATATTTTCCTGTCAAGATTGAAAATAAATTTTGAATCGACTTAAGTTAATAAGTCAAGATGTAGATTTTGTTTGAAAACAGACATTTTGGATTCATTCTTTCTTTTTAAAAAAATTGAACTTGTAAGTTCATAAACACACCCATAAAAGTATGCCATCTATCCCTATATTTAGCTAATTCTATCCAATCAACCTCATTACACCCTATGCCTATCCTGAACTAATTCTATCCATCTAATTCTATTACACCCTAAATAATAGTGGGTTGAGTTTGAGTAAAATAGAGTAATATTTTTACTAGAAATATCTCGAGTTAAATTACTCTAATCAATCTATAAATAAAATCCTACACCTTAGCTCAGTCTGTAGAATGTATGTCTACTGAGCTAAGGGCCCTGGGTTTGATTCCTGGCATGGCCGAAAAATATACCATTGGTGAAAGGTGGGTTTACCCTAATCATAGTGATGCATTAACGACTGGGGACTGGATGTTATACCTGTCCTAGTATTTAAGTTAGATTATAAGGCATATGAAGCTACAAACGGCCTAGCAAGCCAGTAATGGAAAATATATGGCTTGAATAAAATACTGAACCAGGCCACAGGTTGGAAACAGTAATGGATTTTTTTAAATCTATAAATAAACTCTAAGCACTCAATTTTTTTTTATTAATTTTTTTTGTGAATAAAGTTATGATCCCATGAATTCTGGTTTTTAAATAAATTTTATATAGCTGTACCAGTTATATATTTTTGAATCAGACAAAAAAGGAATGAGAGGCTCTTTATTTGATATAAATTAATACCTCAAAATTTAATCAAATCAATTACACTGGGAATTCTTGAGATAAAATCTCATTTCTCTAATTTAATTAGTTTTGTTAAATTTTAATTATGTTTGTTATATGAGAAGAACTCAAGCCTGTGAAATGAAATTTCTGAAAAGCACTGTTAGAATGACAAGAGTGGATATGGTTAAGATGAGAAATGAAAGAGAGAGAGAGAGAGGAATAGGTAAGGACGATCTAGTGCAGAACAAGATAGAGAGGTCATGACTGAGGTATTGTGGCCATGTGAGAAAAAGTAGCGTAGAACAGGATATGTTGGATATTGAAGGACGGGGGGGGGGGGGGGGGGGGGGGGGGGGGGCAGGAGGCCAATAGGAAGGCTAATGGACAGGTGGCTGAAGGGAATGAAAGGAGAGGACTTGTTCATAGTAGTAGAAAGAAAGATGTTGGAGAGGCTTATGTTCCAATCAATTTGACCTGGCCCGTAACTAGAAACCGTTTATGATGATGTTTCTGTACAAGATTAATAAAAGTGTGTTTGATGGGAAAATTATAAGGAGCTAGATTAAGAGGAACTGTAACCATTCCGTAATCACCTTGACCTTCCACGTCAAATTCAGCCGTCACACACTCGAGAAGAAGTATACATGCTCATGAATAAGAAAATTGATTATTTTAATTCTATAAATAGAGTAGTTACATGTTTAACAAATATTAACACTTTTTTTTAAGCCATGTACTATATTTTTAATCTCACAAATGTATTTTTATATATATAAACAAATCTATAATTATCTATAATTTATTTTCTAAGCTCTCACAATTTTTTTTAAATTTTGTATTGACACTTTGGTATCTAACTAGAATTAAATTTAAACATAGCCTAATATATAAAACATTAAAAAAACATGTTATAAACATTCTTAATAATTATTTTGAAACAATTCTACATATACAATCTTCTGTAGCTTTTCATTTTATACATTAAAAACCCCAGAACGTGTTTCATCCTTACACCCACCTTACAAAATTTTATTTTAATATTTACAATGAACATTATCAATTAAAAAAAAGTAACTACTACTAAATACATGCCAACCCTTGTATGAACTCTTCTAGACTTTTTACATTTCATTATTTTATGAAAACTCTATTTGTTATAATAGAGCTAAACACATATCAGAGAGCACTTAAACAGGCAAAGCCTATTATTGATCAAATAAATTGATAACAGAATATAAAAATACAAATTAACCTTTTTATAATATAGTTCACTGTACTTTTTTTTTTAACAAGTTGATAAAGTTTTGATTATACTTCTCTTGTATACCATTATTTCTTGTAAATATTTCTAGTTATCATTGTTAAGGCATATATATACATTTCATATCCTTTATCGGATGTGTACAATAATTTGCTAACATTGCTATAACACAAAAATATTTAATTTAATTATAATATATATGTGATACATTTATTTCTGAAATGTACAGTTATTTCTTGGCTGAGTGGAGAGAAACTATTAAAATCACTATAAAAAGATATGTACTTTCTAAATCAAGTAGTTCCGCCAGCTATAGTCTCATCTCCTTCTTCTTCTCCAAGTACCAGAAAGGTCATTTTGCCATGAGGTGGCTGCTTTGGTCAGCGAAAAAGTAAAAATTGCTGTCAGACCTCGCAGCTTAAAGAACAATGGTCTTTGTCGTTTTCCAGGACTACTTCTCTATTGGGTTTAAGCTTATACTCTTTTACACTTCACCTGCAACCACCCTTTGTCATGTCATTAAGAAAGAGGGGGTACGCAGTACACACACACCTCTTATCTCAAGGTAAAGAGGGAAAGCTTGTCGCTAGTTTTCAAATATCATGACAAATTTTCTACTATGACCCTATCAAAATCATTTTATTTGTTAGAGAAAGGGTAAAAATCTAGAACCTTTTTTCATCAATCCTAGCTTCTCAAATCTGCTTAAAAAGAGGTTGAAGATTAGCTAATGTCACATTCTAACACTTATTTATATTCATAAAACTCAAAACTATAGAGTGGTTAAGGAAAAAAAAAGAGTCCTTTTGGAATATTGCAACTTTATTTTGGTGTGAACCCTTGTAGGATTAAATATTGTGTTAGAGTTGAATGTATGTGAGGCAATTTCTCACTAACCAAGGCGGCCGGCTGGGTAAGACATTATATAAGATAACATAAGTTTTATTTTGGTCACTAGCAATAATAAAATGAGCGGTAATATTTTTCTTGTGTCTTAACTATAATATATTGTGATGTTATTTTTGGTTAAAAGAGTTACTTATAATAGAAATCTAATAATCAGTTGATTAAATTCTTCAAATATATATCGTTGTCAATTTTACTGTTTATTTGATTTAAATTTCATTCATAACTCCTAAAGTTTTGAATATTGATTATTTATTCATGTACAATTAAAATATATGTTATACATATAATCTACTTACCTTTATTTCACTATAGTAAATCATCTTTCTTTATTTTTATTTTTATTCATAAACTGCCAACCCGCCATGTTTATTAATTTTGTTGGTAGGTGATTTTAACGCTATCTGCTCCAGAGAGTGGTTTATTTCGGAACTATTCGATTCGTTTATTTTTATGTTCTTGGACACTTATAGCATCTGGCTGTCTCTTGAAACATTAATTGCCCCTAGCGGAAGAAATTATTATTCTCGTTTTGTTTTTTTTGTTTGGTGCCAAGTTTGAATTAATTTTTAAAGATGAATTATGTTTCTTTGTAAAAATGTATCGTTATCTTTTTAGTAATACCCCCAATCTCTAAATAATTAAGATTGTTTGCTTTATTCTTGCTTACAAATCCCGGCGAATGTTTTCTCCTAGGCCGGTGATTGTTTATTTTTAAACAAAAATAACGTGTTTGTGTTTTGTCTTAATTATTGTTGTGACTCTCAAAAAAAATTGGCGTCGAAAGTGTAAGGAAGGATCCGATCTGCGGATCCTTCAATTATATTTTTTTTTAAAGGTTCATGGTAATGTTATTCATCTAAAACTTCTAAAAGCTGTTAAAACTCGTGAAGAAAGTTGAGTGGAAGCACTCAAAGAAGATCTTGGTGGAAATTTAAGGTCAGAGAGTTAAATATCGACGGAGCTTTGATTCAACATTTTTACCAGAGCAAGGACATTTTCGGGTGAGATCCAATCCATCTGTAAACATCCTGTTACGGATGTAAATAATTAAGCATAATCCTTAAAATTACTAAAGAAGGACAAATAATTTTCAGTTTCCAAACTAGAATTAATACTTTTTGTCCACCTCAGAACTATATTTTTTTTGTTTATTATTGTTACATGTTATAAAGAATAAATTTTGTTGTTATAATCTTATTTGCTTAAAGAAATATGTATATTCAAATATACTCACAATTCAAGTGAGAATTTAACAATTTCAAGTATTGCTTAACAATACTTTTAATAATATTATAATATACGAGGCATGCTTCATAGGTAGGGTTCATTTAAGAATATCATTCACTTCAATAATTAAAATTACTCTTTAAATTTAATTGTTTTATTGTTATTTACATCAATGTACATTGTATTTTCTTCTGAACCTGCATCAGGAAGTCTTCGGTTGTAAGTGTCCAACTTAAGTCCAAACTTTAGGTAAAGTCCAGGGGTCTTGAGAAAAAGGGTTTTCGTATTACCGCTGAGCAGTTTATGGGGATAAATTTATTTAATAATTAAAAATCTACCTATCTCACCAAAATAAATGGGGTTGGTAGTTGGCGCCCAATAAAACACAATATAGATTATAGATTATATATATATCTAAAATTAAATTAATTCTTTCATTCAAAATATAGAAATAAATACACACAAATAAATACACACATAATATACATATATTTATTTTTTTTCATTACAGTGTCGCCTTAACGTGGGGCTATTGTTATACCTAAAGTTTTTCAAGGATTGTATTTTGAGGCCTGATTACACTAGGGTGTATTTGTGACTTGAGGGAGCAGTTGATGGTTTTTGTGGCCAACTTACACTAGATCATTTTATTGACAAGGCCAGATTACCTCAATTAGGTTTTGGGTCATTTTACTTCGTGAAGAAGGTTATGCCAGAGGGGCAGTATTATACACGTAGCAAGGCACGTAAGCAGCTCGAAAATATAGACATGGATGCCCAGCAACCATCGGTCAGTGTAGAAGCAGAGGAGTTGGAAGAGGATGTTGTCATGCCTCAAGCCGAGCGCCGAACGGAGGAATGGGATGATAGTTATGTCACATCTTTTGAATAAATAGTTATGGCAGGTGCACGACCTGTAGTTCCACCCATGGAAGATGGTACATCATTGGGGGCAGATGCCCTGGATACCAGTAGGAGTATTTCAGCTGTGGAGAAGTTAGAGGAAGCTCCAAAGATAGTGAAGAAGTTTACTATGTTTGACCTATTGCAAGTATTAAGGGGGGACATGAAGTCAATAAAGGAAGATTTAAGGGAAAGTGCTAAAAAGAGCATGAAAAAGATGGAGGAAAAAATGGAGAATAACATGAAAAAGATGGAGAATAACATGAAAAAGATGGAGAATAACATGAAAAAGATGGAGAATAACATGGAAAAGATGGAGGAAAAAATGGAGAATAGCATGGAAAAGATGGAGGAAAAAATGGAGAATAACATGATAAAGATGGAGAATAACATGAAATCACTAAGGGATGATGTTATCTCAAGATTTGACCATTATAGTACCGAGTTTAGGTCAGTCCACAACCAATTGGCGGAAAAGGGGAAACAGGTCGAGGCACAAGTACAGGACTTGGCAACGACTGGGGAGAAACTAGTGGCAGCAGTGGAGGAAGTACCAAAGCAAGTGGTAACAAGGCCAGTGAAGGACCTTTCGGCTAACGGTTCTTATATTTACCCTTTCACACATTTAGGTGCTTACTACGAGAGATGTGATACACAATTGTGTGAAACCCCTAATGAGTACTACATAAGTCAGTCACGTGTTCCAATAATGGGTCATTCTCGCAGTCATGTGAACAATTTTGACTGGGAAGTTGACTATGAAGTCATGCAGTTTAAGGAGTCGAATGAGTCATTTCATGTAAAAACAAGGGTTTCTGAAGTAGAGAAATTATCATGCACTTTGTGGGTAAACGATGAAGTGCTATTGTCAAGTTGTTTTGGTGTGTCGTCAAATGGGCCCACAGAGACAAAACTTGTAAGAGATGTCTGGTCAGCTGCGACGATAAGCCAGGATACAAGGAGCATTCTAAGAGTGGAACTGCAAACTGAAGCTACTGACATCGGGAGGAGTGTTCTTCACCAACACCGAAGCAATGAAGAATGCCCTAAATATTTTGATATTCAGGATGTCTTATTCAATATCTCCTCGCATCATTGGACCAGGAACCAGGTCACATGGCAGTCATCAAATCAAGATGATACCTGCAACAAGAGTAAACCAAGGATCAAGAAACGAGGCCTCGGTAAAAGGAAGCGACATGGATTTCTTCCAGATCTAGGAAATGTATGGCTAGTTGGAGGAAGTGGAATTAGGCCCTCTCTTCCACAATCTCAGCCTAGGGATTGTAGGAGGACTATTTTTGATCCTGGAATAAGTTTTAGGACATAGTTTCAAAGGTTGTGGGAGTCGAGAAATCCCTGAAGCTCGGGTTACTGTTGGAGGAGGGAATGTTTCAGAACAGAAGAAGGTTGTGGGAGTCGAGAAATCCCTGAAGCTCGGGTTGCTGTTGGAGGAGGGAATGTTTCAGAACAGAAGAAGGTTATGGGAGTCGAGAAATCCCTGAAGCTCGGGTTACTGTTGGAGGAGGGAATGTTTCAGAACAGAAGAAGGTTGTGGGAGTCGAGAAATCCCTGAAGCTCGGGTTGCTGTTGGAGGAGGGAATGTTTCAGAACAGAAGAAGGTTATGGGAGTCGAGGAATCCCTGAAGCTCGGTATGCGATTGGAGAAGGAATAGTGTGAACAAAAGAGGTCCCTAAAACTTTCATTTGAGGCACATGTCTAGGTGAAATAATACACATTTGTTTACATATAGGCCTAATTCTGTTTTGAAGAAAACAAGATCATTTTTTTTTATTACAATTACTATTTATTTCTACCTTATTATACGTCGAGGAAAAAATATATTTATATCACCAAAGAAATGCCAAAGTACACCCAGCGCTCCAATGAAGATGATAATTATGTGTATAGGAGGTTCTACGAGATGAGGAAGCGATGAGGAAAGTAATGTTTTGGAGTTTATGACAGTTGTCAATATGTTTGATTGCCCTATAAGTCCTCACTGATAACAAGACAGTGACGGTACCAATGTAGAGGTGATTTTTGTTTATTTGGAGGAGCTATGTCTGATTGAGGGAACTACGATACTCAATTATTTTTCATAAAGGATCTACGGTTTATGGGAGAAAGTTATGTCTGATTGAGGGAACTAAGATACTCAATTATTTTGCATAAAGGATCTACGGTTTATGGGAGAAAGTTATGTCTGATTGAGGGAACTAAGATACTCAATTATTTTTCATAAAGGATCTACGGTTTATGGGAGAAAGTTATGACTTATTGAGGGAACTATGATACTCAATTATTTTTCGTGAAGGAGCTATTTACTCTGTTTTTCCAACAGAAGTAATTATTATTAAGTGATTATCAGTTACTAGCAAGGTCAACAATGTTATGGAGAGCGCTGGAATGATAATCTGTATGCAGCATGGTGTAACAAAAGCCAAAGTTCAGTTTCATCTAATTTTATAGACTATCTATTATTTTGTCTCATTTTTCCTCTAAAAAATTATGAGGCTACTCAGATATTATACTATCAAAGAAAAGTCTATGGTAGAACATTAAATACCTCCATAATGTGTATTGCATCTTAATAAGATCTTGAAGACAGGTCAAGCAGTTGATCTTGTGCAAATATGAAGTAGGCCAAGAGTTGTTTCGCAGTGGGACCGCAATGTAGCGAAGAATGCTAGAACAGAAGAAGGTTATTTATGTTATGTTATGTTATATTATATGTATGTTATTTGTAAGAAGAGTGATCAACTTGTTGTTTTGTTTATAATATCAAGGCTAAAATCTGCATTTGACTGCGAAGAATTGAAGAGAGAAAGAGTTAAATCCATTTTAACACTTTAAAAAGCTATGATTTTTGAGTTTAATGGTATGTAATTTAAATATTTCTTTTTGAGAACTGACATTAATATTGAGGGGCTTTTGGAAAGTACCCCTATGACAAGTTTGAGTAAGTTTAAATGTGTATACAAACATTTGATAATACTCAAGTTAGGCGTGGGTCTAAATTTTAAACTATTCTATTTCCTTTTCAACTATTTTAAAGGGTTATTATTAATATCTTTAAATGATACTTCTACATTACCTTGAAAAGAGTTTATAATAACTGGTTTCACTAAAAGAATTGAGAAATACAAAGAAATAAGGGTTAGCCTACTCTACGTTCTGTCAAGATGTAAAGAAAATGACTCGGAGAGCATTTGCTTTTTCAAGTTTTGAGGAAGAAATTATAAATATATTTTAATTATTTTAACATGATAGCTGAAGAAGAGGATGTATTTGATATATTCATTAATGGAATGAAGAAATTCTGACTTTAAGGTCAAGGCCTATTCATTTTTCTGTGGCAAAGTGCCAAAACCACTAAAGGATTTTTTTTCCTTTTTACAATTTAAAAGTACAAGATGTATAATTTTGGCAAGGAAAATACTTTATATAGTTAAATAATATCCTTAAGTTAATGAACATATCCATCGGAAGTTAAAATAGTTGGTTTTAAGCCATTTTATGTGGCTAAAGAGAATGACTACAGGTGTCACAAAGGTTGCGATAACTTGAGTTTCCACACCTACATTTGTTTTTAAAGTTTAGAGAGAGAAATATTTGTAATTTTCATTCAAGACTTCTACCTGATTTGAAGAAGGGTGTCTATTTGCCATATCAATTGAAGAAATTTAAGGATTTTAATGGAAAGGGTTCTAGGCCCTCAAGTTTTTTATGAGATGAAAAGAGTAAACTCAATATAAGCATGTTTCTTCTAAATTATTTTTGTCTTTAAAAATATATTTAAGTATGGAGAATACTTTTGTTAAATAGAGGATGTCTCTAAGCTGTTAAGAAAATAACTGTGAATTCTAAATATTTGATTTTTCATTAAGTTATGAATTAAAAGTAAACAGCAAGTTTTCCAAGAAAATGGGTATTTTCGACTGATTGATTTAAAGTGAGTAGTTTGGTTATTTGCCATAACCGTGGCATTAAATTAAATATATTATCACATGAAGAACAATATTATAATCACATATATTTAATAAACTCTAACCTTACAAGCCGAGTGACCTTGAACTTGAATGTTCAATGTTGTGAAATGATCAGCTGATGTTAACAGCTGACAAACATGTGGCATCTCTAATATTTGGGAAG
Organism: Timema podura; assembly: GCA_033556935.1. NCBI lineage: Eukaryota > Metazoa > Arthropoda > Insecta > Phasmatodea > Timematidae > Timema > Timema podura. The sequence continues at coordinate 61,061,186 of JAVRXN010000011.1, forward strand.
TTGTTGAAGTAATTCGTTCAGAATCTGGAAGAAAAATACCATACCAAGAAGACTTGAAGAGTTTTAAGTTAATTAAATAAACACACATTTTAAACCGTAACCCGAACTAGAGAGAGTAGGGTGCATTTTGAGTCGGGATGATGACATTCAAATCCACTTTCATTAACCACGGAGATCAACTGAGCGTCTAAGTTTGATATCAGAAAATAACATCTTTTAAGTAGATACTACGCTCTTAATATAATAAATTAGATTAAAATCGTAGCATCGAGGGGCATTTCTGTGATGTTATTTTTGGTTAAAAGAGTTACTTATAATAGAAATCTAATAATCAGTTGATTAAATTCTTCAAATATATATCGTTGTCAATTTTACTGTTTATTTGATTTAAATTTCATTCATAACTCCTAAAGTTTTGAATATTGATTATTTATTCATGTACAATTAAAATATATGTTATACATATAATCTACTTACCTTTATTTCACTATAGTAAATCATCTTTCTTTATTTTTATTTTTATTCATAAACTGCCAACCCGCCATGTTTATTAATTTTGTTGGTAGGTGATTTTAACGCTATCTGCTCCAGAGAGTGGTTTATTTCGGAACTATTCGATTCGTTTATTTTTATGTTCTTGGACACTTATAGCATCTGGCTGTCTCTTGAAACATTAATTGCCCCTAGCGGAAGAAATTATTATTCTCGTTTTGTTTTTTTTGTTTGGTGCCAAGTTTGAATTAATTTTTAAAGATGAATTATGTTTCTTTGTAAAAATGTATCGTTATCTTTTTAGTAATACCCCCAATCTCTAAATAATTAAGATTGTTTGCTTTATTCTTGCTTACAAATCCCGGCGAATGTTTTCTCCTAGGCCGGTGATTGTTTATTTTTAAACAAAAATAACGTGTTTGTGTTTTGTCTTAATTATTGTTGTGACTCTCAAAAAAAATTGGCGTCGAAAGTGTAAGGAAGGATCCGATCTGCGGATCCTTCAATTATATTTTTTTTTAAAGGTTCATGGTAATGTTATTCATCTAAAACTTCTAAAAGCTGTATAAACTCGTGAAGAAAGTTGAGTGGAAGCACTCAAAGAAGATCTTGGTGGAAATTTAAGGTCAGAGAGTTAAATATCGACGGAGCTTTGATTCAACATTTTTACCAGAGCAAGGACATTTTCGGGTGAGATCCAATCCATCTGTAAACATCCTGTTACGGATGTAAATAATTAAGCATAATCCTTAAAATTACTAAAGAAGGACAAATAATTTTCAGTTTCCAAACTAGAATTAATACTTTTTGTCCACCTCAGAACTATATTTTTTTTGTTTATTATTGTTACATGTTATAAAGAATAAATTTTGTTGTTATAATCTTATTTGCTTAAAGAAATATGTATATTCAAATATACTCACAATTCAAGTGAGAATTTAACAATTTCAAGTATTGCTTAACAATACTTTTAATAATATTATAATATACGAGGCATGCTTCATAGGTAGGGTTCATTTAAGAATATCATTCACTTCAATAATTAAAATTACTCTTTAAATTTAATTGTTTTATTGTTATTTACATCAATGTACATTGTATTTTCTTCTGAACCTGCATCAGGAAGTCTTCGGTTGTAAGTGTCCAACTTAAGTCCAAACTTTAGGTAAAGTCCAGGGGTCTTGAGAAAAAGGGTTTTCGTATTACCGCTGAGCAGTTTATGGGGATAAATTTATTTAATAATTAAAAATCTACCTATCTCACCAAAATAAATGGGGTTGGTAGTTGGCGCCCAATAAAACACAATATAGATTATAGATTATATATATATCTAAAATTAAATTAATTCTTTCATTCAAAATATAGAAATAAATACACACAAATAAATACACACATAATATACATATATTTATTTTTTTTCATTACAATATGTCCTTAGAGGAGCATTTAACTTGAGAAAGTAATTGGTATCTTATACAAAGAAGAGATTAAAATTAAATGTAAATATGAAATAATAAGTTTAATTTTAACTCAAACTTCCAATAAAATGTCAACAAACTTATGTGAAAATAAGATGCTAAAAGCAAGCTATACATTTATTTAAACACTATACAACAGCTATTCACATAGCTTATACTGTGCCTTAAAAGATCTTTAAGAGAATATAAAACATATGTTGTTGGTTAAGCAACATTGTCAAAAGTGTACTATATTAGCTTTCATATGTTTTAATTGACACTATATGTTAAAAGTGAGAACTGCAGCGCACTTAAGATATATTAATGATTAGTAATAGATTAGTAACTTTTAGAAAAATTAAAAAAGGTTAATTAACCAACAGATAGACCACAGCAATTGCAAGGGAGGCCTTATAACAAATATTTACAAATAATTGCTGTGTAGCTACCAAGGTTATAAAGATTTTGTCTCGGAATGTTATATATATATATATATAAAATGAAAAAAGCCATAATCCTTTCATTTAGTTTAAAGTGTTAGTTGTAATTGTAGTAAGTTATCACAGTGAATTTTGGTTATTTAACTCTGAAACAATTATAAATATAGGCATATTCCAGTTTGTGACGATATGCTTTCCGGCGCTTCACTCACACATCTGACAGCTGCCTCATTTATATGATAGTTTAGAGACATGATGCTGGACTAAGTCTATTTAAAAATACATGCAAGCTCCATCTTTATGCTCCTGTCTCTAATTTAGTTAAATATAATATGTTTATAACTTTGTTTTAATTTTTTTAAATTAACATCATTGATGCACATATACGATGATTGCATACAATAAATGCATCTACAAATGAAAAAAAAAGTCAACGAAAAGCTTTATGTTAAGTCTTGAACTGAACATGCCGTATTAGTGTGGTACGCCTGTAGTGTTTTGACAGAAATATATTCAAGTCCTTGCATCATCCAGGACATCTTGAAGCAATACTGATAGAAGATTAGTTCTAACTTTTATATTAAGAAAAAATATTTCATCTTAAAACAATATACTAAGAATATACCAGATATATAAAAAGCTACATCCATGTTACATAGCAAAGTTGAGAATTTGCCTTTTGCTTAAAATAAAATAATGGAAGAAATAAAGTAAAAGAGGTAAAACTGTTTGGCTTGGAAAATGTGTCTTATTACAAGGAATGCTAGTATTTTGTTAAAATGTACCTTGATCTAACCAAGTTAACTATGTCCAAGAAACACTTTCTTCCAACATTTAATAGACTCTTAACTAGAAAGCTGCAATAATTAGATTTTCAATAACTTTTAAAATATAATATAAATATATCTAACACTTTCTGAATGTAATGTAGAACTCAAATACTCATGAAAAAGACAATGTTTTAAAACAGTCTCACACTGATATGTTGTAAAGATTAAAATATAAATGAAGTACTTTAATTCTTAGTCTGTCCATATCAATAAATTATGTTTTAAAACATTTTGTAATTGGTTTATGACTTCTTAATTATGTTTAGAACATACATCTTTGTGTTGTTTCAATAGTCATGGCAAACTATATTGTGGCGGTAATATTCTGGTAAACCTGAGAGCTTATGTGCTTATAGAATGAAAAAAACCTTTTTGCTTGTGGCCTAGAGTGACTTTGAAGTTTTGATCTATCATTTTATACATTGATTAAAAAAAAGTAACACAAACTATGGCTAAATCCAACTCTAAAAGGTTTTAAACATTTAATTTTAATTAAAATGCCATTTGGTTTAGAAAATGTTTTAAATACTATATATTGAGTATATATTAAAACAACATGTCTTTGGTGTGGATGCAGAAAAGTATATAAATGTGTGCTGTATATATAATTTCCATAATTCCCTTTAGTTATTGCTAAAAATATATTGCTTTTGGAGGCATACTATAAAAGGTATACATGATTTTGTTTGTGCTTACCAAGAAGTAGTAAGGTCAGACCTTAGTAATAAAAAATATTTACTTTGCTGGTTAGAGCAAATACTTTTTGAGTATTGAACAGTTTAAATTTTTTTTTTTTGCATACTCTAGCAAAAACGATTCATCGCCTGGAACTTGTTAGTTCTTCAATTGTTTCTTGTTCTTGTAGCCATACGAATTGATAACTGCAAAAGAAAAAGTCATAGCTGAATGTTGATTAGTGGTATTATTGTGTTAATAGTGTGGCTTACCACTTTTGGCTATGAGCATTTAAAAAAAATATCCAACCTATGTAAACAAGGTGAAAAAAGGGCGAATTTTAAGAATCTGCCCAAGTAGGGGGATGGTAAAGGGAAGTGGGAGGAAACAGGCTGGGATTAAGCCAGACTTAAGAGTTTGTTCAGGTACACTAACTGTGCGAGTTAACATGGCATTAATATTGTACCATATATACAGTACTCAAGTGTTTAACTCCTCCAAATTTTTTTATTAATAATAAACTATCACCCTTCAGTGAAGGAGTCACTCTAATAATAGATCTGAACTGTTAATTAGGAGTTTGGGGTTCAAATCTCAGTGAGAGGTGTTTTCTTAAATATTTTCCACTCTCTCCATGCAAATGCTGGTATGCTTCTTCTAAATTCAATCTTCCTCATCCTTAACACATTAGTTTTATTAGTACAATAAGGAAAAATGTTTCTTGTCAAACTCCACTATCCCATCTTGATAAATATAAGGTACAGGGGAAAAAACGTGGAAAGTCCAATTTTAACTCAAATTGAGTTCAATCATAAAACCTTTCTAAATCACTTTAAATTATGATTAAAAGAGGTATCTCCCATTTAAATTAATTAAAAAAAGTATTTGCTGGGTACTTATGGGGTTTTGCATATTAAAGTGCTGTCCTTGAAAATATATTGTGTAACCTGACTTTCCCTCTTTTCTCTCTGTACCCTTCAAATAAAAATAACTGTTTGATTACCATGTGTAGAAAATAGAGAAGGAACGCTCGATTCCTTGAACTCCATAATATTCAAAATATATTTTTGATATTTGTAAAAATCTCAAAAAAGTATCTTGAACACAATAATTATGAAAACCTTGACTTAAAATAACAATTTTAAGCAATCGATAAAATGTTATTAAGACTTGTAATCTCGTGAGAATAACAGAAACACACACAAAAAAGACAAAATAAAATTGTATTGATATAATTGAGTTACTAAAAAAAAAAAGTTAACTTTTGTTTCTATGACATACATTAAACAAGACATCATTGTCAAAGGCGCCAAGTTTTCTATGACTCTTTTTCAAATTAAATTTTAAATATTCTCACTTAAACCAAAATTGTAAATTCATAAAGATTCGAATATATATTTGAGATTCGAAATAAAATTTAAGATTCGGATTAGAGAAATATAGAACTCTCAACACATCTCTAGTAGAAAATCAAACTTAGCATATCTACTGAGGCAATACATTATTAATTTATTTTAATCAAATAAAGGTTTTTGTAATATAATGGACCTTAATTTGTGCTCCCTTCTATCCCACCTTAATAAGAAAATGTACCAACCTTCATATTCCTTATCCAACAAAATCAGCAGTTGTAGCCACTGGGGACCAGTGATCCTAGCAATTTCCAGAGTTCCCCCATAACATTCTGGTAAACACTTGGGACTAAGGTGATTGTGGAGAGAATCTCTGTCCGTGCCGTGGAAGATTATCTACCGTACAATAACAATATTAATGATTTAGAGGGCAAAAGAGCACATACCCCTTCTTTTGGTAAAAATATCTATGGTAATAAAAATACTACCAAACATTGTATTAATCATCTTAAACACTTTAAAGTACTTGACGTATAGATATTATGTTTATTTACTTGGATTAGACAATAATAATTACTCAACCAGCAAATCAAATATAATAGTTACCTTGTTCACATTACACCATGTTGGTTAACACTTCCTATTATATCAATAAAAACTATGCAGAAAACCAGCCAAAACTCTAAATGAATGTATATTGTTCATATAAAGTTAATTTAACATTTAATTGTTTGAGAAATGGAAAATTAGGTTGGATTTGTTTTTAATTTATAAAATAATTATGTAAGAACAGGCCAGAGACCTGGAAAAAAAGGGATTGTCTCACGGACTTTGTTAAAATTTATGGAACTTTAACAAACTGGTATTTACTATATATATAAAAAAAGCAACTCAACTACAATACTCAAAATAACATTTTTTTTTCCTCCAATTAATACACACTGTGATATAAATCTATTTTAACACAGTTGTTATAGTTGAACATAGTAATCTCAAACTCAACGTGTGATTTTAATGTCGTCTTTCCAACCCTATACCGTGCTTCTTAAGCCAAAGTTGAGTCATGTTAAGTGCATGCGTGGGAATTTGATTATGTTTTACATTATTGGAAGAAACAAAAAAATAATTTGTTTTACAATTTTAAACTGGAAATGTGAAAAGAGGTTTTCCTTATAAAAATATACTAAAGAATTTTAAACCATAATGGTGTAAGGTAATTTGTTTAATGACTCAATATCTCACTGAAATATAGTTTATATCTTACTACCTAATAGTCCATAATTTTAGGTGGAAATCTTTTAACCTGTTCATAGAGTAACACAATTTCAGAATGTGTATGTGTCTAAAAATATTATTACAATAAATTGTGATCTTAGTAAATAAGGTTTGTAATATACACTAGAGTCATGACTATCATGCCCGGTTCTTGGTGTTAAGTGAGTTTTAAAATAAACAAACCTGTACACTTTACACTTTAAAACATTTACTGAACTTTTATTGTAATCCATTTAATGCTCTATTTTCACTTGTCGTTCTTGCTTTGTAACCTATGTTCCATTTCCAAAATAAAGTACTGTATAGTAAAAATTTTTAAAATATATTTATTTATTTTTTACTGCTTTCCTACAATTACTGTAATACTATTTTACATAGTAATCATAAGACTGGTAGATTTTATTAAAACAAAACTTTAAATGTACTGTGAAAATTAAATAAAGTAGGCAAACCCATACTAAAAATTATTTACATTCGAATTCTGTACTATCCGGCCCAAAATGCCGCCACTTTAGGCCAGGTAATTGCGACTCTAGTGTACGTAATATGTTTATATATAGAGAGACCTGAAAAATATTGGCTTTGGGAAACCTGGAGAGTTTGAGGAATTAAAAAAAAAAATAGTTTGGCTGGACAGTGGAGACATTGAAAAATTAATTATTTTTAACCTTCACTTTAAAAAAAAAATATATATTAATCTTAGAGCAAAAGTGATCTTACCCTAGAGCGTAGTTTTTCCCTTAGGAAAGGCTTGAAGAGTTGAAACACCATATTGAAGATATAGGGCTGATTGATGATGTGAATACCCTTTATTCTCAATGGAATGCTATCCTAGAATTGTCATGATCAACATACATGGTACCGATCATAAGGAAACTACAGAGCTACAGTTCATTTATCATAGGAAGAGCCTTTAAGAAAACACAAATGTATTTTTTTTTTGCTGTTAACAATATAACCCGCTTTGGTGGTCGATTTGTCTTAACTAAAACATCACTCTCGCTATAGGTAGGACTGTCGATAGTGGAGAGATCAGGGTTTGAATACCGGTCGGGTGTACTAAGGGTGGTTTTTTCTAAATTGTTTTCCACTCTCTATTCACAGAAATGTGGGTACACTTCTTCTAAAATTAAACCTTCCTCATTCCATATATTTTAGCGTAATTAAAATGTATGCATACAACTCAAACGGTTAATAGGACACTGTGTAAGACGCGGTGACCACAATGTTAACATTTTATTAAATTATTAGTGTTATTTTTATTGGTATTTCAAAAGCGACAACTGCAGATCACATGACTTGACTTATTATGTGAAAGTAGATATAGTAATTTTCCTAGGCTCTTCCTATGTTTGATTCTGAATCTTAAAATTAAAATATGATATTTCTATATGTATCAGGCTGGTTTATTGATACATGTTGATATACCATCTTTATTCCAGTTGAATGCTGATATAGGTATGCTTTTAAAACTTAGCCTAGTCTTATTTTCTTAAATTATGTAGTTTCAGTTGCCAATAGACAACATAAATTAGGATTAGACGATGCATAACAATTATATGGCTGATAACCTGGTCAAATGTTCAATGTTAAAAAAATACTACCTGACCCATGTTAAATAACCTTAACATGAGCCACCAAAGATAGAATCACCGTTTACCTCACCATCCCCTTTTCCCCTAATCATCCCCCAAATACATTTCTGGGTATGATCCTGGTGGGGCAATGCTGTAGTAATATTTCCCATAACAACCAATCTCGCAAACTAACTGGGAAATTAGAAACAATAATCAAAGAACCAAAAATCGCATAATATGGTAGTTTTCTCTATTCTTCAACTCGACATGAAAAAAATTGAAATCAGTTAAATAGTTTGTTTTTTTAATAATTATTTTTAAATTTTGTTAAATACCTATATATTTTTTTAAATTGGCAAAATGTTTTCACAGGTTTCCTAAAGTATAAGATACCACAATAAAACATTTGTTTATAGCTGTATTAACTACCTAAGCTAGGAGCTATCCATAGGGTGAGTGGAAGATTTGTTACAACAAAAAGCATATCAGGGATAATCTTGATTTATATAATTTTTTTCACAGGATGAAGGTAGAAAGTACCTGCAACCAGTCAACAATCCTCTTGGCGAAAGGTGGGGTGAACTGCCACACTTGCTGGAGGGACAGACCATCCATGTCGAACACGACGACAGCCCCACAGATCTGAGATTCGGGTTCCACCATGGCGGCTTCAACGAATAGAACGCAGCCCTTGAACACCTCGTCCAGCGACACCTTATTGTGCTTCCACTTTTCTGCACAGATGACATCATAATCAGTGCAACTCAAAAATGTTACCATACACAAGCGGAGTACAGCCAAGGGGACAAAGCTGCTAAGACTCGCATTTCGCTTTCTCGCCACTTACAGGAAGATTGTGGTTTGAATACTGACTGGATTTGATAGAGATAATTTTCAACACATGATTTGTCACTATGACATGTAATATAATAAGATAATTATTACATAATTGTTATTACTAATGTAACCTGGAAGCTATTTTTGAAGAAAAATACCTTCAAAACCATCATGCAGTTTTTAATATATCTTGAAATAATTTGTTATGAAAATTTTGCTTTCCAATAAAAATATTTTGTCTTGATAAGGACTTATTTAAAATTGGTAAATATGAAGCATTTTAGAGGTCATCTACCCGCATTTGTGTGGAAATAGAATGGGAAACCATTTAGGAAAAACCACCTTCATTAGACCTGACCGAGATTCGAACCCCAATCTCCCTGTAATCAGCAGACTTAATACAACTACTAGAGTGATGCCTTAGATCATTCGACCACTGAATCTAGTGACAGCTGTAATTAAAATACTCACTCCCCAGTTCCAGTAAAAGTATTCTTCTTCCCAGTTGATCTCGTTTTGGTAGCACTGTTAGTATGTTGTGCTCAAACACATTCTTCTCTCTGCTGGGTTTCAGGTCTTCATACACGTTGCTATGCTTCACTTTGAACTGGTAATACCGCTTTATCTGCAAAACAATCGATAGAATTGTGAGGGTTGGAGCATGGATCTGCAGCTGAGGATACATCCACGAAACTGTTGCAAGCCTCGACTCTGATGAAGATCATCACGGAATCGTGCCCTCTCCTACTATCGCATTCAAAATAAGGGTTATTAACGACTTGATTAAGGGATAAGATATGAACCCAGTATTTTTTTAGTAGTTGCACTTGCATTAGTATGGGAGTAGGATTGGTAAATCACACTCCATTGCACCCAGCCGGGATTAAAACCCTGACCTCCTTTTAAATAGTAAACAAGTGCATTATGAGGAACGCCTTTGGACATCTGGCCATCATTGCGAGTAGACGTGTCTTTAAACATTGCCAGTTATCTCTGGATAGTTTGAATTTTAGTCTGGTCTGGGCCGAAGCTTCCTAATTATCATGTGGTGTTGAAAGTAGGTATTTTTGAAAGTTTAATTAGGAAAGATTATTATAATTTTTTGAGAAATCAATCAAATGAAAGTGGTGAAGTAAATTAATCAGAATAAAGCTTGTTACTAAATGGTTAAAATATACATAAAAGCAATACAGTAATTTTCAATATTGAAAAATCATAAAAATGTATATGTTAGTTAAAGAGCCCTTTGAGTTACAAACATATTAAAACATGATAAAACAATAATTAGGCTCTTATTAAATCTTTATGAGGAATGATTAAATACATTCAATTTAATATGAGCTTATTAATGTTTTAATATGTATTATGATGTTTGTAACTTAACAAGAGCTCTTTAACCTAGATATACATTTGTGTGACTTTTTCAATAGGTACTTATCATAAATTAATATGTTGCCTTTATATATATATATATTATATTATTGACTACTTTTTTATTATTACATAACTCCTTATTAACAAGCTTTACTCTAATTTATTTTACTACTTTCATTTGATTGATTTATCACAACATTAAAACACAAGTACTAGAGTATTACTACTTATTTTAATTTTAGTCCTTTTACATTACATTAACAAGTGTCAGTAGCTTAAGCCTATGAAAACCTTCAAAATTTTGAATCCAAATCTTAACAATGATTCCGATTCATTCTAAAATTTCAAATCTTACTATCGAAAGATTTAGATTTTATTTGAGTATTAATAGATCCCAGATTTGTTTTTTTAGCTCAATATTCGAATTATAGTTTGTACTTATTTCATAAATTAATATAATTAGACCGGAAACCAGTTGTGGGGTATAGTGTAAATATAGAAATTGATTTGAGTTCCAGGTCATAAAGGAAAGACTTGGGGTTAGTTGTTTGTGACAGTGAATATCTTGTGTTTTAAAAAAGTATCTAAGCCCACTTTTTAGTTAATATTAATCAACCTTTGCACTAATAGTGAAAAAGTAGTGTGATTTTTATTTGATTTTTTTATTCATTTTATTAAACCTAAAATGTGTATCAACATTTTTTCAAATATTTTATTATTGGATTGGATTCAGAAACTTGACAGAGTAAAATATTCAACCCAGATTCAATTTGAAACATTATCATAGTAAGCCTAAAATAAGTTATTCTATTTAGATCAGAACCTATTTTAAAAATAAAATATTGGGTCAAATTTTTTAAGCATGGGGGATTTGATTCAATAGAATTAATTTAGGATGCGATTCAATTCACATTCGACATTAAATCTTGTTTAGGCATGAGATTCGATTCGATTCAAGTCAGCCAAGCTTTGGATTTGATTCGAAATTGAAAATGATGAACTCGCACAGGAGTAGAGTAGCTACATTTGTTTTAAGACCCTTTAGAAGCAACAATGATAATAATAGTTAGGGACATACTAATATATTAAATTACCCACATGTGTAAGACAACCAATCTATTAAACATCACACGTGACTGCAATAGACAAAGTCAGGAATTTGAATCCAGGTTTGGTGCAATAAGGGGAGAAGGAGTTCAAAAGAATGTTACTCGCTTTGGTTTTCAAATACTCTCGTCATGTTAAAACTGGTTAATTTCTTACTTAGCCCTATACTCCTCAGAATAAATGGTTGGTAAACCTTATGTTAAGAATACAACTAAAAAATGAAAGCAATAAATGCTTGAATTTTAGAAAATATTAGCAGGTAAGAGTTCGAAAGATGCCTTTTTGATAGGTTCCCCAATTCACATTGGATGATGAGAATAATCACTTACTAGACCTACAACCAAGGCCGTAGTCAGGGGGGGGGGGGTTTTCGGGGTTTAAACCCCCCCCCGAAATTTTATGAACAAAATATATATGGCTTTATTAATGGTTCAAACAATATCAAAATTGAGGTACAAGTACAAATTAGGGAGCTGTGTTACCATAAAAGGCACTTCAGAGAGCTTCCAGAGGTGTTTATTATTTAGAATTTTTTCTAGCCTTCGGCAGTTATGGTGTTATGTTGTCATAACAAAATCAGATAGCTTCTAGAGGTGTTTAATATTTAGAATTTGTCCTAGCCTCCGATAGTTAGGGGGGTAGTGTTGCCATAAAAAACACTTCAGATTGCTTCTAGAACAGTTTTTTATTTAGAATTTTTTCTAAATTCCGTCAATTGGGGGATGGGCCCACCAAACCCCCCCTGAAATTATTGGCTGGCTACGGCCTTGCCTACAACATACATTTCAAAGGTATTAATTGTAAATATAATATTTAATGACTTAGTTGCAACATTATTAATCCTCGAAACTGTCCCATTATTATATAAAAGACCTTTAGCTGACAACTAAGAAAAGTTATTACATCTACTCTCTCATATTAATATGTTAAATCATGATTGCTATCTGCAACGGTCACTTTTCATATATCTTTATCAATAACAATGATACAAATATTAAAATGTTATCTATTTTGTCCATGAAAAAAACTTGCTTGTATTTTATAAGAGGTCCTTTCCTGTGAAAATTGTACTGTACTTACTCGTTGGTTGAAACTTACCAGATCAAAAGCGCTCTCTGGGTAAAACTTGCAAGGCCTCAAGAAGCGAATCAACCAGGTATCATTATCATACGGCGTGCATAAGTCAGCTTCCTCTGAAACAGTCAGAGTGGATTGAATAACATAACAAAGGTGAAAATAAAAGAAAACTTTATCAAATAAATCTTAGTTAAAAAATAAGGTAATACAAATTTTTTTAAATTTTTTATAAAATATTTTAGATTTAGAAAGTATGTATATTTTACAAACAATTCAAATATTAGTAAAATGTTGAGTTAAATATGTTAACTCATTTTGTGCAAATTTATTTAAATATTTTTCTAAATAATCTTTAACAAAATTTGTTGAATATTTCATCAGTATATAATTCTCATTTTAGAAATCTCACTGGAGAATTTGGGGAACTATTTATTGTAATATAATATATTAGTACTCCCTAAATGTGGATTTGTCACATTATGTCATTAGTCACTACTCTCTTTAAAATAATGTATAACTCTCAAAAACTTGGTGAATGTCTTTTGAATCCTCAAATTCTTAAGGATATTAGACAAATGAAAGAATAAATTTGAATTTTTTTAATAAATTTTGAATTGAATTTCTTATATATAACTACTATTTATGATGCATATTGATAGCTCAGCACATAATTCTTTAATGAACAAAACTAGCAATCAAACCACAAACTATTAACTTACAACTAAAATTTGAAAACAAATTTATGTTATAACTTAAAAATTAAAATTAAAAGGGAACAGTTTTTTTTTAATTGAGGAGAAAAAAAAAATTAAACCAATGTGGGAAAGTTAACTACTTGTGCTTTAATGTTTTATAAAAATTTGATTCCAGTATTTGGGATATGTAAATAAAATTAAGAATTGGATTTGAGAAAGGATGAAATTATATCACATTACTCAATAATTTAGCTTTGTGTTAAAACTTTTGTCATTGTTTCCATATACAGTTGGTACACTTACTTCTCATCTGCAGATACTGCAGACAAAAACTGCGGAACACTTGTATTGTGACGTTAAGCTATGTAAAAACGGCACCTTTTCTTAAGATTTTTAGTTTCTGTTACCTTAATTGTAATATAATTAAATTCTGATATTAATTTGTAAAATAATCTTTCTTTTCTTGTCTTAAATGTTAGTGTATAAAAAAATACTTTCATAAAATTTAATTATTTTTTTCGGTAATTAAAGTTTGAAATGCTAACAAATAAAAGATAGAAAGAAGCTACAGAAGTACGAAAGAAGACACTCAGGACCAAGGAAAATGGAAGATTTACGGTTTATACCTATCTCAGGACTGTTTCACAAAAGAAGAAGAATTAAGGGTAGGAAAAACGCGACGTCCATGAATTTTTGTCTGTTAGCTTCTTTTTTTTTTTACATAGCGTCTTATACTCGGTCAGGTTGTACACTTATGTACTAATTATGCTGATGTCTTTAGGGATTAGGAAGGCTATATTACAGGAAGTATATCCTTATTAGCGTGGAGGGAGATTGGGAAACCATTTCGTAAAATCACCCTCAGTACACCTGACTGAGATTCAAACCTTAATCTCCCCATCATTGGCAGTCCAGTCTACTGCGAGAGTAGTGCCTTAGACCAAACGGCCATAAAAGTGGGTGTCTGTTAACCATATACTTTCAAGTTCCAAGACAATTTTTGAACAAAATTCATGTGATACAAGGGGTATCAAAATGTAAGTTAGCATGGGCCCCACCAAAATATGCTCGATATGGCCATGGATGTTAGGTATTTCTAATTAAGAGCGAACTTAATGATCTCACCTTTAAGAAGATCCCTGAGAACCGACAAAGAGTTGTGAACGATGTCTGGGGTCTCTCTTAACTCATTCCTTGCAATCTCTTTGGTTTCCGAGTTGAGTTCATCCAGTTCCAAAGACAATTTGAAGTCTCCTAGCTCGATAACTGGTAACTCCTTTATGTTGGATAGCATGTTCTTCATTTCTGCAAGAACACAACATTCGTTAGCAGGGAGTCGAACCAGAACCTATAACCAAATTAGCAGTTATTTTTAAGGGGCAGGAACCTTAAAAATGAACCAGAACTGGAATTAGATCAAATATAACTAAGATTCATAAAGGATCTAATCGGTTAATAAATAATTTTTATAATTTCAGTTTATTTCTTGAACTTAATCTTATTGTTTTGAAATATGGTTTTTTCTTTTTCCTTTTGTCAAGATTTTTTGGTCAAAGTAATTTGTATTTCTTTGTATTTTTTTTTTGATAGATAACCTTTAATTTCTTGTAAATAACTTTTTTATGTATTTTTTGATTTTGATTTTTTTGATTTTGATTTGATTTATAACGCTAGAAGTAGCCTGTAGCTATTAAATAAAATTTAAAAGAACCAGAACCCAATTAAGAATCAAACAGAACAGGAACTTTTCTCTAACCAAAACCTTAACGTATTTACTAGAAGAACCGGGACAAGAATTAAAACAGATAAAACATTTCAGTTTTAATCCTGTTTGTTAGTTAGTACTTTCAACAGTAACACAGTGAACATTCACATTTTTATAGAAAGAGTCTTATATGAAAGCTAGAAAAGCTATTAGATTCACTTGCAGCCTTGAGTGAAGAATGACCCTTAGCACTGGACAAATCATGAATAGATCAGTGGTAGAAAATTGACGCGCTAAGCCACAAGGTCCCGGGTTCGATTCCAATGTCATTTTTCAACCAATTTAAATTAATTAAATACTAAATAGTGTCTTCACCACCACCTAGATTTGAACCAAGATCCTATGTACACTTGTAGGCAACCATTTTTAACACGTAATTATGAGGATGGGCATTAAATTGCTTGCATCTTTTTTTTTTAATACACATAAAAACGCCCTTAACCTGGAATATTAATTTTTAGCTCCCAGGATACTTTAAAGGGGAAGAGTTATAGGGAGTTTGTTCAGGAGATGATCTAACAACAGAGTCAAGTAAAGACAGACCGCTCACTACAAAGTGACAGACTTTACTAACAATACCAACAGGTGTAGCTTGTAGGTCATTTGAGTTTACACGAGATAGGAAAGACAGGTGCACACAATCCTATTTTCTCGTACTTTTTCTTTTGGTGCTGTGTCTTATTACCGTTTGGGCTATACAAGGACATACATATATTTAAACAATCTTATGAGGTAGGGAGGAGGAAGGTAGAATTTAGAGATAATGTACCCAAATTTGTGTAGAGAGGTCGGGGAAAAAACTCACCTCACTACACCCAGCAGTGAATTAAACCACAATCTCCCAATCACCAGCAAACCAGATTAAATGAGATTTAAATTTTAGTCCCTGGACCCACTTTTGAGGGTTTTGCGCATATCATTACACATATGTACTAGAGATGAGGAAATGTACCCAAATCTACGTGGAGAGAGAGAGAGTGCTAACTGATCGAAGAAAAACTACCCTCAGCACACCCGAATAAGATTCTAACCCCGACCTCCTCAACTCCAGCAAATAAGACTGAACTAAGTGGACCCCCTAGCCCACGTGTCCACCGGGTGGATAGTTAAACCTATCATGAAAATATGTCAAGTCTTTACGCAATAGATGTATCATAAACCCACACGCGGCCAAAGGCGTCAGTCTAGTGCTGTCCACTTTGCTGGTGACGTCGGGAGTTTGAATCCCGGCCGGATACTCTGAGGTGATTTTTTTTTTCCTAAATGGTTTATCACACTATCCAAATTCCGGTCCATTTCTCAAGTATACCTTACTCATCCCAACCTCCCATCAGTATAAATAAGAGGATAGCTCTGACGGGTAGTAAGAAGTGGAATATGGGGAAAAAAAAGTTGACTTATTAAAGTACAAACCCCCTCGGTGGCGTAGTTGGCTAACGCGCTAGTCGTGTTAAGCCCGACTGCCGAGGACGGAGAGATCGAGGTTCTAATCTCGGTCGGGGGAACTGGGGGTGGTTTTTCCTAAATGGTTTTCCACTCTCCCTCCACGCAAATACGGGTTCACTTCCTCTATTCAACCTTCCCAATTCCTAATCCATTAGCGTAATTAGTACTTAAGCGTATAACACGAACGGGTAGTAAGACGCGGTGCTAAATAATAATAATATTAAAGTACAGAAAAATATACGTCCGTGTGAACCGGTCATAGAACCTGCTCTGCGAGGATACTCTGTCATTTCTTGTCCCTCTTTCCTCATCAGTAATCACAATAACGGGTTTCTCAAGATCAGCTATCAAGGTCAAGACTCAAAATATATCAGGATAATTACCCAATCGAATCCAGTTTCCTTAAGGTGGGGGTGCACGGAACGCGAGAAAAAAAGGCAGTGTTTTGACAGTTTTTATAGAAAAACATATTTTTATCCAAAAGAAATCAAATAATTCTCCAGTAAAAAAAATTTTAGTTAAATTTTCTTGACATGCTGACATCAACAGTTCTGGAATATCTGTGGTAAAGGGTGTCCTGGAATTTATTGACAACTTTTTCTCCTTCATTTTAAAAGTTTCTCATCTGTGTTTATGATAAATGTTCAAGAAAAAGGTTAATAGGTCTAACACTATGTGAAGAAAATTAAACTCCACGTTTCTACTGGAGAAATATTTTACTTCTTCTGAACAAAATAATATTTTGCTATAAAAACTGCAACAAAAAAAACTCTAACCGTGTTCCCTGCACCCTCACCTTAAGTAACAGGAATATGTGCAATATTTGCACCGGTACAATAAGTATATAAAACGAGTATGTAAATAAAAGATAAATTAGTCGACAATCTTAGTTTCATTTTCGGTTTCATTCTATTTTTTTTCTAACCAATGTCATCCAGGGTGTGTAGGTATAATTGAGCCACCATGGGGGGAAAAAAACACATTCAAAGCCCCCCTCACCCCCGTTTCTACATCGGTGGACCACTAACTTGAAGCTCGTCAATTCTGGTTTGCCAATGTTTAGGGGGTCAGGAGGTTTCGAATGTCACCCAGGGGTACTGAGGGAGTCTTTCCCTCTTAAAAGGTTCCTCTACTTCAGTGTGAAGAATATTCGGGACGGGGTGCATTTAAAGGTACAATACAAATATAAATGTAAAAAGCCAACATTGACAAACGGTTACAATATTTATCTGACAGTTGTCAAAAGTTATATCTTCAGATAAAAATCAGTGCCTAAAACGTAAGAATACATTAAAGTACATTTTGTGACGCTACCCGACCACATGTCTACATGGATCAGTAAATAAGCTGTACACTTAGTTTTCACTGTAGGGTAACAAACTTACCTTAAATTATTCCACTATGGTATAGATTATAAGATACGGCCATAGAGTAATTGTTTACCCTAAAAGGTAGCGAGCAGTCCTACCCTGACGGATTACACTATGACATCATCTTATAAGATATACCATAATGGAGTAATTCCAGGTTAATTTCGCCTTTCTGGGTAAACGAAGGTTATACAAGTACGAAAACTAAATCGTATTCATTACAATTAATTCTGCAAAACCGTATTGGGGTGAAGGGGGTGAGGGATATGAGGTTTAACTCTCCTATCCCCATAAATTGCACGCACGCGCGTATATATATATATATAATTAGGGCTGGGCCGGTGCCGATTTCCGATCCAATCATCGGCCGATTGTGGTACACTCGGTTAAGACGATGATCGCAATTTTGAGCCCGATTGTTCTCGACGATCTTTTGAACTATGTGAGAGAAGTAAGGTAGTAATGACTCACCATTATTATCATTATGATATCGGCAACAGGGTTGATCGGCCTATTCTTAGATTTATGTTTTAAAAATATAGGAGCAACCTTATACTAAAAAACGCCATTTCTGGCCCGTAGTTACGGACAATTCCACTAAGGCGCAAAAGACACAACACTCGTTCCTCTGACAGTAAATTATCACTGTGGGGAAAAAAGGAGGGGAACAGCCAATTTTACTAATGATACATTTTCAGGCCATTCACCGGAAATGGATCACCTGTACTTCAACCCAGAAGACAAACGTGCAACCGACTGAGCTAGATTGTTGAGTATCACTTTTTACGCGTCTTACTACCCGTCCGGTCTGGACGCATTTAATTACACAAATTGAGTAGGGATGAATGAGGTCGAATTTAGAGGTAGTGTTTTTATATTTGTGTGAAGGGAGAGTAGAAAAACATTAAGGGAAAATAATACCCTAAAACCATCTGGGATCCGAAACTCCGAATTAGCCGCTTCTGTGATCGAATGGTCTAAGCCGCAGTGTTTCTCGAAGTTTTGGTGATATATGATCACCAATGGGAAGTTATGAGCACTGGGGGGCCACCGGGGAGCTAGGAGAAGTAAAGGGGGTGGAGGTGTTTGAAAAAAAAATTTATTTAAGGCTATTTTATTTTGCGACTATAAATACATGGCCAGAATGAATCTCGTAATCGAAATGTCAAAGAGAAATATGGGTCTATAACTACATTGAATCAGGAAGTAATCGTATTTTGATTATTTTCAATATTTTAATCCTAATACTTTTTTTATATAATAGTTCGGATTTGTTGACTTAAGGTTGGTACGGATTTTCTTGTCTTTTTAACGTGTTTTTACCAAGAAAATAATACAGCATGGTATGAATATTTATTATTTTGCATTTAAAATTTTTGTATAATATTTAATCAACATTATTTAATTCTTTATTATTATTAAACTTCCTGGGATCCTGCGGACCATTTGATAGGCAGCTGCGGACTACCAGTGATACGAGAACCACACTTTGAGCAACACTGCCAAAGACCACTCGACAACAGAAGTGGGTGATTTAGTTACATATTTTGGGAAAATGATGCTAATCTTTATAGCTATGTAGAGGGAGCTAGGTAAATTCTGAGCAAGGGAAATGCCAAACAATAAACTTTTAAGCCTGACATAATTGCGAAATTCAAAGGAGAAGTTAGCCTTTAATTATTTTCTTTGTTACTTCGTTTCTATGACCGATATCGGTCGAAAACTCACGATTGTACACTGTCACGTCACTTTGTAGTTCATTTTAAAACGGATCACGTTGAAAAGGCGAACTAGAGTCCATTCGCTATAAGAGTTGTGGTAATTGACAGCTAGCAAAAGACGTAGAAACGGATAAAAAAAAACAGAATTATTAAAAACATTATTTGGTGTGAAAGTTTTGTTGCCAAAATTGACAGCAGGTCAACACATGGTCTTGCATATCAAATGGTTTGGCGAATGGATACCTCAGAGTAGATGTGGTAACTTTTAATAGCTGTCACCTACACTCCTACTGTGGACGGTGTACAGTTCATCTGGTTCAGCTGGAAAAATCGTTCAATTTGGAACTATTTGTTCACGAACTACGCGTCTATAATTAACTACCATTTCATGAAAACCAATATATTAGGATTGTGCTGGGAAATAACTTTTATATTATTACTATTACGACCGCGTCTTACTACCCGTTCGTGTTATACGCACTTACGCTAATGTGTAATGGTAGGGTATTGTGAGATGAAATGGAGGCCCTACAGTTTAACGTGGAATTCGAACCACGATGGAGACCTGGCATTCCACACAGTCACAAGTTGTGATTAATACACATCTTGTCAGAGGTGAAGGAAGGGTTTGGCAATCAGATAAATCTGTGCCGGGATCGAGGATTGAGCCCCGGACCCCAGTACAGAAGTCTGACACATTACCCCTAGACCACCAGGTCACTTGAACTTTTGTAAAATACAAACATATTTTGTTGTGGTCAACATAGATGACATTTTACTATATTAATAGTATAATCTCAGAGGTATATATAGTATTTACCAAAAATGACAATTGAAGATTACATAAATCTAGTAATAAATCGTAAAAACTGCTTTAGTAGCTTTAATAACTCTCAAAAAGGTTCCTTCCTTTCAAAATTGGATTATAGCTGATAGCCATGTGCCGAAGTGTCTCATTCCCGGGTATGGTAGGTAATATTCACGGTATCCACCGTAAAAGTCTCAAGGTAGAAAGTAGTTCGTGTGAAAAGACCTTAGAATGAAACCGCGCTTTATAAATTATTATTATTAAGAGTTATGAGAAGACGCTTGTGTGAAACAGCACTTAAAAAAGAGTCGCGACGCATTTAGTCACCAGTTGATTGAGAGTTTCGAGATTTTAATCCCAGCCGGATGCTCTAGAGGTGGATTTTCCAATGTTATAATCAAGCTAATGAGGCTCACTTTCTCTAAAATTATTTCCTTACTCTTATTATCATAGCCGTTAATGAGTCTGATATTAAAAGTTCCAGTTTGATTTTTTATTCTGAGGATAGGTAAGACCTTTATTCACATATATTGATAAGATCTCCTACGTATCTAGGTATTTAATCAACTAGATGAAGGGCCATATTTATAATCTAGATTTGGAGAGCAGTCAATCCCCCATTTGACATGAACTAATTTTGATTTTTTCCACATTTTAGTACCCATTCAGATTGTAGGAATACATTAATTACGATTATTTGAATAGGGATGATAAACATATAATTTTAAATGAAGTGTACTTTCATTTGCATAGAGGGAGAATAAAAACCACTCTCAGTACATCCGACTGGAATCGAACTCCGATATCTCCATCAACCCAGTTTATCATGAGAATGACGCGTTATAAATACGAACGACCGAAGTGGGTAACGGCTTGTTATGTCGAGTACTGGGAGATCGGTTGACCACCGAGACTCAACTATAAATACGGATCTTAATACTTTATATCAAAAATGTATCAAGATAATATTATTTCATTCATATGCTTTATAAACCGAAATGTGATAACTGTCCAAAGAATTTTTTGTGTTAAATATAATTTAATTAAGTGAAAAAAAGACAATCTAGACACAGGAATTGAATCCAAGAACCTTTGGCTTTGATGTGCACCAATGTTCTTCCACTGAACCATCTAGGTTAGTCTCATTTGCCCTGAATACAAGATGGACCAGGATGGTTCAGTGGTAGAACATTGACATACAAGCCAAAGTTTCCGAGTTCGATGCCCATATCTAGGTTGTCATTTTTCACTTTATTGAAGTTAATTTATTAGCTCACATCAAAACAAAATCTACAATCGTTGTCAAACTTGGTTTCCGTGGATCAAAACTTTATTATACGTACCTATTTATAAAAAAAATTAATGTTCCAAACGTAATGGCCCATTTGATCTATCTCACATATAAACTAACCAATCCAAGGGTTAAAGTTCAGGATCTAAAATAGGAAATACGTGGGAAGAAATTGACAACTTTCTATAGGGGGAAAGGGGAACAATTAAAAAACATATAACTAGTCCACCTGGTGGAATTGTAGTTTGGATTCCTGAGTCAGAGTTCAAAATGCTAACCACTACACCATCCTTGTTGGTGAGAAATATTTTGAGAAATGTACGGACAAGAACTGCTCAATTTTTGGTGCATGTTTTTCTAAAATGAAGTCAAGTATACAGAGTCGTGGGGGCAGAAAACCGATCCTTACTATTTGCGTTTTTTTTAGCACTGCTTCTTACCACCCGTTCAAGTTATAGGTCTACGCATATGTACTCATTATATAATGTTTTAGGGAGGCGTAAGTTTGAATCTATAGAAAGTTTACTTGTGGAGGGAGAGTAGAAAACTATTTATGAAAAACACCCTGAGTAGACCTAGACCGGGATTTGGAACCCCAAGCTCCCTGTCATCAGGAATCTAGTCTATTGCGAGAGTGACGCCTTTATACCATGTGGTCACTGGAGGTTGTTATTATTAGCATATTGACGTAGATGAATATTTAACTCAACTCTCCCTACAGTATACAAACTGTCCAGATGGAACAGGATGTTAGAACCGGTTTCAAACCACGATAGCTTAGATTTCTTACAGATAACTACGAAATTATACAAGTTTAAAATAAGTTTATCTATTGGAATGAGGTTACCAACTAAAAAGAATTATACAATATCCTTGCAAGCGGAAATAAAATGACTTAATCTTGATCATTTTTAAGAATCAAATAGCCGAAGCTATTATTTATGCTTTTTAGTGAGAAATTTTCCATCTAGATATCATATTCTGAAAATTGAAAAATGACACCTGGACACGGGAATCGAACCCGAATCACTAACTTATATGAATGTTAAAAAAAAGTTGTGCTTGGTGTATTTTACAGCCAAGAGATAGGATTCACTTCGGTGACCACGTGGTCTAAAGCGCTACTCTCATAGCAAACTAGACTGCCAATGACGGGGAGATCGAGATTCGATTCTTGGTTGGGTGTACTATAGGTGCTTTTTCTTAAGTGGTTTGTCATTCTCCCTTTACGCAAATGTGGCTACACCTCCTCTACATCTAACCTTCCTAAAACCATCAGCTTAATTAGTACATACTCGAACGGATAGAAAGACACGGTGCTAAAAAAAAATAGTTAGGATTATTTTAATGTTTCAAATATGCTCTCAATTTTATGACAGACAAACCTTTTCCTGATGTATAAGCACAAGTGCTAGATTATTATTATTATTATTCTTGTATTGATTAAACTGGCAGTGGCGATGTTCAGGCACGTAAGAAAGAGGATTGAGTTTTCCCTATTACCACATGAAATAAACAGTACATGTAATAGGATCAAAACTCTCCTTTTAAAGATAGACGATGAAAAATAAATATTTGCTAAAGTTGAGTCATGAATTCATCAAAACATTATCCGTAAAATAGTATATCCTATGCAACATGCGGTGTAACCGGTCGTCTGAGTCATATACATAGTTCCAAGGCAGTTATTGTGTCAAACTCGTTTGACCAGAAGGAAACCATTGATAATAGTTTTAACTCTTTTATTCCGAAACCTTTGGGACATGTACCGGACCACAGAATTTGACTCCTAAATACCCTTTATATAGATAGCCCTTATGCCTAGGCTCTAGGATGCCATATCACTCTACACACTTATCGTTATGTCATACAAGGTATGATAAAGCTTAAAACAGGAAATAAGTATTTAGTACATTATATTTCAAAACTCTTGGTCTCCTGGTAGACAAAGTTAAGGGCTAAAATACAGCCAGAATACAAGCCAAAACAAGAATGTATAACCCGCTTCGGTGGATGCATGGTCTAAGGTGCTATTCTCACCATGGACTAGAATGCCGATGAAGGGGAGATCGACGTTTGAATCTCGGTTGGGTGTACTGAGGGTGTTTTGCAAAATGGTTTTCCACTCTCTCTCTCCACGCAGATGCGGTCACACTTCCTCTAAATATAACATTCCTAATCCCTAAAACCATTAGCGTAATTAGTACATAAGCGTATAACCCGAACGGGTAATAAGACGCGGTGCCAACAAGAAAATGTATAACCAAAAATACTCGGCTGCAGATGTGAACAGTTTTGGCGTCTTTGTACTGTTTAATGTAGAATAATAATGCTACTAGCACGGTCCTGGTGGCCGGCCCTCAAACTAATGGCGGCAGATTAAAAATAGGCTGGACCACGAGATTTGCCTAACCACATAATGCCGGACTAAGTTTCAGCTGTAATTTAAAATCCTCTAAGGACCATATTTAGAAAAACCCTATTGTTATTTTAGTAAGTAAAATTAATTTAACTTATTATTTTATTAATACAAAAAGAAAAGGGTAGGACGTTTATAAAACAACAATGCAACTAAGTTTTGAAACCTTTTACTTGCTGCATTGGTGTGACTGTCAGCTGTTAAATTTTGTGTTGAAGGCACTTTCATAATAGTTTGTTGATACATGTGTGGCCTTAAGCTGTGACCTCTCTGTGGTTTGAATCTATTTCATGTGAGGAAACAAATGTTAACATAGGTAACTGCTGTCAAACATTGCACGATTGTGGAACGTGAATTCAACAACTTTATCAAATGTATCCCTGTCGAAAAAAGAGTACAAATTTGGTACACACACAGCCCACGTGCCAGATTTATCCAAACTGTGCAAAATCCCGAAATATCATATTTTCAAATATTCTAGTTCAACGACGTTTATAGACAAAAGAATAAGGTTGAATTGTGTGTTGGTTCATTGCCATTCATAAAAGTCCGATGGGCCGCACAAAATCAGTGCTAAGGCTGCGAGTTTGGCATGCCCAATATAAAATAGCTAGCATCAGTCAATTAGGTGCGTGTATAAATGCACTAAGGTTATTTTCCTGTCCTTGTGCTTACTTCAAGGCCGTAGTCAGGGGGGGGGTTTCGGGGTTCAAACCCCCCCTGAAATTTTATGAATAAAATATATATGGCTGTATTTATGGTTCAAACAATATCAAAATTAAGGTACAAGTACAAATTCGGGGGCTGTGTTACCATAAAAAGCACTTCAGAGAGCTTCCAGAGGTATTTATTATTTATAAATTTTTCTAACCTTCGGCAGTTATGGTGCTATGTTGTCGTAAAAAAAATTTCAAATAGCTTCTAGACGTGTTTAATATTTATAATTTTTCCTTAACTTCAACAGCTATGCTACTATAAAAAGTTATTTTTAGAGAGCATCTAGAGGTGTTTAAATATATAGAATTTTCCTAGCCTCCGGCAGTTAGGGGGTTATGGTACCATAAAAAAACCACTTCAGATAGCTTCTAGAACAGTTTTTAATTTAGAATTTTTTCTAGCTTTTAGCAGAAAGGGGGGGTTATGTTGCCATAAAAAACACTTCAGATAGCTTCTAGAACAGTTTTTTTATTTATAATTTTTTCTAGCCTCCGTCAATTGGGGGATGGGCCCACCAAACCCCCCCCTGAAATTATTGGCTGGCTACGGCCTTGGCTTACTTATCAATAAATGAAGAACAATATAAACTCTGCAGTAATTATCGTAATAATACATTATATTTGTTTCGACCCTGTCGGCGAAACCACAATTCCACGATTCTTATTAGTTGGGTGGACTTGTATGTGATATTGTGTACAGTCTGATTTCATAGGAAGAACCTTCCTTATCCGCAAGATAGAAAAATTAATATTTATTTATTTGAGGTATTTAACGTGAATTTTCTGAACCCACTGATTATATCAGCACACGAGAATTTCTATGAGAGAGAGAGAGCGGAAGTCTACTAATTTTGCCGGGAAAGGTATTTTCACATACATTCCAGGTTTTTTTTTTACATTCCACAATTGACATGGGACCGATGGCTTTACTTCCCCTCCGAAGGAAGTTGTACTACGGATTTTTAACACTTAGGAAAAACCCGTTGACACTGGCAGGGTTTGAACCCACGAACATCGGGTCTTGAGACAAGTACTTTACCCCAAGACCAACGAGGTTGACCTAGGAAAAATATTATATCTACTTTCACGTATGAATACGTCAAGTCATGTGATTTGCAGATGTCCTACCAAAATATCAATACACGTGTGAGTAGTAATATTAATAATTTGTTTAAGCTGTATTTACTATATAATATCTTATTAGAGTTCAATTACAATTATTTTTTAAATAAAATATTTGATAAATGTTATATAATTTTAAATATAATATAACTCACACAAAATAATTTATTTAATTTATAGCTTATTAATTTTTATTTATAACATATTAATTTAATTAAATGTCCTTCGTTCATCTTGTAAAGTAGTGAGCTTACCTTGCATTATTCCACTATGGTATATTTGATAAGATAATTGTACTATAGGCAGCAATAAGCCAAAACAGAGTCGAAAGTGGCTGCGTTATCTGATAGCGCGTGATCTTAATAAAATCACACATTTGTAGCCAACGATTTCCGCACGTCCATCATAGACTCTGCCTTAAAATATGAGTGAAGAATGACCCTGGGCACTGGACAATTCCTAGATAGCTTAGTGATTAGAGCATTGGCGTACTAATCCAAAGGTCCCGGTTTCGATTCCCGTGTCCAAAGCTGTACTTTTTCAATTTTCAGAATATTATAAGATACGGTCATAGTGTAATTCATCAAGGTAAGACTGCTTGGATACATTTCAGGGTGAACGAAATGTACATGCAAATTAGATCAAAGTTTATTTCCAGTATTAAGCATCTTTCTAAATCCTTATAAATTTGACAGCCTTTAAAACATCTTTATTGGATCAGCTATTTTTAAATATGTCCTTTATGCACGTTTGTTGTGAATGGGGCAAGACTTGCTTCTGTAAAATAGATATAGTATTTGAGAGGTTAACTGGCCTCGTTAGAGTGGTTAGATCTCCTGACTGGTATCTTAGAGGTCCCGGGTTCAATTACCGACTGGTACCAGGACTTTTTTTCCTCTCAAAAGGGGAATAATTCCCGTGGTCACAAGGGTTTGGTTGGTTAGGTTAAAGATATGTTTACGAGCTTAAATGGTTTTACCTCGTCATATTCACTATCAGCATTCCTCACCTCATATGGACATGGAAAGAGCCTCCACGGAAAGGATGTACGAGTAGTACTGTACATTTGGGCGTCTCCTGGACAACGGTACATTAGCACTGGCTAACCTTTCCGCAAACTGAGCTACAGATTGTTGTAGACCAGACACGCCATTATATTATTTGAGATAAGTTGGGGTCCCCCCTCACCCCCTTCTCAAAAGAAGCGGTGACCTGCAACACACTGTCTCATTTATTCCCCTCTCTCCCTTTATTTTGGGTGACCATACTCTGTCATTACCTTTGTGGTTGGTTTACATTTACCTCATCAAAAATGTTAGACAAATAAATTAATGTGCTAGGTACTCCTTTTTAACGTGGGAGTGTTTCTGGCTAACCAAGGTCGGTTATCTACTGCAAACCTTGACATAAATAAACCAGTACTACATCAAACTGCTTATAAAAAAAACACCGAACTAAATGCATCATGTTCTGGAGGAAAACACGCTAAAACCTACACCACAAACGGGAGTGTAGCGTGAAGGTTAGCACGTCTCAGTTTGGATCTGAAGGTCCTGGGTTAAATCAAGACTTGCAGCACTCGAAATCATTTTATTAAGTGTTTGTGTGTGTGTGTGTGTGTGTATATATATATATTTTTTTCAGAATATTTCTGTAAGAATTTTGTTGCAGACCCTTAAAATTCGTTCTCAAATTGTGTTTCTTGATTAAGGTGGGAGTGTGGGAAACTTAAGTTAAGGACAGTATTTTTTTCTATTTTTTTTAACAAAACAACAGATTTATCTGATTGCCAAACCCTTCCTTCACCTCTGACAAGATGTGTATTAATCACAACTTGTGAATGTGAGGAATGCCAGGCCTCCACCGTGGTTCGGATTCCACGTTAAACTGTAGGTCCTCCATTTCATCTCATAATCACCCTACCATTACACATTAGCGTAAGTGCGTATAACCCGAACGGGTAGTAAGACGCGGTGCTAATAATGATTTAACAAAACAAATTTTTGGTAAAAGTAAATCAAATATTTCTCCAGTAGAAAAACATAGTTTAATTTTCTTCACATGGTGATATAAACAATAATCATTAATCACAACTTGTGAATGTGTGGAATACCAAGCCTCCACCGTGGTTCGGATCCCACGTTAAACTGTAGGTCCTCCATTTCATCTCACAATCACCCTACCGTTACACATTAGCGTAAGTGCTTATAGCCCGAACGGGTAGTAAGACGTGGTGCTAATAATAATAATAATAATAATTATTATTATTATTTATTTTTTCTTTAGCACGGCGTCTTACTATCTGTTTAGGTTATATGCATATGTAGACCTACTAATTACGCTAATGAGTTAGGGATTAGGAAGGTTTAATTTAGAGTAATTGTACCCACATGATCGTGGATGGAGAGTGTAAAGCTATTTAGTAACAACCCCCCCCCCCCCCCCCCGGTACACCCGACTGGGATCTGAACCTCAATTCCCCGCAGTCTGAAGTCAAATATATTATGAGAGTGACATCCAGTGTTCCTCAAAGTGTAGTTCTCGTACCACTGATGATACGCGGTGACCTATCAACTGTTCCGCAGGATCCCAGGAAGTTTATTAATAATAATATATCAAAGAATGTTGAAAACATCTAGGCCTAATACAAACATTTAATATGCAAGATATTAAATATCCTTATTATTCTCTATTATTTTCCTTGGTGGACACAAGTCATATAGAAAAAGAAGTATGTACCCTTAAGTCAACAAATCCGAGCAATTATTCATTAAAAAAGTATAAGGATTAGAGTGTTAAAAATAATCAAACAACTATTAGGCTACTTACTAATTCAATGTAGGCTAGTTTTATATATATATATATATATATTTTCAACAAATTAATTTTTGTCTTGTATTTATGGTCCTAAAATGGAACTGCCTAGAAATAATATTTTTCCTGCATTATTTTCAATCCCTTTACCCCACTCCCTCAACCCCTTTTCTTTACTCCCAGGGCCCCGGTGGGCCCCTTAGTGCGCGTTGGTTCCATTTAGTTGTAGTCCTTCCATTAACAATACTTTGAGAAACACTGGTCTAAGGACTGCCAATGATGGGGAGGTCAGGGATTGAATCCCCGTCAGTTGTATTGAAGGTGATTTTTTTCATGAAGGTTTTTAAATTTTCCCTCCACGCAAATGTAGGTAAGCAGATTCTTCATTTAACTTCACTCGTCCCTATTTCTTTATCATAATTATCATCCCAAACAGGTAGCGAGACGTGATGATGGAAAAAATGTGTCATTCTAACTCAATTTACTGGCCTGTATGCCACTAACTGGTGAGAGAATGATCTACAAGTTCACAAACAAATGAACTGAATCACTTTAGACCGTTCCAAACAGTAGATGGTCGAGCCAATATCTAAAGTGAATAGAGTACAAGCTATTGCTATGCATATAGCAGACCGAAGGATACAGCACAGGAAAAAGAAACAAAGGAATTTTTTGGAGTTCTATATGTGAATAGAGTGAGGTTGACCGAGGGTGAGTTCCACCTGCTATTTCATAAGTTAATGCACATTTCACCAATCAAATTTCGGAATAAATTCCCAGATTTCGGTTTCCAATACACCGATAAAGATGAAAGTTTTTCGATAAAAATCTCGTATCATTGAATCAAAAGGGGAATAGGATGTATTCGTAAAAGGCTTGTATTATCATGTTAAAGTATCAACATATCCGGTGTAAGCAAACCTGGGAACCCTGACGTTAGTGACATAACGTGCGGTATAAACTTTTATGTAAAGAATTGACGGATTGAGCATCGTCGATTCAAATAAATTGTTAACGAGTGATTGGGCATTTTATAGTAGAATATTAATTGAAATTAAAACAATCAATCATCAAAATACATCAGTTCAGCATGAGCCATTCAGTTGATACGTTTAGCTATTCCGTACAGTATGTCAGAGTTAAAATTAATTCTTGGTTGGGGGAGGAGGAGCAAGTTAAGGTTAAATTAGGTTAGGTTAGGCTAGGTTAGATTAGGCTAGCACTGTCCAATCTACCTTGGGAGGGAATTTGTGGTGAAAGGTAGCAATCACCTCGGGGCAAAAATGTTAGTGGTGGCCTGGGTTCAGAAGAAGTTCCCAGTACACCTATTCTCATAACGCATGGTAGAGTTTACACCCGTAAAAAAAAAAAACTACACGCGATGAGAAAACATCCGTGTAGAACGGAACTAACAGCGCGAACCAGTCGCAAGATGATGACAGCTTGTGGAAACTCTAGAACGCAACGTCACCAAAAGGAAATATCTAAGCTCCTGGCAAATCATGCTACCCTAATACCTGTGTCTTGCGTTATTTCCTTGGCAGAAGGAGCGCGCGCAATGTTACGTGACGGACGGGAAGAGGTGGTTGGTACTCATTGTAATTCAATCTAGTTACTCATAGAGGCACAACGCAAGACGGAGTCGTTACTTTCTCTGACATTGTGCTAGATAACACCGAACACACACACACACACACACACACACACAAGTCCACAATACCAATCTGGGGGAGATATCGCTACGTTCAAACTCGACTTCGTGGCATTGGTCAAATATTGTAGGATTTTGGTTGGAAGAAAATTTAAAAAAATTAAAACAAATAGTAGATCATTCGTTGCAGCGATGATTGCTGATTATCACGCTAGAATGTTTCAAAACTTTTTACTGGTAAACGACATAAATGACACGCGACAGAGTATAAGAGAACTCATTGTCTCTGTGTATTTAGAGAACGCGCGTCACTAAACTATCCTAGCCAACATGCGGGCTTTAGCTCACTTGCGGGCCGAGTTCATGTAGTTCTTTTTTTTTAATTATTTGGATTCTTGGGGGAGAGGGGACACGCCCATATTATATTAAGTTAATTTTACTAAAAATAGAAAATGTTTCCATACCAATTTCGATTCAGTCTCTAACTAGAATCGGTTTTACTGGATGCATTTTGGTCAATGGACAAATAAATTTACCAGGTGAGGATGGTAACACTGACTAGTAAAATTTTCTCTACGTGATTCTTATTATATTTCTGCACAAAGTCTTACTACCCGGTCGAGCTATTCGCATATTTGTATCAATTCTTTAGGGATGATGAAGGTAAATCTAGAGTAAATGTACCCTCACTTTATTGAAGATAAAGAGTGAGAGAGATGTGAGAGTGAGTGAGGGTGAGAGAGTTAAAGAGGTAGTAAGAAAGTGTGAATTAGAGAGGGCGTGAGAGAGTGAATGGAAGAGTAAGATAGAGTAAGAGTGAGAATGATAGAGGTAGTGTAGTGAATGAGTAAGAGAGTGAGAAAGTGAAAGAGGGAAAATGATGCATGTATGTATGTATACGTGATAAGAAGGAAAAAAAAAACTAAGACTAGAAGAGTGAAAGACAAATAATACTTTTCCCACTCAGGTAAAACCGTGAGTACTGTGCAAACTGGCGCAGATTGTAAATACAGACGGGATTGTTTTAAAAAGTTTGATTATTTCAAACAAGTAATCCTACATTCTTTATTTCTTTAACTGAATACTAATCAAGAAATGTATCTGCATAGTCTTACTCAGCAAAGATCTGCAAAACAGCTTCGTAAATCGGTATTTGCTAGTTGTTACCCAAAACCGGTCGATATTAACATCTAACGAGAAGCCGGGAGACAAAGCCTCCTTAGCCTAACTTGCTTCGGAAAACGTGTTTATTTGATTACCACGTAGATTGTGAAGTAATATCATGTATCATTTGTAATAAAGCTTTTATTTCACTACTTAGTGATACAACGAGAAAAAGTTGATGGAATCTGCAAGTTGCTCAATGCAAATTGATTCCCTCATGATTTGCGTGGGAACAAAACAAACAACATCAAACAAGAAGTGTGGTTTTTGCAATCTTCGACCATATCAAGGAATTTGACAATACATAAAGTGGGGTAGAGAATCAGTATTTAGATGCTGCCTTGAATGTTAAAATAATGCGGCAGATTTGCGTCAATAAGAACACAGGCTTAAAATAACAAGCCACTTATAAGTACTACATACAATCATTTGGGCTTCCTCTGAAGGACGTGTGTCAACATGTCAAAAAATTTTTCGGTGAATCTGAAACATATTTTTTTGAATGATGACAGTAAGAGAGAATGTGTCACCGAGAAGATTGTTCACAAGCGTAGATCTTAGATCAAAAAAAAAATACTGTCATGAAAGAGGCACAAGAAAACGCTGACGATAATACTACAGTCACAAGTAAAAGCTACCCCTTCCAGTTATCCCTACGCGAGAAATGTTTTATTTGCGGCAACTCGGGTGTTTTGTATTTGATGTGTATAGCTTGAAAACAAACAAAGCCAAACTATACCGCTACCATGAAGGTCAAGGAAACAAGACTCCAGATGAAATATGCTCTTTTCTGTTGGATTAGCTTTAACACTGAGATACCTTCTACAGTGCAGAATTTGATTCTGTTTAGTGATGGTCATATAGGCTAGAACAAAAACCACACCTTAATCTATCCTTACTAAATCTTTCCGACAGCGGTAAGTTCATGTACGAGGCCATTAATTTCTACCTTGTGATAGGAATTTGGCTGCATCAAGTGACTGATACGCGAAAGTGATGGAAAATACATTCTTTAGCTGTATATTTACCTGATCTCTAGATCAAGCAAAATTAGACGCTTTTCTCTTAAAAAAAAAAAGTAGGCCGAAGACATTATTTCATTAGATTGTTGAGCCAAGGATTACAAGAAGGCAAGAAGAAGCAAGGTTGCCACCACTCAACTTTACTCCACCAGATCCAAGAGGTCACCGCTAAAAATTTCTGGCTACCGGAATTTTGAGTATAGGAGCAGCCTTCCGGGAAAGGTGGTCGTCAGGCAGTTTGAGAATGGCATTGTGTTTCAACACCTCCTGTTTGGCAGCGGACAGCAGAGCTGTGCCTCCATGGCCAACCACCAGAGTATACCCAACGGGACGAGTCCCCCATCAACGGCAAGAAGATGAAACTTGAAAGATCTGGCAGCCCTTTAGAATTACCTCATCGGTTACGAATTTTATATCATGTTGCAGGAATGGCCGATGGTGGAAGCAAGGACAATAGTACAATAGCAGAATGAGGACAGTCATGGTAGGACAAATGATTAGTGATTAAACGTTTTCTGTGTATAATATTATAATGTTTTATGCGTTAATTTATACATTTTTACTTTTTAAATGTCTTATCTTTGTTCCTTTTTAAACATTGTACTACTACATTGTACTTTTCACTAAACAAATTAATTTTTCCTAAGATATTTAGTTTAAAATAAAAGCATTTGTGGTATTTTTTATTGATAGCCTAAAAAATTTAGTTCAATGTAAAAACTGGATACGAGCAAAATTTTAAATAGCCCACTAGTCACCACAAAAAAAGTTTACCTTCCTTGAAATGATAAACAACATTAAATGAGCAAAATCTATCTTCCTCCAACTTGCACAATTTTTGCTTTTTTCCTCAAAATATTGATTTTGTAACATATCTCCTTTACACCCTGACCGCTTCAAGTATTGATCAAGTGCGCATAATTTATAAATTTGAACTATTTCACTGCAAACTAGGAATTAATCATGAAGATTTTCGTGAAGACTCAATTGAATGTATTTTTAAAAATATGTATCACACATTAATAACATAATAATTGTCTTGTTTAGTTGATATGTAAGGAATATTCACCCAAACAACAATATAAAAATTCAAATATGTATGGAACAAATGGTGTTATTAATTTAAAATTATTCTAGAAAGACGTGTCACTATTTTTCCACAAAAAGAATAGGGGAGTGGTAGAGGTATTGGGTACTTTTATCGGAGAGATTGTTGGATTGGGCATCCGCAGAGCCCAATTCACCTTGGATAGAAAATGTTGTTAGTAGCCTGGGGTCAAAAACAGTGCCCAGTTTACCTACACTTGAATACGGGTATGGCTGCTAATTAAAGTGGTGTGTTGGTGTGAAATTGTGGGATTTGTTATTACAGTATTATGTATTTCCCTGCCAAATGGAAATATTTTTAACATTTAATTTTGTTAATTAACGGTGACCTGGTGGTCTAGAGGTAAGGTGTCAGACTTCTGTGCTGAGAGTCCGGGGTTCAATCCTCGGTCCCGGCACAGATTTATCTGATTGCCAAACCCTTCCTTCACCTCTGACAAGGCGTGTATTAATCACAACTTGTGAATGTGAGGAATGCCAGGCCTCCACCGTGGTTCGGATTCCACGTTAAACTGTAGGTCCTCCATTTCATCTCACAATCACCCTACCATTACACATTAGCGTAAGTGCGTATAACCCGAACGGGTAGTAAGACGCGGTGCTAATAATAATAATAATAATAATTTTGTTAATTAGCATGTGTTAGCTTCTATTGAATGACATTAGTTTTGTTGTTCGAAAACAACCTTGCAAAACAGTGTATTGTTTTGTACTAGAGAACGAAACATATTTAATACTGCAAAGTCACTCTCAGCTCGTAGTGTTCTCGTCCTTTTAAGGTAATTCGACCAACAAAATTTTACTGCACAGTTTTATCAAGTGTGAAACGTGGTTTCTTACCTTAAATGACAAAAACCAACTTAGGATGTTCGAAAACATGGTGCTTAGGAAGATATCTAGTCTGTAAAGGGATAGGGGCTACTGGGGAGTGGAGTATGTTATATAATGATGAGTTACATACCCTGTGATCATCACAATACACTGTTAGACTAATCAAATTTCGTAAATTACGGCGGGCAGGATATGCAGCGTGAATGGAAGATTCAAAAACCATGTTCAGAGTACTGACTGACAAACTCGATGGGAAGAGACCAGTGAGAAGACCTAGACGCAGATGGAAGGATAATATTGGAATATACCTTAAAGAGATAGCGTGTAATGAGGGTGACTGGATAGAACTAGCTCAATGTAGGGATAGGTGGCGTACTATTGTAAGTGCGGTATTGAACTTTCGAGTTCCTAATTCCATTGATTAGGTAAGTATGATTATAAGCTATAAATAATGATTCATTTATTTCAAATAATTACAGTTCACGAATTTAAGGGGCCAAACTTGCTATATTTTGCTTTTTACATACTATTGGTCATTGTTAATAAAATATTTTTAGTGTTAATACTATGATTAGAATAATATCATTAATATTTTATTGTGTACATATCATTTGAATGTCTAGTTATACTACATTTCAGCCCCATACAATAATTACCTTAGCAATGGTATGCATAAAATAGCAAGTATAACCCCTTATAACTCGTGAAATGTAGTGATTTGAAATAATTGAATCACTATTAACTATAGTTTAAAATTAAACACCTGTTAAAAAAATTGTCGTATGATCTTAAGACCTTAAAATGTACAGTGCACATAAAATGCTATTACGTATAAACGTTTTAAATATAAAATAAATATTTAAATAGCGTATATAAGATAGCATACCTTATTCATAATTAACAAAAAAAGAACATTTAACATGAAGAAGCCACATTTTTATGTAATTTTAATTTAATGAACGAGTCGTGTCAAGGCTTTGTGGTTTGTATGAGATAACCTAGTCAGTCTCTAATTCTTTTTCCAATCTCCGCGCCTTACTAGCCGTCCGGGATATCCGGATATTTATAACACTGGGGTGCCCTTATCGGTGGTCGCATGTTCTAACGCGTCACTCTCATATATAAAATGGATTTTAAGTGGTGGTGGGGATCATGATTCAAGCCATGGTTGGGTGTACTATTAGTGGATCTCTTCCTAAATAGTATCCCACTCTCCACCCACGCAATTAGGGTTACATTTCCTTTAAAATTTTACCTTACTCATCCCAATCTCATTAGATTAATTAACGCATTGATAACTCAAAAAGATACAAAGAGAGATGATTTAAAAAAAAAACACTAAGGGCCTAGAAATGAAGAAGGTAGACTTTAAAAAAATTTGTGTGGAAGGAGAATGAGAAATGATTTATGATAGAACCCATTAGTATACCTAGCTGGGATTTGTGTCCAACGGTATGAGTAAATTGTAAATGAAATTGTACTTACATTTATTGATATATATATTTATTATTTTTGAACCATTCCGGGTCTATCCTTTTAAAATTTGTTAGTTAAAAGTTTTCTATTCTTAATAATAGAATGTATTTAACATAAATATTAGGGTTGTATAAAGGTAACTTTTTAAATGCGAAGTGATGCTAGAAACAACATACAAGTCGAAACGTAGATAGGGTTTTGTTGTTGTAACATATCACTTCTTCTGATTTTTAAATTTTCTATTAAGTGCATATAGGTAAAGAGAAAATAAATTAAACTATACTATTTTATGTTGACATAGCTGAATTTATTATGCTTAAGTTTTTTATTACCGCGTCATTACAAATTAGTTTCTATCTATCGTTTAACTAACACATACTTATTAAATACACATTTATTTCTAAGCGGTTAGGTGTAAGAAAAGGAGCTAGCCTTAACTTCACCCAAATAAAGACGATATTAGGATTATAATATTTATTTAGTATTTTTTAGCACAGCTCCTTTACTAACCGTTTGGGTTATATGCTTACATACTGATTACACTAATGGTTTTAGGGTTTGTGAAAGCTATACTTAGAGGAAGTGTACCCGAATTTGTGTGGAGAGAGAGTGTAAAAATATTTTAGAAAAAAGCCTCAGTACACCCAACCAAGATTCGAGCCTTGATCTCCCCATCATAGGCAGTCTAATTTATTGCGAAGTAGAGCATACGGCTACTAAAGAGGGCTATATACTTTTTTAATGTTTAAAAGCAAAAATGTTCATGATTTGACTTGCTTGAAATCAGATACTGAACGATCAGAACTTAGTAAATGTATACCATAGCAAATAAAAAAAGATCTTGTAATCTACAAAGTACAAGCTTATTATGTTTATGCCAATATTTCGAAGCTCAAAATATTCTTAAAACACAAATAAAGCAGTTTTGATTTTATCCATCCCCCCTCAAAATAATATAGTTTTTTATATTATTGCTGCAAATGCTACCTAGCATCTTTTTGAGTAACTAAACGTAGTTTTTATTTCATATTTTATAAGATAGATAACATATAAAGCTATTTTCCTGAACCCTTGCATTTACAACAAAAGGGACCTTATCTTCTCTAATACATTTATTATGGAGGAAGTTAAGATCCCATTTATGTTCGTCAATTCACCTTTAACAATAAATTGATGTTTTTTCTGAGGTAAATACATGGATAACACAAAAATAATAAACCAGGGAATTGTGTGTATTCGTTGAAAATGCTATGTGTCGTTAAAGAAGAATTACTCCTAAAAAAAACAGCAATATCAAAATAACATGAGAGCACATATTATGGATATAGAAAAATATATTTTTCATTATCTAGAAGAAATATCTATGGTAAAAATAAAAGTGTTTTGCAAATAAAGTTATGATTTTCTATTGGCATTAAACATGAAATATTATATCGATGAACGCAAGCAAAATACAAATAATTAACTTATCTTAATTTACTATAAAAGTAATGGAGCAAGAAATAAAAATACCACGGGGAATATATAGATAAATATTAGATAAATCCAGCTTTAGAAGCTTATATGCACTACTACTTTAATATAAACCTACTTTTCCTGTCAAGAAGAAACAAACTTATTTTTTAATATGATTATTTCAAAAACACATTTTCATTATTTAATACAAATCTGTATGCACTATGTTGGTACAAATTAATTAAGTATTTTAATTAAATTTTTCAAATTTGCGCCAATTCCAACACGAGCGTTTAAGTTTATAGTTAAAAAAATAAGAAGTCACATATACAAAACTTTTAAATAAAAAAACAATTCTAAAATATCCCACGTTAAATAAAAGAAAAACAAGTTTTTAATATTATAACTGCACGCGTCTTACTACCCGTCTGGGTTACAAGCATTTAATTAAACTTATTGAGTAAGAATGAGGAAATTATCATTTAGAGGAAATGTACCCGCATTTCCGTGGAGAGATAGGGCATTAATTCCAGAAGCGAATAAGGGTTTATCTTGATTGAGAGATAATAAATTGTTCCTTAAAAATCTTATATTGAGAATAGACAGAATTGGACTTTTAAATTTATGAGGACTAATTTTAACTCAAATAAGCCTAATAAATATTTTAAGGCACTTGTGGAGAATTGAACTAGGTCCTCATATACTTGTAGCTGACCTCTTTAGCGATTCAGAAACATAATATGGCCATTATGAACAAATTAAGTTGCTTTTAAGAAAACCAAATTAATCGTAATAACCATTTTGACATATCACATTATTAAAACAGCCTTCCAATTTATGAATATAGGCCTACACAACCTTATATGCTGATATTAATTGATAGAAATATCATTATAGGAGCTTAAAACTTAATGTTGTCTACTATAGATCAAGTTTTAAACATACCCAACCCTTACATACATTTATTCGGTTTTTTTTAGATCTGCGTCTTACTAACTGTTCAGGTTATACAAATTATACTAACTACGCCAATGAGTTAAGCATGATTAAAGTTGAATTTAGAAGAAGTTCACCCACATTTGAGTGGAGGTAGAGTGTAAAACCATTAAGTACAAACCACCCTCAGTACACCTAGCTGGGATTCGAGCCCCGATTTCCTGTCATTGGAAGGGCAGTCTAACACGAGAGTGATGCCTTAGACCATGTAGCCACCGAATCAGGCCACAAATTAACTGTAAACAAAAAAAAATGGTAGGGTCCCAAGACAAAGTGCCCCCTTTAGCCCATACCCCCAGTTTTTCACCAAAGAAACTGATTGAGAGCAAACATGAGTGGTGAGAGTTCCAAACAAAATGCCCCTTCCAACTCTCCTCCCCTCAAGAAATTAATTGAGAACAAAAGAATTGATTAAAGATTCCAAACCAAATGTCCCACTCTTACCCTCCTCACCCAAAAATTAATTAATAGCATAAAGATTGACAATGCCTCCCCTACTTACTCCCTAGAAAAAAAAAACAAATCGTATGACTTTGCAGAAATGTTCATTTCTTGGCAAACGTAACCGTTTCCTCGACAGAGAACAAAAAATGTGCGTGTTTTGCAAAATTAAAAAAAATATATTGAGAGAAAAAAACACCCTAGCTATACGTCTTGTACACCGATGTGGTAACACAACAAAGCCTTAAGAGCGTGAAAAATGTGCTAACTAAGCAGTGAACTGAACCCTACCTGCTGGCATGCTCACCGTCACGTTCTAGAGTATCAGCAAACAAGAGTGGAAAGGAACCTCCAAAGCGACGACTAGCCTCTGGTGGCAGCGACAACAGAATGATTCCAAAACCGCGACGGTCACACACCGCGCAGAGGCCAATCCTGACCTTGGCAAGAAACCTACGATAGGCTATCATCTTAACGACATGCTCCTTACTTTAATAATCATGTACTTTCTTTCTCCGTGTCTAATTACCTTCACATTATTGACGAGTTAAAAAGTTTTGCTCACACATACCGCGACTTGAGGAACCAAAAACAATTTGATAAGTAACCGGAAGTGTAATTTCGCGAATGTGCTGCTACAACTCTTTTTTTTTTCCACTACTCATCCCAGATCATCCGTATTTAATCACACTTGTGAAGTAGGAATGAGTAAGGAAGATTGTATAGGATATGTACCCGAGTTTGCTTGGAAGAATAGTGGGAAACAATTTTGGGAAAACCATATTCAGTATGCCTAGTCAAGATTCGAGCCCCAAAATCCCTGTCACCAGCAAAATAATTAATAATAATAATAATAAATATCAGACGAACTTGAATATATTCCGCGTGCCCACCAATAGTGATTTGAAACCAAGGAGAGTTTAGAATAACCAATAAAATATCCAAACAATGGCTAATTAATGGGTGTATAAGGGTTTCACGGTAGAATTTGAGCATCAAACTCAAACTGTCTTTAATCACCACAGATACGTTCAGCCCTCTAATCGAAATACGTTAGTGAGATAGAAACCTAAACAATGGTTAGTAGTATAATCTGGTATTCAAACTAAAAATAATGTTTTCAACACAAATATCAAAAAGTTTATCAGTGAATTAATTGACTTAGTACTATTTTTAGTAAAAATAGTATGTGCGTACCGCCCCATTCATTCTTGCTGGTGATAAACTGTATGTGGGATACTTACTTTAAGAAAGAGGGTCAGTGGACTTCCCCCTTCTCCTTCTACAAATTTACCAACCCCTACATTACTGTGCTAAGAGGATTTTTTCCACTCTTCTTACAACCTATGAGACACATCATTTTTTTTAGCAGCGCGTCTTACTACCCTTTGGGTTATACGCCTATGTAACAGGGATTAGGAAGGCTGAATAGAAGAGATGTACTCTCAATTGCGTGTAGTTAAAGTGGAATACCATTTAGGAAAAAACCAACCTCAATACACTCGACCTGGATCGAATCTCGATTCACTCATCTTCGGTAGTCTATTCTATTGAGAGGGTAGCGCTTTAGACCACGTGGCCCCGAAGTATATGCGTTTTCATCATGTAAACGGGATGAAGTTATAGAATGTAAGATTTAGAGGAATAGTACGCGCATTTATGTAGGTAAAGAGAAAAAAATCAGAGAAAAATAAAATAATAAAAGGAAAAATAAAATAAGATGAGAAAAGAAAATTTTTATTAAAAAAATAATAAGAATGAGAAATACTTTTTTTAGCACCGCATCTTACCACCCGTCCGAGCTTTATGTTTCTGTAGGATACTAATTAATCTTATAGTTTTAGGGATTAGGAAGTTTATATTTAGAGGAAATATACCCTCATTTGTGTGTAGGGAGAGTGGAAAACCATTTTGGAAAAACCACTCTCAGTACACTCGACCGGGATCGAGCCCCAATCTCCCCGTCTTCGGGAGTCTAGTCTAACACGAGAGTAGCCTCTTAGACCATGCGGCCACCGAAGCGGTAAAAGAATAAAGAGGAATACGATAGAGAGAAAAAGATAGGTAGGAGGGAGACAGGAGATATAGAGGAGAGAGATTGAGAGGAGATAGATAGGAGATAGAGAATTAAATTGAAAGGAGACTGAAAAGAGAGAGAAAGGAGAGAAATAGGATATTGAGAGTAAAGAGCGATAAAGGGACTATTTGATAAAAACTACCCTCTGTACACACGACCGGCATTCGAGTTCCAACCTCCCCGTTACCGGTAAACCAGACTCAACAAGTCTTGACATTTAGTCCCAACCGGTTCGAGTCGGCTAGCATATTATGAAGCTATGGACAGAGAAAGAGAATGGAAGGACGATGAGATGGAAAGACAATGGAAAAACCATATGGCGGATAACTAACGCCCAGTTTAGTTGAACAGGATTTGAAACCCTTGATCTCACGAATCAGAAACAGATTGAAACCATGACTTTATAAACATTGATTCAACAAGTTATGGCTGAAGAAGTTGTAGTGTGGACGTTTAATTAAGTATTTTTAAAGTGTTTGGGATTTGGACATCCATGTTGACAATATTTTAATTGGGATATGAAAAGCTCTTGTCGACAATCAAAATAGTAGTTGTTGTTTCAAAGATACTGTTTGTGATAGAATGAAGGTCCGATTGTTTGTGTTTTTCTCCCCTCTAACTACCCCTCCAGGCTATACGCATTTAATTTGACTAAGAAACTGCTGATAACGGGGAGATAGGGGTTAACATCTCGGTTGGATCTACCGACGGTGATTTTTTTCTTAAATGGTATTCCACCCTCCTTCCACACGAATACGTGTAAATTACCTCCAAAATACTTCATTTCTCATCCCTGCCTCATTAGAGTAATTATCATGTATATGTATAAGTCTGAACAGATAGTAGACGAGGTAATAAAAAGTGAATTGCGCCTCCCCCGCCCCCCACCTTCTGTATACTCTTCTTAGACTATCACTGGGAAACAAGACTAGATTAGACAGAGAACAGAGTCAAATATCCACCGGTACTGATCAGTCAAATTGTTCGTTGAGCAGCTCTCAGATTGCAAACAAAAAACAAATTAATTCAAATAAAATCTAGTTTATTTTAGCTCAAGTTCTTATAAACTTTTTTTTTTCAGAAATTTGCGATACCAATCTTTACTTAGTGAAAGGGGTAACACATGAGGTACTCTGTTTATTCGTTTTTAAAAGCTTTCTAGCCATCGTCTCACAGCCCGTTCGAGCTTTACGAAACTACGCATATGTACTAATTACTCTAATGTGTTAAGGATTATGAAGATTTAATTTTAGAGGGAGTGTGCCCGAATTCGCTTGGAAGGGACTTGAAAAACATTCAGGGATAAACACCCTCAGTACACCCAACTGGGATTTAAACCCCAATCTCTCCGTCATCGGAAGTCAGTCCGTGGCGAGGAGTGACACCTTAGACCGTGGGTTCACCGAAGTTGGTAACATTCATATTTAATTACTTTAGGACTAATATTGTAGGGATGGGAGGGTAAAAATAAGAGGAAATATGCCCCAATTTGCGTAGAGTAAGACTAGGAAACAATTTAGGAAAGATTACCCTCAGTACACCCAACTGGGACTCAAACCCCGATCTCCCTAATATCAGCGCTCCATCCTCTTGCAAGGCTGACACATTAAGCCATGCGACCACCGAAGCAATAATCTTTATAAATTGTTGATATCGTCATTTATAGGTTAATCAATACACGTAAAAGATAGAGCAAGCATATTGTACATAGGTTTCCTAATCAACAGTTTAATTGCTACTCATTCATATTACGATTACATGGGTAGCGCCATATTCATGGTGATGCCCCATTCGATTGGTTCAACACATATTTTAAACCCAAACGTTAGATTCCTTCGGACATTTTCAAATTAATATTGCGCAAGAAGTAACTGTATTTTTCCCACGTCTTTAATACATCTACAAACCCGCCCCGTGGTGTAGTGGTCAGTTCACCTGGCTACGAGCCTAGGGGTACCGGGTTCGATTCCCGGCTGGAAAATTACACCAACAGTCATCAGGGTTTGGTTAGTTGGGGCCCAAGTTAAGTTTAAGTGTTTACACTAGTTCCACACCCTCATACTCACTATCACCATCACCTCATCTCATCGGGACATGGAAAGAGCCTCCAAGAAAAGGATGTTCGATTAGTACATTTGGGAGTCCACTGGGCAACGGTACATTAGTACTGGCTAATTTTCCACAAAGTGAACTACGAGTGAAGTTGCACAGACGAGAAATATTATTATTATTATTATTATTATTATTATTATTATTATTAATAGTAGTAGTAGTACACCTACAAGCTAATCGTTTAGTTACTCTAGTGAGTTGGTCCCGCCTTCGCATATATAGTGGGGAACCATTTATGGAAACGAAACACCACTAGGACACCCAGCTGGAATTTAAATTTCAACCTCCCCGTCACTGACAAAAAAGGCTAGACGAGATGGCCTACTTTGGTGGCCACATGGTCTAAAGCGCTACTCTCGCAGTAGACTAGACTACCGATGACGGGGAGATCAAGGTTCGAATTTTGGTCGGGTGTACTGTACCAAAATGGTTTTCCACTCTCTATCCACGCAAATGTGAGTACACTTCCTCTAAGTGAAACCTTCCTAATTCCATTAGCGTAATTAGTACGAACGGTTAGCAAAAAAGTGCAAAAAAGAAAGAAAAACTAGATGAGACTCACGTCTTTGCCCACGTGCCCACTGGTATTAGTCAATAAGTAGTATTAACAGAATGTATTGACACAA
Organism: Timema podura; assembly: GCA_033556935.1. Lineage (NCBI taxonomy): Eukaryota > Metazoa > Arthropoda > Insecta > Phasmatodea > Timematidae > Timema > Timema podura. The sequence continues at coordinate 61,104,804 of JAVRXN010000011.1, forward strand.
TCTATAATACAATATTACAGAATGATAAACTATGAAATTAAAGTTGGCTGTAATAGCTTTCCAGGCTAATTTCAAACTTTTTATATGCCTGTTATTTTGAGTAAGTGGGCTAAATCACAATTCTATGGGACCTTTATTCGATTACCGGTGATGCTGACCAAGATATTTTACTATTTGTACAATGGTTTCACACTGTTTCGAGTTAGCAAATATTTAGGCGCAAGAGCTGTGTGTGCAGTATTAGGCGTACTGTCCAAGGTTAAAATTAGTTTGTAAATGGTGTTGTGATGTTATCTATGTGTTTAGAAAGTGTACATTAAAAACAGCAGTGAAAATAAAAGCACTTTATATGAGTGGGACTTTATTAGTTTTCCATCTGAGGGAAGCTATTTTTTAACATGGTTGATATTATAGCCACTGACAGTTAATTTAGGGTGTAGGCCTATTTTTATGCAGTAACGATATAAACTGCGTCGAAATAATATCAGATATTTCTTTTATAAGTTTGTTTTTGCCACTGGATTTTTTTAAAACTTGGTAGAAAAGATATCTTGGACAGACAGGGTCACAAATGAACGGGTTTTCAACCGAGTGAATGAAAAGAGAAAGATTTGGAACCTGATTAAAATAGAAGAAGAATCTCGGACCTGTATTATTTAGAAACAATGAGTTTTTATGGTCAACATCTTGAAGGAAAAATGGAAGGAAGGATGTGGAAAGGACGGCCGAGATGATGGATGTTGGTGAAAGGAGATATAAGGAAATTATGAGAATAAATTGAGAATAGAGGAGAATGGAAGAGAAGAGTAAGTGCCAACCGATTGATAGACAAAGAAGCAATTTTCATAAACAAAAGATAGTTTTCCTTATAAAAGTGTTTTTTTTTTCGTCACTAAACTCATGATTATAATCAGCGACTGGAACCTCTTGAATACACTTTCAACTACTAAAAATATTTATGGTAATATTTTTAATTTTTAGACTTGGGTCTACCCTAAGATAAACATCAGTGCCCAGGAGGTATAACTCTCGCATCACTTTCACAATATACTGAACTACTGACGATGGGGAGATCGGAGTTCGTAATCCCAACCGGGTGTACTGAGGATAATTTTTCGTAACTAGCTTTCCATTAACCTTCGAAGAAAATGCAGGTGAGCAGGTAATCTTTTAATCTTTCAGTGTTTTTGTTTTTATAACCGCGTCATACTACCCGTTCAGGATATACGCCTATTTATTAATTTTAATAGGGATGAGGAATGTTGAATGTTTAGAAAGTATACCTAAATTTCTGTAGAGGGAGAGTTGAAACCAATTTTAGGAAAAAAACACCCTCAGTACACCCAACCGGGATTTGAACCACAATCTCCCTGTCATTTGCAGTCAAGTCTATTATGAGAGTGACGCCTTACGTGGCCTTCAAAGCGGGTATCTTTCAGAAAAATAGAGAGTACAGTAGATGCTAAGTCATGCAAAAAACTAAATATCCTATTCAAGTTTTTTCTAAACTCACAAATCGCTTAGGTGCCACCTTTGCGGCCATGACCTACCCAACGTACCTCTTATAGTCTTCATAAAAAAAAAAGAAAACAAATAACCGATATCCTGTAAAGTACAAACAATCGCTCTAAATTTTAATAAAGCCTAAGTGATAAGCTATACAAAGCCGTGCCAAAGAGAAAGAAAGCAGTGTCGTGACGTGGAGGGCTGCTAGGGTAAGCAATGTGTTTTTTTAAATTTATTATCGCGTCTTACTACCCGTTCGGGGCTTATGTACTAATTACGCTAGTGGCTTAGGAATTGGGAAGGTTGAGTTCAGAGGAAGTGAGCCCACATTTCCTGGAGGGAGAAAAAACCATTTAGGGAAAAACCACCCCCAGTTCACCCGATCGATTTTCGAACTTCAATCTCCCTGTCCTCGATAGCTAGCTCAACCTGCGCGTCAGTCTAACTGCGCTACCTAGGCGGCTGTAAGCAAAGCTATTATTATTATTAGCACCGCGTCTTACTACCCGTCCGGGTGTACGCACTTACGCTAATGTGTAATGGTAGGGTGATTGTGAGATGAAATGGAGGACCTACAGCTTAGTAATCGAACCACGTGAGCTGGCATCTCAATTCCATGTATTAATACAGTTGTCAGAGGTGAAGGAAAGGTTTTCAATCAGATAAATCTGTGCCGGGACCGAGAATTGAACCCCGAACCCCCAGCACAGAAGTTTGACACCCTACCCTAGACCACCAGGTCACCTTATTGTGTAAGCAAAGCTAATACAAACAGATGCGATATGAATATATCTACCCTGGTAGGATACTCATTGGCCAAAAATAAATAAAAATACATTTATATGGGAGGTGTGTTGGGCAAAGCCTATGGATAGCCAGATTGATAAACTATGTACATACATCGTTCAGCCCAGGTTCAAAAACTGTCCAAAATTTCGTTCACGTATTGCACATCCCTTGAATTGTATACCTTCATATTTTTTTAAAGTTGATGGTAAAAACACAATTTTTTATTGAGTATTGAAAGGTTTTTTGCATAGAATGTTGCTTTAAGTTTATATCCTCTCCTTCCCCCTACAGCCTGACCCTCCCCATCCAATCATATTTCATGGGATTGAAATTTTTTACTGAAGAAGTCATTCGTCATTCAATTTCAATTCCCTTATAATGAAAAAACCTTTTATTAAATCATGTTTGGAATATTTACCAACCTAACAACAACAAAAAAAACTCATTTTAACTCAACCCTCAAATGGCCGTGAACCTACTATACAAAGACGTGAACAAATATATCATTAAATACAATGAAGTTTTTTAACAATTTTACTGACGTCACAAATTATATATCCTTGAAATGTATTTTCAGAAGTCAAAAGAACAAAACAAATATGAATCTTTTGAATCCTATGACGTAAATAATATCTTATACAACTGTACAGTTTGGAGTATAACAATCTTTACGGCGTAATTAGCTAGAATATTATTTATGCTTTTACTATTAAATTAATAGTGTTGATCCAGTTAATTTTACGATTGAAAATAATGATGCATCCATACATTTATTTGCCAGGGGAAGGGTGATTATTTAATGAGTATAAACTAACTTATTATTCTGTTATTTTTTCCGATTGGAAACTTTAAGAGCACTTTTTATGTGTTAATAATATGTACTTTGAATATCAATATCTATTCGTTAAATTTATCCTACGTATACGAGATATTTTCAGTGATCTATATAATGATTCTACTAAGTGGTGCCCAAGACCCCCACCCCAAAAAAAAGGTCACGGAGTGACCCTTAAGATCATCAGAAAAAACCCCTACCCTCCAGATTCCACTGGGGATCATATTGTTCTCTCGACTATTTTTTTTAACATTCAACGCCTCAAGAAGCTATCTAGAAGGGGTTTATTTGATGTTCTTTTTCCTTACACTCTTTTTTTTTATCATTCCCTATGAATTGTTCCTTTAACCTCTTCCAACCCACCCCCAATCCCCCAATTTTTACAAGTGTTACGACCACAACACGTTGAAACCGAGATGTTTTCTGTAGCACCGCGTCTTACTACCCGTTCGGTCTATACGCATATGTACTAATTACGCTAATGTGCTAGGAATTAAGAAGGTTGAATTTAGAGATATACTCTAATTTGCGGGGCGGGAGAGTGTAAAACCATTTAGTAATAAAGATATTCCCAGTACACTCGTATGGATTTCGAATACTGATATCCCTTTCACCGGCAGTCCAGTATTTTGCGAGTGTGACGCTTCAAATCATTCGACCACCGAGGTGAGTTATATCTTCTTTTAAATTACGATATGTATTGGATGGTTTTTAGGAGGCACCTCCCAATATTAAAATCTCCTAGCTCGTTCAAAAATTACGGAAATATTTGCTCTAAAAATGGGATGAAAATACTAGAGTGGAGGAGGTTACATAATGATAAGTTACATATCCTGAACTCAGGACAATATATTGTTAAGTTAGTCAAATCTTGAAGATTAAGGTGGGCAGGATATGTAGCACTAATATGAGATTCTATAACCATATTCACGGTATTGACTGGTTAAACCCAATAGAGCGAGACCATTGGTAAAATTTAAACGCATATGGGAGCATAAAATTATAATGAACCTGAAAGAGATAAAGAGATAGGGTGTAATGTGGGGGGAACGGGGGGCTGAATAGAACTAGCTCAAGATAGAGATAGGTGGAGTACTTTTGTAAGTGCGGCAATGAACTTTCGAGTTTATAATGCCATGTAATTTAAGTAAGCTTGAAATAAGAAATTTATGTCTGTGACCATACTGTTTCAATACATAACCACAATTATAATCGTAGAGAATAATCAGGGAAAACCTGTAACTCATTAAGTTACAAGACCTTGAAAAATTGTAGATTGTCAGATGCAACAAACCTTTTATTTACCGCAGTGTGGAATACCATTAATTATGTTTATATTTTTTGTGCATCCCGTCTTAATTTACCTCAGAGCTACCCACATGATAGAATTTAGAGAAAAATATACCGGCCTTTGCGGGAAAGAAGAACATGAAATCGATTAGGAAACGGTAACCTCAATACAACAGGCCGGGAATTAAACCATGACCTCTTAGTCACCAACTGGGGGTGGTTTTTCCTAAATGGTTTTCCACTCTCCCTCCACGCAAATGCGGGTTCACTTCCTCTAAATTAAACATTCCCAATTCTTAACCCATTAGCGTAATTAGTACTTAAGCGTATAACCCGAACGGGTAGTAAGACGCGGTGCTAAATAATAATAAATAAAATTGATCTGAACTGCAGTACGTAGAAAATTTAAGCATATTAGTTTTGTCATTTTTTTGAAAAAACAAAAACAAAAACAAACCAAATCTGTAAGATCTTAAAGTACCTAACGAAAACAGCAATTCATGTCTGACCAACTCTCCTGATTAGTGACGGTAATTACTAATTGAAAGGGGTCAGGACATCACGTGACTTTATTCTGTGCATACCGAGGTCGCCTCGACCAATCAACGTAAACATGTGACTGTCCGTTTATTTTCCTCCGCAATTAAAGATACGGCCACAAGCCTTACCACATTAAACTCTAGAACAATCACAGCTACTTTTTCTCTGTTAATTCTCCAGTAATTCATGTTATTTTTTTAGATTCAACGTGTAATTTAATTCCCAGGGGGTGTTTCAATCGCACAATTCATAGAAATTACTTTGCTCCAAGATGGCGACCGAAACAATTAAATCTTTCTGATAAGGTTGGCTGAAAGTATAATGTGATGGACTCTTGAAAGGAAGTGTCTTAAGATGGGAGCGTACGTATCATGAGAAAATGGCAGTGTTTTTGCAGTTTTTATAGCAAAACTTTTTTTTATAAAAATAAATAAAATATTGCTGTAGTAGAAATATAGTTTAATTTTCTTCACATGGTGATATCAACAGTTGTTGAATACCTTTCATGAGCATAGCGTCATTAGATGAGACACTTTTTAAATAAAGAGAAAAAGTTGTCATTCCAGGACAACCTTGACAAATATTCAACAACTGTTGAAATCACCATGTGAAGAAAATTAAACTATATATTTCTACTATAGCAGTATTTTATTAATTTGGCCCCCAAAAAAGTTTTGTAATAAGAACTGCAGAAACACTTTTATTCACTTGCTTTCCCTACACTGCCAACTTAAGTCCGGTACATAGGTCACACTTTACTCTACCAAACTTCATACAAGGAATTCTACAATATCTTGGTGGCCTCGCGGTCCAGGGTTAAGGTGTCAGACTTCTGTGCTGGGGATCCGGGGTTCAATCCTAGGTCCCGGCACAGATTTATCTGATTGTCAAACCCTTCCTTCACCTCTGACAAGACGTGTATTAATCACAACTTGTGAATGTGTGGAGTGCCAGTCCTCCACTGTGGTTCGGATCCCACGTTAAACTGTAGGTCCTCCATTTCATCTCACAATCACCCTAACGTTACACATTAGCGTAAGTGTGTATAACAAGAACGGTTAGTAAGACGCGGTGCTAATAATAATACAATATTTTGTTTCCAATTAATGCACAAAAGTTTTACCCAAAGATTTATCCTACAATGTTTGAACAACACGTTAGTGAATTCACCCCTTTTTACTTTCTCTCTATCTTACAGGTAGAGAAAGTATGGTGATCGTCAAAAAAATCGAACTCGAGATTTTGATGAATTTTGACGTTTCATGACTTCCTGAATCCGAAAAAGTGGTTTTTGAATTTCCGTCTGTCTGTCTGTCTGTCTGTCTGTACCTCCAACTAGAGCCTAAACTATTTTACCGATTGAGCTGAAACTTGATATCTAGGGTTTTCATAGGGTTGCCCCGAGGGGTTTTTGGAATTGGATATCTACCCATAAAATTAAGGGTAGTTTACTGAAGGGAAAAAAGAGAAAAAGTCGATTTTCTCAAAATCGGCTCTAACGATTTTGATTAAATTTCATTTATGGACATTAATAAATATTCCGAACAAAATGGC
>JAVRXN010000011.1:61116317-61338817 GCA_033556935.1 Timema podura
GCCCATTCCATTTTGGTCTAGGTAGGTGTCGTCCTGTATTTAGTATCGACTCGCACTTTAGGCATGCTAAGTTTGACTATGAAACTGGCCCTTAGTGTGATAGTGCTTAGAGTGTTTTAGGTGTCAAGTTATGATGTAGCCCGCTTTGTAAAATATATTAGAAATCTTCAAGTAGGCAAAGTCGTTAAAACTCATGAGATAAAACCTGATTACATTTACATGGGAAATCTTATCTTGACTTACCTTCTAGCTGCCAAGTCGCAGGTAGGCAAAGTCGTTAACCCCCCTCTAGCCAAGTTCAAAGCCACGTGTCTATCAAGTTGTAACTAGGTTCTTCATTCGATTCTATGTTTACATGAACATACATTTTGACATCTCTCAAAGTGTCAACGAGTCGAACTCCAAGCTACAGTAGCCCCATGGCTTCTTTGGTGCTAACTGACAGTTCACAGATGACTTCTGACAGTCAACATTTAGGTATATACCTAAATTTTGACTGTCAGAAGTGACAGATGCTAGACACTTTTTTTTTTTTCAGATCATATGGTTCGCCGTAGGGATACATAATTTGGTCTGGTAGCTTTTCAAAGCCGTCAGCTGTCAGCTGTGAGCTGTCAGTTAGCACCAAAGAAGCCATGGGGCTACTGTATTGACACCAATAAGGAGCAAGTCTTGTGTTATTTGTTTTCAAATACGAGAGAGGTCCAACTTATTCTTTAAAAGATGAAACGCTTCAAGCTTTGGATAGATTGCACAAGTTTTTGGTTTTTTATTGCGGATAATACAAGCTCAGCGGTAGAACTACGGTAACTTCTGTACAATTTTCTTGGAAAGAGCCTTAAAAAAAAAGGCATTTTCTGCGGTAACATTAATAACATCCGCTTCAGTGGTTGAATGGTAAGGTATAAGGCAGGCGTGTCAATATTTCGGCGCACGGGCCGCATGTGGCCCGATATATGATTCTTTGCGACCCGCGGAACTTTAGATGAACAAACATACAATGCGGTCCAATTCATATTTTTATAAACGTTGTAGAAATACACCATTTGGAATTATGACATTTGGAAATAGAGAATTATTTAGGGAAATTTAACAATTTAGGTTGGTGCACCATTTTTATACTTTTTAGTCACCAAATATTTATTTAAAAAAATGTCAAGTTAGTTCACCAAATATGTGCAATGTTTTGCATATATATGTATATAAACAGTTTGTTTTAGTAGACTACCACGTATACTACCCGTTCTGATTATACACTTATGTACAAATAACGCTTATAGTTTTAGGATGAGGAAGGTTATATTTATAAGAAGTGTATCCGCATTTAGGTGGAAGGAAAGTGAAAATCATTTAAAGAAAAAACCTCAGTACACCTGACTGAGATTTGAACATTGATTTCCCCATCACTGGTAGTCTAGTCATACTGTGAGAGTTATGGCTTTTAGACCATGCTGCCACCAAAGTGAACTATGTGAACAGTTGTTTTATCTTTTAAAACAGACACAAACATCCAAGAGATCACGTCTTACGGGCATTCACTTGTCGTAAGTTTTTAAAATTTTAAATCCATTACTGTTTCCAGCCTGTGGTCTGGGTCAGTTTTTTATTCAAGCCATATATTTTCCATTACCGGCTGGCTAGTCCTGTCGTGGCTTCATATGCCCTATAATATAACTTAAGACTAGGACCGGCACAACATCCAGTCCCCCGCCGTTAATTTATCAATGGGAAAGTGTAAACCTATAAGTTTTGAAAATGAGCTCAAAATAATATTTAAGGTCTAACACACCATTGATACAAATAAAAGGTTTCATATTTCTGGGGGTGAGGGTGGGGAACAGAGGGCAGGTCCTAAAATTTTAAGATTTTAATTTTCTTTTTATAACAATAAAAAACTCGAATTGATTTATTTGTGACCAAAATTATATTAAATTCTAAGAAATGTGGCCCCTTTGATATTTTCAATTTTTCAACGTGGGACATTTTGGTCAAACGAGTTTGACCTGCTTGGTCTAAGACTGCACTTCAGTCTTACCACCCCTCAAGACTATTCGCGATTATTTAGGCCAATGGAGAAGGGATGAGGAAATAGAATTTAAAGAAAATTAACCCCCGTTTGATTAAAAGAGAAGGGAAAAACTAATGAAGAGAAAGCTTTTATTACACCTATCCGCAACTCAAAATCTCTTTCAATCGACACCGAAAAAGCTCATAGACGAGATTGACGTTTGTTTGGTGTACCCACAGATGTGTTAAGAAAGAAAATATGTTGAAACTTTGATGCAAGCAAGACCATTTCATAAAATAAATGTTTTTATTTTAACATCTAACTATTTTCAAAACATTACCTTGTAGAGGGTTGTAGTTTTTGCAACAGTTGCGACACTGTTTATTTTGTAATAGCCGCTATTTTTTTAAGCACCGCGTCTCACTATCCGTTCGGTTTATACGCTTGTACACTACACTAATTACGCTAATGGTTTTAATGATTAAGAAGGTAATATTTAGAGAAGTGGAACCGCATTTGTGCGGAGAGAGAGAGAGAGTGAAAAACCATTTGAGAAAAACGACCCTCAGTACACCCAACCAAGATTCTAACCTCGATCTCTCAGTCATCGGCAGTCTAGTCTACTGCGAGAGTAGCGCGTTAGACCATGCAGCCACCAAAGCTGATAGCTTTTTTATTTATGGCACGAGTTTTCGTACTGAATCCACGCTACGTTTCTTACTTCCCGTTTGCGGAATATCTTTCCACATATTTACTAGATAGGTTCTTTGAACCATTTGACCAAAGGGGAAGAACGTCCAATAATCTGTTGTCCAATCCTGACCATCTACATCAAATTATACACCCCTTTTTCCTTCGAGTTATGGGTTTCCATATTTTTTCTACCTAAACGACGATTAACTTTTTTTCCCTGACATTGCTTACGCATCGTTTTCAACTCAAGATCTAAAGGTAAATAAACATGTGTTGAAATACGTAATGAAACACAAGAATGTAGCAATGTAACTTTAATTGCATATTTCAAGGTCACTACCAGAACTCCTTGGTGTACCTCATGGTAATGATATTTTCCAAGAAGAGGGCTCACTTGTCAAGTTAAGTGTACTGTACTTGACGTTGAGGATACTTGGGGATGATGTAATCATGACAGTCGAAACAAAAAGAAATAGCTGTCATCAGACTAGCAAGAATGGCCGAGGCTAGGGTATTCATCTCGAGAAGGTCTATAGGTCACCGAGAGTTAAGGTGGATTGTATAATGGAATTCACAACGGATTAAAGTAGGTTTGAAGTAGACGCAATGATGGAGTGGGTTAAAATTCACCGAGATTTAATGAAGGTGGGCTGTAAACAGGTGCAAGTTAAGGTGGGCTGTAAACAGGTACAAGTTAGGGTGGGCTGTAAACAGGTACAAGTTAGGGTGGGCTGTAAACAGGTGCAAGTTAAGGTAGGCTGTTAACAGGTACAAGTTAAGGTGGGCTGTAAACAGGTACAAGTTAAGGTAGGCTGTTAACAGGTACAAGTTAAGGTGGGCTGTAAACAGGTACAAGTTAGGGTGGGCTGTAAACAGGTACAAGTTAGGGTAGGCTGTTAACAGGTACAAGTTAAGGTAGGCTGTTAACAGGTACAAGTTAAGGTGGGCTGTAAACAGGTACAAGTTAGGGTAGGCTGTAAACAGGTACAAGTTAAGGTGGGCTGTAAACAGGTACAAGTTAGGGTAGGCTGTAAACAGGTACAAGTTAAGGTGGGCTGTAAACAGGTACAAGTTAAGGTGGGCTGTAAACAGGTACAAGTTAGGGTAGGCTGTAAACAGGTACAAGTTAAGGTGGGCTGTAAACAGGTACAAGTTAAGGTGGGCTGTAAACTGATGCAAGCTAAGGTGGGCTGTAAACTGATGCAAGCTAAGGTGGGCTGTAAACATGTGCAACTTAAGGTGGGCTGGAAACAGGTACAAGTTAGGGTAGGCTGTTAACAGGTACAAGTTAGGGTAGGCTGTAAACAGGTGCAACTTAAGGTGGGCTGGAAACAGGTACGACCTAAGGTGGGCTGGAAACAGGTACGACCTAAGGTGAGCTGTAAACATGCTCAAGTTAAGGTGTGCTAATAGTCCTCATAGGTTAGGGTGAGTTGAAAGTCACCGCGAGTGGGCTGTAGAAAGCCGCGAGTTGAGGTAGTTGGAATTCCTGTGAGCTATAATAGGCTGGAAGTCACCGTAGACCAGTCAGCATTTATCCTCACCTGTAAGCGCGCTGTAAGAATAAGACGAGTTGTGCACCAAGACTCATCGACTTGTTATAAGTCTGTTTTTATTTAATTGATATACAAGTACATTTTCTAGATTTACATCTCAATATAATATTGATATTTTTTTTATCATCTTGTCTTCCTACCTGTTCAGGTTATACGCATAGGTTCATATGATAATTACTCTTCTGGGGTAGGGATGATGAAGGAAGCATTTTAGAGGTAGTATACCCCCATCTGCGTGGAAGGAGAGTGGGAAACCACTTAGGAAATATTACCTACAGTAGAAACGACTGAGATTCAAACTCCGATCCATTAATCAATAGTCCAGTCTAATACGAAAGTGATGACTTAGACCAGGCATGTCAAACTTGCGGCCCGATCAACGATTTTGTGCGGAACAACGCAAACCTTTTGCTGAACCAACACACAATGAAGCCCTATTTTTCTTTTCATAATGTCCCGCTTCGGTAGCGTAGTTAGCTAACGCGCTAGTTTCGTGTTGAGCTAGAATGTCGAGGACGGGGAGATCGAGGTTCGAGTCTCAGTCGGGTGAACTGGGGGTAGTTTTTCCTAAATGTTTTTCCACTCCCCCTCCACGCAAATGCGGGTTCACTTCATCTATATTCGACCTTCCCTATTCCTAACCCCTTAGTGTAATTATTACTTAATCGTATAACCCGAACGGGTAGTAAGACGCGGTGCTAAATAGTTTTAATAGCGTTGAAAGATATTTTCTTTGACATATTACAAAAAAATATTATTTATTTTCATTACACACAATAATAAAACATATAAATTGATTCATTTAGACTGTTTGTTTATTTTTTATTATAATATTATTAAGGACGTACATAAATCATGGAATTTCATTTGACGTTGTTGCACGACATTGCTTGTAAAGGTAGATAAATAAATTGTACGTTTAAAATTAATTTGAATCGTAAAACAATTTTTTTAAATTTAGCCACATCTACTATTCTTAACATTCATTTCGATTAAAAATGAAAACCTCACAAAGTTAGGCCTAGTATATTTAAATGGAATCATAGATATTTTGGCAGGGAGTAATATATTTATTTTATTGCCAATATTTAATTTCCACTACTATTACACAAACTAGCAAAACCTAGCCTTCCTAAATGTCCACGCGTCAAAAAATAAATTTTATACTAAGCTTGAAATGGCAATATTGTGAAAATAAACTATTTTATACAGGATGACGTGTTCGTGAGTAAGAACGGCGTGCATGCAAATACGGTATTTTAGGGCATGATATTTTAGGATAAAACATTTTGTTGCCGTATCGGTTTTTGTTATGTTGAGACATTTCCTTTCCTTTAGATAGGCCTATACATATTCACGTTCTTCTATGATTTAGTTGAGAACATTTTTAATTCTATAATACTATAAAATTTAGAATCAATATTAAATTGTTATTATTCGATTCATAGTATTCTTATTGTGTTTATTGGGTGACCTGGTGGTCTAGGGGTAAGGTGTCAGACTTCTATGCTGAGAGTCGGGGTTCAATCCTCGGTCCGGCACAGATTTATCTGATTGCCAAACCCTTCCTTCACCTCTGACAAGACGTGTATTAATCGCAACTTGTGAATGTGTGGAATGCCAGGCCTCTACCGTGGTTCGGATTCCACGTTAAACTGTAGGTCCTCCATTTCATCTCACAATCACCCTACCATTGCACATTAGCGTAAGTGCGTATAACCCTAACGGGTAGTAAGACGCGCTGATAATAATAATAATAATAATAATGTTATGTTTATTAAACCTTATAAATATCAACTTTTCATGTAAACTGTCAAAGAATTGTTTTTAACACTTTTAGATTGCGTACCATTGCCCAATTTTTTATTCGCTGGTTATTTTTTAACTTAACAGAGAGTCATTTTAATGATTATTAATTAATTAAATAGTTTAACTTGCACTTTCTAAACAACACTAGATTTGAGGACGACTTAAATACCATACTTTTATCGTGTAATTTATATTAAATTAGTGTTTTTCAACCACTAACACTTTATAAACTATATAAAAAGGATAAGGATAGTTTAAAAGATATTTCTATACCAATATTCACTTAGAGGGGTAATGAAAAATCCCAAAAAACTTTTTACGGGGAACAAAATCAAAGGCCCGGCTGCTGGCCGCTGTATTAAAGTTGTCAAAGTGAGTTAGATGGTTTTTAACATTTTGTATTTTTGCTATGAAACCAACTGTACTTTCTTGATTAACAATGCTTCTGTTATCAAATAAGCATTGTTGGAGACTTTGTTTAATATTCTCATTGGAGCACCGTGAGATGAACTATGTAGGGAGCTGTAATCAATTAACTGCCGCTAAGCATACTCCCCTCGATGGCGAAAAAATCACCATTCCACTTCTAAAAAAATTTGAAACCTCATATTTGGACCAATATGATAATTTACTTTCTTCACAGAACTTATTCGCGAATGAGAAATGTCTATGTTTGATAAACCACAGTAAATAGTGAGTATGCTAGGAGCCGCCACGATACTTTTTATTGCCCTCACTCATAAAACTTTGATCATGAAGTGACATCGGATATTTTGGAGGTGTCTACAAAAAGTACTATTGCAATGTTTATTGAAGTTTTAATTATTTATTAACTAAAACCTCAATAAATACATCAGAGTTATTTTTATAAAAATAAAAATGTTTGTATAACAATTTTAAAAATAAAGGTCCTCAACAATGATTATATTGGAACAATACTTTGTAAATAAAAAATAACAAACCATTTTCTAACAAAAAATTAAATGTTAAAAACGTTTCCAAACTTGTTTGAGCACCCATAAACACAAGAAACTCACTTAACCTAAGACGACCTACTAACAACAAAAACAAATCTAGCTAAAGTGCTATGAGTTTAAACATTAAAAGGGAGTAGATATAATTCATACACAAATATTATTTTATTTAAGATGTCACCTGGGATTGAATCAAGTTCGTCTGGATAAGTACTCATTCTTCAAAACCTCGCGGGTTGAGCTACTTTCTTAAATGTTAATTGTTGACCAAAACTATCACAAAGATTGATTATGCGTTGAGACGAGTCCATCAACCGTAATGAGCCCGGTCGTGTTCCATCGTTCAAAGGTTGTGTGCGGTGCACTTAAGATGTTGCTGGATATGATCAAGCCTTATAATATTGCCATTTCTACGTGGAAAGGGATGTTTTCATACAACAGGAAGATATAGTCCAATTTTCAAATAAAGAGCCTTTTATAAGATACCAATGTATCTTTGAGAGGGCAACCACGATCACATTTTATTGTAGTTGTTTTTAGCACTGTGTCTTACTACCCGTTTGGGCTTGTAAGCATATGTACTGATTACACAAAGGTGCTAGGGTTAAGGAAGAAAGTTTAGAGCTAGTGTAACCGCATTTGGGTTGAGGTAAAGAATAACAATTCATTTAGTCTCATTATAGAATTGTTTACCGGTGACAGGGAGGTCAGCGTTTGAATCCTAATCTAGGGGATTAAGTTTATGTTTTTTTTTTCCTAAACAGTTTCACACACTTGATTTACGTGAATGTGCGTGCATTTTCTCTAGATTATACCTTCCTAATCCCTAATATTTAAGTGTACTTAAATGCGTGTAAATTGGATGGATAGTAAATCTTGGAGTAAAAAAAAGTTATAAATTATACATTAATAATAATAATAATGGCGTGTCTAGGCTACATCAATCCGTAGCTCAGTGCGCAGAAAGATTAGCCAGTACTAATGTACTATTGCCCAGGGTACGCCTGAATGTACTAATCGTACATCCTTTCCGTGGAGGCTCTTTCCATGTCCCAATAAGATGAGATGAGATGATGGTGATAGTGAGTATGAGGGTGTAGAAACAAGTAAGATCTTAACCTAACTTAAGCCTAACCAACCAAATCCTGGGGACCGTGGGGATTATCTCACTTTAGAGAAAAATCCCCGGTACTAGCCGGGAATCAAGCCCGGGACCTTTATGACAGCATCCAGAAGCTCTGACCACCATACCGCGAGGCCGGTTAACTACTAGTTTATAAACACCTATACAAAATGGTTTATTTAATTACAGTTCGATTTAGACAAGAAAAAACTTTTGGTATCTATAAAAGTTACTACAGTAATTTTTATATATTCATACGTCAAATCATCTGCTCTGCAGATGTCACTTTTGATTTATAAATACATCAATGCCTACGAAATAACACTAATAATATAAATGAATATTGACACACAAGGTATAAATCGATCTAATTACGGAACTGTCCTTTTGGAGTTGACTCAATTAATTAAAATTAAGAATCAAATAGCCAAAGCTATTATTTATGCTTTTAGTGAGGATTACTCCATCTAGATATTATATTCTGAAAATTGAAAAATTACACCTGGACACAGGTTCGATTCCCGTGTCCAGGTGTCATTTCTCAATTTTCAGAATGATTAAAATTAGTTGAAAATGACACCCGGACACGGGAATCTAAACCTGGAGCTTTGACTTAACGAGAAAATTCTTAACCTCTGAGCCATTCATTAATTCATCCCATGCTCAGGTTCATTCTTCACTCATAGTTTAAGGCAGAGTCTGGGATGGACGTGTGCAAATCATCAGCTAACATGGGCTATCATTAATTTCACAGTTAACTTCAACTCGGGAGGGCTGATAAGCACAAGTCCATCACAAACTCCCCCTTACTTTTATTTTTATTTTTTAGCGTATGACATTACTGACCGGGAGATACATGACATCCGGTTCAGTCGCTTGTATGTAGACTATCCGTCGCTCTGGTGGCACAGAGCGTTGCCCAGGGTCACAGACAAATAATATACCCAAACACTCAACCTCCAGGTCAAAATGGTTGCGCTCCTTTTGGCAGCTTGAGTCCTTCACCACTAGGATCGCTGTGGCTAGTCCTATAATCACTCAGCAGTGACACTAGCGAAGCCAAGTGTTGAAGGACTCAAGCTGGCAAAAGGAGCGCAGCGAAACACCCGTAAGGTTGAGAGTCTTTGTCCTACTTGTCTGATCCCAGGGCACACCTATGGAGGTTGTATACACGTATCCGCAATTATATGATGTGAATATAGTGAATATGGGGTGT
Organism: Timema podura; assembly: GCA_033556935.1. NCBI lineage: Eukaryota > Metazoa > Arthropoda > Insecta > Phasmatodea > Timematidae > Timema > Timema podura. Next base: position 61,125,697 of record JAVRXN010000011.1, read on the forward strand.
AGCGCTAGTAGGAGTCTTAAACTTAATTTAAGACTAGTTTACCAACCCCTGGTGACCATTGTGATAATTCTCTTTGAGAAAAAAAAAACTACCCAAGGTATCAGCCAGGAATCAAACCCATGGGACGCCTAAGTTCGTATCCAGGTGCATTGAACACTAACTACACCACGGGGATGGATCGCCTTAATCTATGAGTGAAGAATGACCCTGACTGCCAGGGACGCATCTTGAATAGTTCAGTCGTATAGCATTGCCTCGCTAAGCCGAAAGTTCCTATTTCAATTCCCAGGTTCAGGTGTCATTTTTTAAAACTAATTTAAATTAATTTAACCGTGGTCACTAATAATATAGTAAAATGTTATCAATGTTGGTCACAAAAAAAATTGTTTGTATTTTCTTAAAGCTTCCTTTTTACCAGAATTCTACTATAGATTTATGTATACTTTTAGCGAGCTATATGCAAATTACAGTTCATATGAGTAACCGACACGTGTATGTAAAAAAGGTTTCAACATTATATACTGTACGTTCAATTATTATTCACGGTAGAACGGCTACCCTAAGTGTGGAAGCGCTGTGCATTATGGGGTACTTTATATATTGTGGGGGATATCAAAGTACTCTTTGTGGCTCTACTGTGTCATTTTCTTTCTTACCCAAATTATGGTAACGATGTGAATATATCAGTCTTCCGGTGCCTGCGAGCTGATAAAGTGTGATTCAACAAGTCAGTCACGTGGTATGTGTCAGTGGCGGGTGATGCCACTACAACTAGAGTCGGATTTTCACTGGAAGAGACTTAAAGAATATACGAACGTATTTTTTTTAAAACTAGCATTGATACCATTTTACTTGATAAATAGTGATGGACTGAATAGCCAAACTATTATATTTGTTAATTACGGTTATAACCGCATCTAGATATCACATTCTTTAAATTTAAAAATGACAATTGGACACGGGAATCGAACCCGATTATATTAAAATATATAGCCGACGATTTCCATACGTCCATCACAGACTCTGCCTTAAAATATAAGTGAAGAATGATCCTGGACACGGGACGACTCCTGGATAGCTCAGTGGTTGACGTCCTAAGCCAAAGATCCAGGGTTCGATTCCCGTGTCCAGGAGTCATTTTTAGATTTAAATAATTTGTAATATTAATGTTATTTTATCGATGGTTTTGTATGTTATTTCAAAAGTGACAGTTGCAGATCGCATGACTTGACGTATAAATACGTGAAAGAAGTAACTTGTATAGCCGTCAGCTCTTACTATGGTAGTGGGACTGTACACGCCTCTACTTGTAACGGTGGCCAAACTGCTTAAGGCGTCAATCACCCATTGCACTTGGTTACCGTTGATAGGGTTTGACTCTCGTTTGGGAGCACCCGAGGTTTACCAAGTATGATCTTCCCTGAGAGTTTTTCCATCCTGTCCTCACACTAATGTGAGTGCATTTTCTCTTAGCTACCCCTTCTGATCTATCTCTCTACCTTTTGTATTAAGTCATTAATGTACCTTATGTTAAAATTAAAAAAAAAATACAATACCCACTTTTTTGGAATATCAGTAAGCTTAAAACATACAAATACTTTTCTTTACTCACATTATTGATCAAATATAACTCTTTTATTTTTATGATTTTATTATAATTGATACGATGCATCAAAATTGACAGTCCGGTTGACATAACTTGACATATGAATATATGAAAGTAGCATTCGTACAACTGTCACGTTACTACCGTGATTCCACTATGGTATAATACTTTGTAGCTCGTAAAAGAAAATGGGCTTACAAAAAAACACAATCCTAGCACCGAAAATTTTAAATACGACACAAGGACAGCAAAAAAAAAAAAAATAGGGGGGGGGGGCTGATTTTAGCTATATTATGCTTCCCATAGAATAAAACACCCTGAACTATTAATTAACTTCTCTTAAGTACTCATCTACAAGGCCAGACAAAGAAACACAAGAGTTATTGGATCTACGTAAAAACAACTATTTTAACTGACAGTTCAATCAATTACTAATTAACCATACACTGTCATTGTTGATGGTTGAATGTCAACTGTAGGGATAGTGAGTGACCTTTTGCTATGGTAGGCAATGTTACATTTATCCTCTAAATGTTCCTTTCAATGAAGAACCGATGTAATGTATTTATTCACTAAACTAAGGCTCACTTTCTGGTGTGATGGTTTGTAGAACAAGAACTCCATCGTTAGGCGCCATGTGCGTGGATAGCCTCGGACGACAGTCGCTGGTATTTCTATCACGGTATTCACACTGTTAAACTAAACAAGTTACCCGTTAGGCCAAACAAACAGCACTGTAGTATGTATAGAAGCACGCACGACTCTCAATGGACGCTTCATTTTTATGTGGCGGGCTTTTTATGTGGTGGAGGAAAAACAAAACACTAGCCACGTCTGGGGGTCACATGGTCAATAATGAAATACGACTGAGGGAGACGAAATAATGTCGGAGGGGAAGTCAAAGGCATTAAACAAAAAAAAAAAGGGTTTGAAGGGTGGGGTGTCACGAACCGGACACAGAGTAATGACAAAAAAAAAAGTAGATGAATAGAATTTAAAAAAAGAAAGAATCCTGAATGGGCGTATTCTGTGATTAGAATTTCTGTCATTGCGTCATCCAAGTTGAGAGTGGAAACTCTTTCAATGGTATAAAATAAACTTGACCTCTAATTCATCTCCAATCCACCCTCCCATTGAAATACATTAGCTATTAATACCCCACTCTTAAGAAATATGTAAAAACAGATTCACACGATTTGTTTGGTATTTGTATGCTAATTATAGTTTTTTGAAATAATCAAGGTTATGTATTTAATACGCTGACACTGACCCCCTCTACCCCCTTTCCATTCCCTTCTTTCAACTTGTCACTGGTGTGTCTTACATTCGTAAGGATGCGATACAAAAAGGGTATAGCAAGTGATAGAGGATTTTTGGTTTTAATCTTTATAGTCATTTCACCTCCCCATTACTTTGTTTCTTACTCACATCTCAAACAGTCATGCACTATCATTGTCAGTGTTTTTACTGATTTGTGTTTATGAGACTAGCACACGGTTTTTTAATCGACACATTTCTTAACCTAAATTTTAATATTAATTACTTTACTTAACACCCTCACAAACATAGGCACGTCCCTCGAGATATCTAATAATACTCTTTAAGTATATTCTTCCGCATCCGCATTTTGGCACCAGACATGACCAAACTAAAAAAGATATTGCCTACTTGATAGTTCTGGCTATGTTTAGCACTTAATTAATATTTTCGTGTGTATTTAAATTACATATAGATTTAAGCATGACTTAAACTGTTTTCATATAAAATAATAACCTGTCCAAATTTGGGTTAAGAAAACTAAATTCTTTAATTTTTTTTAAACCCATTTTTATCAAATTTTATAACACACAAGATTTCATTTTTATATAATACTGGACTATATGATACACAATCAGTGGGTACTTAGAAATGTACTAGTTTATTAGCTCAAATAGAAACCATTTATATTAGTGGTTTTAAGTTTGCATTCTATCTTGCGGAGAACTAGTGAATTTATTGTAGAACTAATATTTTAACACCGTGGTCTATCGATTTTGAAAGAAATACGTCATACACGTTATTTCTGTTTATGCTCCACCTTGCGGACTGTTCACGTACTTATTGTGTTCAGGATAGTTCGCAACATGCACACCGTGGTCTATCGATTAGAAAGAAAACAATCTACAAATACTGTATCAGTTTACCCCATCTTGCGGAGAGATCACGTACTTTGCAAGGTGAACCGATAGGAGCGCTTTTATTGGCTTTGAGCGTCACTGCTTAATAACTAAGAACCAGCTTCGAGGGCTCTATTGGTTCGCATTAATTTATTACATTTTCCCGCTTCCTCTAAGTATTGAGCACATCTACCATTCAAACAGGAAATTTCTTAAGGCTTGGTTATTATTATAAATGAACACACAACATTTACAGAGGTTTGTGAAAGTTGGATGCCTTGGTATGAGTATACAATTATACATGAAATTACATTTAACCTGAAGTTAACAGTCTTACCTTGACTGATTTCCACTTGGCGCATTTTAAGGACTCTAAATACCTACAATTAGTATACCTGTAAGGTTCGCCTGTACAGGTGCATCTGTTCGGTATACTTGAACGTGTAAATGATAATACTGTTCTGTTATTTCGGCCTACACAGGCAACCGAAGCATAGGGGAAATTTCATTCGATATACCTTCGTCGGAGAAAACTGGATTATCTGGACAGTGTACCTAAGTATGGCACTGACTCAGTTTAGTAGATTATTATTATTATTTTTTAATAACCGTGTACTACTATCTGTATTATAAGCATTTATGATAAGTCTAATGGAGTAGGGATGAATAAATAATTTTTTTCTGAGGTAATAGACACGTATTCTTGTGAAAGGAGAGTGGAAAACCCTTTAGGAAAAACCACCCTCAGTGGACCCAACCGGGATTCGAAACCTTATCTTCCCGTCATCAGCAAGCCAGTCTAACAAGAGAGTGACACCAAAAACCATTCGGTAAGTGAAGCGGGTAGTTCAGTAGTTGCCTTTGCCACCGCCACGCTGTCCACTATTTTCACAAAATTTGAGAGATTTTATTCTTGCCACATGCATTGTTTTACATAATGACGGCAGGGTGTAGCAGAAATCATCGTGAGTGCATTTAAAAGTTCATAGAAATATATAAAAGTGAACAATGTATCTGGCAAAGTTATTCAAAACCATAGACGCCAAAAAAACAACAACTATTATTTGAAATTTGTCGAAAAACTAAAGGCGATCAATCCCACTTTTATTTTAAATTTTTGTCAAATTATTTATAGCTATTAACAAGCCAACAAAGGCTGCCTATTGACGCCATTGCTAGCAGACAGTGAAAAAACAAATTGAACGAGAAAATAAAAACTGTGAATTGAAGGAGAACTTTATCGTGTGGATGCACTAGGACAAAGGTCGATCGCGACCACTTGTTTGGTCGATTGTATTGGTGATCGATTAGAAGAGATTGAGAAGAGAAAGGAAATGAAAGAGAGGTTTTGCAGTATTTTTTTCTCAACTGAAGATTATAAAAATCTAAATATCAAAGCTGTCTGACTGATGGACATTTATAACTATGCCTTCGTTTGTGCTAGAGGAGCTACTAAAGGTGGGAACACACTGCCGTCAAGTCACGTGAGCTCATGTGACCTCACACAGTAGAGATATGACGTGACGTGCTGTACATACTCACACTATAGTCACGTCATGTCACTCAACATGTGCTCTCGTTTCGTTTTCAGTAATACGTTTCTTATCTAAAGTTCTTCAGTCTTGGACTAACCATGAAGAAAAGTGGATCAAGCAGTTCATCTGAGTTTGAAGAAGAGTTGGAAAATGCTTGTGCAGTATTAGTGGCTAATACAGTGGCTCGTAGGAAAAGGGTGTGGGTGCATCAAATAAATTTGAAAAGGAAGGAGAAAGGCGAGCTTTATCATTTGGTTAAGGAACTTAAAGAACACCCAAGTCGATATGAAATGTATTTTAGAGTGACAAAGGAAGAATTTCAGTTCTTACATGATCTTATAAAGGAGCTCGGCTACGCACCTTTTCAATAAGCATTTCCTCCATAATTAACACACTCTAACAACCAAGAAAACTAAATGACTTGTCCACTGACGACACTTCAACGGACTCACAGCTCACGAAATATGTGCTGCCGCAGATATTGTGAGAGCGCGTGAGGGCGTGACGAGACATGAGGAGACATGACCTCACGTGATGTGTATGTAGTGACGCCAGTGTGAATGCGCACCCCTCTTATCAACAGAAATAAATCTACTCACACTTTGATTGCTTACGTGAGCTCATGTGACCTCACGTGACGTGACGCCAATGTGTCCCCACCTTAACTGTCATTTAACAAAGTATTCTAAGATTATGCAGTGTCATGCATCAAATTAAAATTTAAATGGTTTACGAGAAAATATTTTTTTCAGTGAAACTATATAATCTGTAGTTTGCCCACGCCGGTGACCGTACGTTCTAACGCGATACTCTAGCAGTAGACTGGACTGACGATGACCGGTAGAACGAGGTTCGAATCTCGATCGGGTGTAATGAGGCTGGATTTTTCCAAAATGGTTTTCCACTCTACCTCCACGCAAATCAGGGTACACTTCCTATAAATATAACCTTACTAATCCCTAAAACAACTAACGTAATTAGTACATAAGCGTATAACCCGAACGGTTAGTAAGATGTGGTGCTAAAATAAATGTAGTTTGATGAAAAAGTTAGTTTCAATCAATGAAAGGATTATAAGTTTTAATATGCAGTATAATTTTACTATTAAAACCAAAAAGGGTTATTTTTACCAATGTAACAAACACTACGTAGTAGACCGCAAAGGATTTTCCTTCACTGGAGTGGATCACTAGATCCATAAATCTAGCCACTCCTTCTGACTAGCACATCCGGTATGACCTGAAAGATATACCTGATTAGTTGAAGCGCACAAGTATACCTTTAGGCGGTGCTGGATTTATGTACGTGAGGGGGCCTTCGGGGCGGCATACAGTGTGAGGGGCCCCACAAACCAATGTACATTACATAATAGCGACTCTGAGGGAATGTAAAAATCAAGCAACTGTTTGATTTCACACAAATGTAATAGTAATAAAGTAAAAGGAAGTGAACTACACAAAGACTTCCTAAAAAACAATTTTTTAGGAAGTGAGCTACACAAAGACTTCCTAAAAACAATTTTTTTACTTAATTATTTTTATAAAGGAAGAACATCATTATGAAATTAGAGCTTATGGTTCTTTTTCTTGTAGGGATTTGTGGGAGATCCTGTCTGTGGGGGCCCTGGGACGACCGTCCTGACCCCCCCCCCTCCTCAAATCCAGCACTGCTCATAGGTGTGTAGCCCCTTAAACAATTTACACTTTGTTTAGTGAGGATTATATAGTAAGGATGCTGATGTACACACATTAAAGTTTCCAAAGGGAGAAAAAGAATGCTAGCATTAAAGTGTTTAAGAATTGGTTGTTCAAAAATATTGTAATATTTCGAATACATCAGTCAATACTTTGCATGTGAACTTTAAATGGATTGCAAGACAAAAAGTAGGTAAATACACTAAGAGCTATTAATGTGTACATAAGGGGGTGTTTGAAGACTTTTTTTTTTTGCCAAATTTTGGAACAGCTGTTTGAAACCCGATATCGTGCATGTGCATAGGCTTGCTTAGACAAAATGTTTAGGAAAAGGCAAAAATAATATGGGGCTCCTTTTACTCATAGATGAGCGTATTTTGGAGGGGGCAAACATAATATTGGGTCCCAATTACCCACAAACGAGAGAGGCAAACAAAATAATGAGATGCTTTTATCAGTGAACTAATATGTCCAGGGGAGGGGGAAGTGGAGGATAATATTATTTAAAATACCCAAAAACAAAATGAGTCAATTTAGTCAGATAAATATATCTGCGCTTGATTGACGAGTGAGTATTTAAATTTGATTTGATAGAATTAAAAATCACAAGCATTTTAATTTTACATTATTAGGTGATTGCTGACAAATTCTGGATATGCGGATTTATATGGTTTACTTGAAGAAATTTTAGATCAACTGTTGAGGGGCATTTAAAACTCTTTTATGAGTTTATAGAGGGCCTGGGATCACCCATACACGCCCTTATTCTGTTTCCACGTCTATGCGCATGTATAATATTTTAAAAAAACTTTTTTTATTACATCAAGTGTCATGTAAGGTAAATAATTAAAATACAAGGAATACAGTTTTCAAATAAAATATTTTATGTTTAGGATTTAATTTCAGGAGGAAACTAAACTACCCCTTAAAAATTTAGGACCCGCTTCGGTGGCCGCGTGGTCAAACGTGCTACTCTCGCAGTGGACTAGACTGCCGATGACGGGGAGATAGAGGTTTGAATATCGGTCAGGTGTAATGGTTTTCCACTCTCCCTTCCCTAAAATGCGGGTACACTTCATATATAAAACCTTCCTCATTCCTAAAAATCATTAGCGTAATTAATACATAGGTGTATAATCCTTATGGGTAGTAAGACGTGATGCTAAAAAAGACAATTTAGGACAAAAAAAAGTATTATCGAAGTTATTAAATGGATAGTACCATGCCGTATGGTTCGTGACGTCATAGTTCACGAAAATATCCGGCTGCAAGACAATATCTTAGTCGAATATGTGGCTCAGGTGACTGCTTGTGTTTTGTAGACTACAAAATTACTAATATAATATAATCTTACAATAATTAATGACTCAATAATCATCATCATGAACAATTTACAGCCACTGGCTCTGTCTTGGAACTTAGGCCTCTCCAACGTCTCTTTCCCCCTCCCCCTACCACCTCTCCTCCTCTACCATGACCCAGTCCTATCCTCTTTTCCCCCCACACTCCTCTGTACTTCCTTCAGCCACCTGTCCCTTGGTGTTCCTCTTGTCTTCCCACTTTTATGACCGACATCTGGTATCGTCTCCCCCTCCATTCTCCTCGCATGGTTATGACATCTTAGTCGCGACTTCTATATCATGTCTTGCACTGGCTCCTTCTTAACTATTCCTTCAACCCTCTTATTTATGATATTATTCCTTCTTATTACTACTATATTCTTTATCAGAAATTTCATTTCACAGGCTTGAATTATATTTCAATCCTGCTCCTTCACTACCCACGTTTACACTGCGTATGTCATTAGTTGTAGGCCTACACAGCACGTCTTAAAGGTAACACTTTTTCATTTCTTTGGCACATCCCTGCTTCAGAATTAGACTTCCCACACTTCTGAAACAAAACAAATTCTGCTTAAGGTGCGGCAGAAGGGAGCGCAAGTATTTTTACAGTTTTTATAGAATATACATTTTTTGGCCAAAATAAATCAAATTTTTCCACCAGTAGCAATATAGAGTTTAGTTTTCTGCACATACTAATATCCACAGATCTTGAATATTTGTCAAGGCTGTCCTGGAATTTTGTCAAAACATTTTCTCCTTATTTAAAAAGTTTTGACAAAATTCCAGGGCACCCTTGACAGATATTCAAGATCTGTTGATATTAGTATGTGCAGAAAACTAAACTCCATGTTGCTACTGGAGAAATATTTGATTTATTTTGGCCAAAAGAATGTAATGCTATAAAAACTGGAAAATTACTCGTTCTCCCTTCTGCCGCACTTTAATAATAGAATTAATTTATTTGGAATTTAGTTTCTTGAAAAGTTGCATTTTAGTTTTAATTACATTATATTTTGGAATGGGAAGGTTTTAAGACTCCCAGGAAACCTTTTACCCCTAGGTTACCTGGCCTCAGGAATTTAAATCCCTCTATGGGCATATTTTTAAAAACCCATACTAATTTTAGAAAATATTTTATAAAATACCAATTGAAGTACTCAGCGTTGGCCGGCAGGAATGTTTATAGTTTAAGGATTGTACCAGGAAGATATATTTAAATTTTAAAATTCCAGCTTCGAGGTGCACATGTTTGTGCACGTAAGCTACTAATTTTGAGAATTTCAAACCTCTGCCTGTGATAGATATCACGAAATTCTCTTGACAGACAAACAAAAAAAAACTTTTCATTTCATCACTATAAATAAGAAATCAGTTTATTATTTTAATAAAAAATAAGAATGTAAATTACAGCTGTAATATTTTTTATAGTTTGTTGTATTAGAAATGTTTATTCGCTTTAAGTTTTCAAAAAGAATAAATTTATAAAATTTATGTAGAAATCTGTAACAAACTATGTTGAATAATAATAATAATAATAATAATAATAATAATAATAATAATAATAATAATAATAATAATAATAATAATAATAATAATAATAATAATGAATCCATTTAAAACATAAACCATTGCATAGAATTAAAGACATTACGAAGTATTTCTTTTAAAATGTTGAAATATTTCAAATGAGTATTGATATAGTGAATTTAACTTTATATAAAGTTTTTAAAATTACCGTATTTATTTTAATATCACACATCACATGTTTTAAATATTTTTTTAAATATTATAATTGTTATTTAATTGTCAACATGTGCTACAAGTTTGGACATAATTTTTCTAAATGTACTTTTTTTGAATGCTTGAGGTGAAAAAATAAAAATTTTGTAATACAACTAAATAAAGACATATTATAGTTTTTGCTTGCAGTTTAATTTCTTATCAAAATAATAATAGCACATACTAATATTACGAGTTTTCTTGAAATAACGTAAACGTCAAACCAAACATCGATACAATCATGACATTGAATGATTTCGTAACATTTAAACTGTCGAGTCGTGTCGACTACAGATCGTTTTTATGTCACCAAAGCGATGCAATAGAGATGCAACATGGGTGTGAAAATAAATTGCGAAGGCAGCCACCAACCGTGTAACCATAAATTGATGAAGAAGGAAAATATGAAGCAAACAATTCATAATTATATTCCGCTATATCGTAATAGAATTGTCGACGTTCAGAAACCTTAGCGATGGTCACGTGTTTTAAGGCATGAGACTCGATAAGTATTGGGTTGTCTGTGACGGGAATGTTGAGGTTCGAATCTCGGCCGGGTGTACTGAGGGTGCTACTATTTTAGCATATTGTTGGTTTGTTTGGGGGTGCATCTTCCTGGGGAGAAAGAGATTTTCTGGTGAAGAGTAGCCATTTTCTGAGGGGTGTATATTTGAAGCGTCCTCTTTTCTCTCTTCCGAAAGCTGAGCATCTGTTGGAGGTGCCACGGGATGTGGTGAAATCCGTGGGAAGCCGTCTGGAGGGGCGCTAACCACAAATATAATAAGATCAGAGAGATATATCTCTTTCTATTTTCGTTAAATTGTCATTTATTATAGAACGAAAATATATATAAAATTTTATTTCTTTCTCTTTGATTATTCACAGTAATTCATTTATTTTAATCGTTTATTACAGAGTTCACAAAATAGCTCGTTATTCCTTATTATTTTTACTTTATCTTATTTCATTGGTAATTTATTATAATACATTAATACATACTAAATTTATTTATAATTTTTTTAATAATAGTAATTTACTTATTTAGTTATCTAGTCCCAGAACCAAGTATCGGTGAGGTCAAATAAGCTATTAAGAAGTTAAATAATAATAAATCTCCAGGTGGAGATTCAATTCAAACCGAGTTAATAAATGGAGGTGGTGACATTTTAGTGATAGAAATCTAAAAAATGCTATCCTCCATACGAAACCATAAAGTATTTATTACCACAAGAATGGAAGGAAGGCTTTATACAGTAATAATCATTTTAAAAAGGGAGATAAAATAGAGTGTAATAATTATAGAGTAATATCACTACTAATAACAGGTTATAAAAATGTATCTAGCATGATTTTAATGAGATTGACGTCACATGCAGAAGAAATAATTGGGAATAATTAGTGTATATTTCGACGAAGTAGATTATCAACGTATCAGATTTGTACTATCCGGTAAATATTAGAAAAAAGTGGTGATACATTATGATGGTACATCAATTATACATAGATTTTAAAAAGGCTTATGATTTAGTTAAAATAAACAAATTAAACTAAATTATAGCTAGGTTTGGGTTACACCAAAAAAACTTGTCAAGCTAATTGAAGTATGTTTGACTGATACACGTGACAGGGTACGGGTTGGGTGTCACTAAGCAAACACTTATGAAATACATAATGGGCTGAAAACTTTTTGATCAAGCCTTATAGGGCCCCTTCACTCGCCTCGGTGGCGTAGTTGGCTAGCGCGCCAGTCGTGTTGAGCCAGACCACCGAGGACGAGGAGATCAAGGTTCGAATCTCGGTCGGGTGAACTGGGGGTGGTTTTTCCTAAATGATTTTCCACTCTCCCTCCACGCAAATGCGGGCTCACCTCCTTTAAATTTAACCTTCCCAATTCCTAATCAATTAGTGTAATTAGTACTTAAGCGTATAATACGAACGGGTAGTAAGACGCGGTGCTAAATAATAATCATAATAATTATAGGGCCCCTACACGATCAGCCAGACTGTCAGTATGAATTATTATTTTATTAAGATTGACAATCTTACTGATCGTGTAGGGGCCCTATTAGAGTATGCCATTAGGGTAATTGAAGAGAGTAGGGAAGGGTTAACACTATACGGTATAATGCAGCTATTAGGGTACACAGATGATTTAGATTGGTTGAATATTATTAAGGAAGCTTTTGAAAAAAATTCAGACATTTGATTAGAGGTTATAGGTTTAGAAGTGAACGTTGAAAAAACCAAGTATATTTTGGTCACACAGAGAACACAGATTGAGAAGAATAGTTTCGAGATTGAAGCAAACAAAATATTATTTGACAGGGTTAATGAGTTTAAATATTTAAGACAATTTTAAATAGCAATAACGATACTAGAGTGGAAATTATGAAAAGGATACAGCCGGGAAATGCATGCAATTACTCAGTCAGTAAGTTGTTGACATCTCGCCTGCTACCAAGGAATGGAAAACTCAGAATACAGAAAACAAACCCATCTGTTTGTTTTCAATGGGTGTAAAACGTGGTCTCCTACCTTACGTGACATTTTTTTAAAAACAAGTTGCTTAGAAAGTTATTTGGTCTTAAAAGGGATGAATATACTGAGAAGTGGAGGAGGTTACATAATGATGAGCTATATACTCTGTACTCATCACAATACATTGTTAGTTTAGTAAACTCTCGCAGATTAGGGTGGGCAGGACATGCAGCCTGGATAGAAGAATATAGAACAGTGTTCCGGGTATTGACTGGAAACCCAATGGAAAGAGACCATTGGGAAGATCTAGACGAAGATGGAAGGATAATATTATAATTAACTTGAAAGAGATAGGATTTAAAGAGGTGGACTGGATAGAACTAGCTAAAGATAGGGTTAGATCGCATACATTTGTAAGAGCGGCAATAAACTTTCGAGTTTTTAATGCTATAGTGTAATAACCGTGTAATTTGTTTACATTGTTTAAAGGGAAGGTTGATACGCTAAGTATATTTTAGTTCGTCAACAGTTACTAACCGTTACTGAAATGATCAACATTCGTAGTATATCTAACGTAATTATGTTACTAAATTCTCATTAATTATAAGCCTGCTTATCTATTCTAGAGTTTTAATTTCATTCTTTTAATATTTCTTTGAATCTTCAAACTTATAATGATCTATTTACACATTTTTCTTCAGAGAGTTTTAAAATGTAACCGCACTCAATTAAATTAAAATCTACTTATATTTAAATTTATTGAACACACTAAACAATGAAAAAAAAAAGGATAGGTTTTTACTTTCCTTTCATTTAGTTCCATTTCTAGGCACTGTTGTATTTAAAGTAAACACAACTATCTATTTTTGTTTGGACCTTTGGCACGCTATTTTTACGCTGTGTAGCTGAGCTGGTCTCGCTGTTCCAATGGATGGTTGGATCGTAACATTTCCATCGTGTCCCCTTTCAAAATTCGACGATATTCAAGTTATTAAAATATTAAAGAACTTTTGTTATCACCATGGTAAGAAAATTAAACTCTATGGTTCTACTGAATAATAATTATTTGATATATTTTGACCAAAAATATATATATCTTTAATTAAAAACTGCAATAACACTGATCTTTTCTCCCGTCTCCGTACACAGCATCTTATACTCACACACTGATCAGTTTCTTGCCACTTCGTTCGGAAATAAGCTATACACATGATTAGGTATTACTATATCATGATATTGTGTTTACATTAATATTAATTTTTAGTGACATAATATACGGAATATGATAATTTATACTATAGTAAATTTTTATTCATTACATATTGATAAGCACAAACATTATAGGAGAATATATAAAAAAAAGTCACCAACATTTTCGTTTATTAAATTCATTTAAAAACATGATATTCGGATAAAACGACCTGATAAACCTTTTAATACCTTTACCGATTGTTATTGATAATTTTCTCTCGACAAAATAAATGACTCAACTATATATACAATATCTTTCCATACCACATTCCATAACCGAGGCTTGAACCTCAGCCAGCTGGACTGAGTATTGTTTTTCCACATGCAATTTCCCTATCCATTCTCCATACAGATTTGGGTGCATTTTCACTGATTCAGCCTCCTAATACTTATACATTAGAGTAAATCATTAATAGTTGTGCCGTGTTTGACTTAACAATACAATAACATATCCCATATAGTGAAAAGTTTGTCTATGCATATAATGAAACTATATTATGGAACCTATTTTTAAATAATCTACCATTAATATTTTTATTTGCAAACCCATACTTTTTCATGCCAACAAGGATAAATTACATTCTTGTTGTCAGGATTACGAGAATAGTTCTCACATCATACAGACAACAACTACATAATAAATTACATAGTAGATGATTATGTCAGAAATACTTTTTAAATGACCTTGTTAATGCTTATACAAAATACTAATTCACCTATTTTTATTGGCATTTCTCTTTGACCTTGGGCTTAACTTTTTTTTTACTTTCATTACTATAAACATTTATTTTTCAAAGAGTAGGAACTTCTAAGATGCATTTTATCCATACTCTTTTATTTATAATTAGTTTACAATTACGTTTTTTTATTTTTCACAACTTTTTACTATCTTCCGTGAATAAATGCATTTTAATTACAATAATTGAGTAATTATGAGGATGATAGTTTCTTGAATAAACGCACCAGCAATTATATAGAGTGAGAGGGAAAAACACTTAGGGAAAAATTAACCTAATTACAACCGCCCATAGTTAAGGCCACGACCAGTGGCGTATTCTCTGGGTATGCTATTCCTGCGTCGCATACCCATAATGATACGGACTAGTTTTTAAAAAATTCAATGTTGTCTGTGCTTTGTAGATACTAATGTTTAAACTGTCAATAAATATACATGTAATGAATTATTAATTTTAAAACTAATATTGGTTCATATTCCAAGAATACTGTGTTTTAAGTAATTCTTCCTCCAAAAGGATCTACTTAACACAATATGAAACCCAAGGCTTGCTGTTTGAAAACTGCAAGGAAAGCTAGGGAGGCTCTAATGGCCTTACCCAATGTCTAGGGGGTTGCAACACATTCCTTTCCGCTGGCTCACAAGTAATTGGCCAATGAGTTCGGGCTTTTACACCCCAGGTCATGCTGTTCATGTGAAGCAAGCTAAGCATTGTGCCAACTATTGAAAAAAGATTCAAGATCACAATGTTTATTTATTAAGATACTTTAGTATAGTTTAAGTAAAATTACATAAAATATATATAAAATTAACTGTAAAATAATAGTATACATGACAAGCTTTAAATTATACACTAATTAAATATTTTGAGTTATGTTTAGGCATTCAAGTCACATGTATTCTCATGTATTTGGCAAACACATTTAACCACTCTTTCAAATTTAGGCATTTCAGCACTGATAGAGTGAGGAAGGGGGGGGGGGGGTAGCGGGTATCGAGGCTACTCTAACCGTCGTTGACGGTAATTCTTGTGTTTGTGGTTTTTTTAGTAGAAAGGATTCGTGGAGTTTTAATAGTGTTCTTTTAGTCTTTGTTTTGCATTGACAACTTATTAGTCATTGTGATTTTATATAATTATACATCAAAGAATCCCAAAAGTCAGGAGTGTAATTTCACCCTTTCAAGATGATTTAGGAGGAAAAGGTAAAGAAAATATATTTTCATATAACTTACTTAATAAGTGGCGCACCCAGCCATTTACTTTGTGGGGGAGTCATTCAACCAAGGCTGTAGCAAGAATGAGATTTTAATGGAGAGAGCAGGTTTGGGGTTGCACACTGCACAGCACCCTAACCCCTGAAGGCCGAGAATATTTATGAATATTAAATGCTCTTAGAAATTATTTGAAGTAGTTTTATAGTAATCAAGAGATTTAAATAATGCAAATCGTATTGAAGCTAGTATTTTATGTGTATTTTTCAATTGTTAATTTTGTGTGTATCGGTAAACCTTTTGAATACTAAGCTTAGGTCAGAAGTCTGGTCTTAAAACGTAGCCTATTCATTCAACACAACGTCAATGCTAAATATTTTAGTTATACTTCATATTATTTAAATTTATATTAGAATTATTTGTGGTGTTGGTGAAGAGGGGGGTAAATACCCTGTTTGCCCCTCTCCCCATTGGGTGCACCACTGCTTACAGCAAAGTATATGTGTAAATGTCTTAGCAATAAACCAATGACGTAGCGATATAGTTAGTCCGAGATAATCTCCCCTATGTTAGTCGGAGTTTACGCATCTAAATAGCTTTTGGAGCATAAATTACCAAGTTGGGAGACTAGTTTGTTTCCAAGCAGCATTGTGTGAGGTAAGTTAGGCTTTAAGAATTAGTTTTAATTTGCAACGTGAGTTGGACAATCAACCTGATTCCCTCTCACCAAGATCTGATGGACGCTTGATCCATGTACCACTTCATTTTACTCTTATTATGATTTTTTTGCTTTGAGTATTGCTGTGTGCTTTTAATTACACTAGGCTAATTGAATAGGATCTGTCTCTCTTATGCATTCAGAAATGTGCCCATACCACTCTTAGCCATGCGAGTATTACGTAAGCGCCTTAAGAGGGAAGGGGTTCGAACTTTGCTTATTTTTGCTGACAAGGAGGTGGGGGGTGGGAACAATGCTTACGTAAGACACACAGACAAACAGGCAAAATCGAGGGAGGGCACATCTCAAGCCAGGTGCTCACAGCACAAAACTTAAGATATTAGTTAAACTAGAATCTATATCTGGGCCCAGCTAGTGCTGATTCCGAGTGTTGGCTGACCCAGCGCACGTCCATCAATAATAACGATGAAGGGTGAAGGGGAAGGGGGGTGTCAAACAGAAGAAAGACAACTTCACGGACAGGAGTACACGGGGGAGGGGAGAAGTGAGAAGGAGCCTGCGGTCTCTTTGACAGACCACTCACATTACAGCTATTGATAAATTTTGCTTGAGATGAAATCAAATGTTATTTCAGTTTGAAAAAATATAGGCTAAGTTTGTGTTTCTATTTTTCTAGTACTACAATAACCTACGTATATATGACTTTTTTTTTTGTTATCGAATCTTACTACCCATCCGGGCTATATGCATATGTACTAGTAACGCTAATTTGCTAGGGAGAAGTAAGGTAGAATCTAGAGGAAAGTACCAAGATTTGCAGGGGAGTGGAAAACTATTCAGGAAAAACTACCCTCATTACATCTAACTGGGATTCGAAACCCCCCATCTCCCCAACAATGTCAGTCTAGTCTAATGCGAGAGTGACACCCTGGCCTAGATAGATCATTCAACCACCTAAGTGGAAGACATGACTTCATTCTACTTTACTTAATGGTGGGACTCGTTCATGTATTCAAACGTAATTAAATAGAAGAATGTTCCTTTTAAAAATTGCAACACTTCTATTTTTTTCGTATGGGAGACGCAGTTAGTAATAAGATAATCAGTTGCCAAATAATTGTATGTAGATAAGTCACGGGATTTCTTAGTTAGACACACTTATCAGCAATATTATTCAACTCCCATCGATAGGCGCACGAACTAAACATCAAGCTCGTCTAGTCTGGTTTGTCGGTGATGGGGAGGTCAAGACTCGAATCCCGGCTGGATGTACTGAGGGTGGATAATGTATCACTCTCACTTATTTATTAAGCTATAAAAGACGACTATTTAACAGAACATGTAGTTATTCTTTATGGCCTCGATTGCAGAACAGGGTTTGAGAACCACTGGGTTGGACACTAATAAAATTCAGCAAAGAACACTTTCACAGAAAAACACAGATCCAGATGTCTCGGTATCGATCCCTGGTGCTTTCAGAATTTTTCTGTTGAGCAGTGGGTCTGAAACGGGGTCAACTCAGCCTCGTGAGGACAGTTGAGGAACTACTCGGTTGGTGCGGTTCTCTTGCGGGCCCACACCATGGAGACCACGTGCCCACCGATGCAGGTTAGTAACCCCCGTAATAAACATACTAAGGGGACTACAAAAATCGCTTTTCATCGTTTGGCAGTTTGTGTTAATTTTTACAAACAACTTTTTTTAAGCTATGGGTTTCTATTTCTTGTAAAACCAAAAGAGTATCCTGATGAGATTTAAACTTGGACCCGTCTGTAAACAGTAATTGGTTAAATGTGATATGAATAATATCCCTGACCAGCAGCCTCCAAATATGCAACTATTTTGGTTAAATATTATTTTATTTGGGTCTTTCGAGTCAAATATAGAAAACTATTAATAGAGAGATGTATGCTTTTAACTGAATACATCATTTATTACCTTATAAAATGAGCTCATACAATGTAGGATCTATGTCATATTATAAACTATACTGTACTCGTATGTAATCTCAACAGCTGTAACCTATTTAGGCTCAGTGGCCTACTTAAATACATTTAAGAACTTATCAGGATATATATGACTAAATATAGCATAAAGAACGGCCACACAAAGATAAATGTCCCCGGTTCGTTTCCCATGTCCTTATTATAACTTCATGAAATTGAATGGACGGATAAAATTATTAAACTTGAAAATGGATTATTTACATAAACATTCTAGGTTTTAGACAAGTGTAATAGAATGGTTAAAAAGCTTCAAAATTATATCATATTAAAAAGTTAAAAATCCGGCTGCCAACTTTTTAATAGTTCCTCGATATACAATCCTGAGATAGCTAATAATATAATAATATTTAGCAACGCGTCTTACTACCCGTTCGGGTTATACGCCTAAGTACTAATTACGCTAATGGAATAGGATTTGGGAGGGTTGAATTTAGAGGAAGTGAACCCGCATTTGCGTGGAGGGAGAGTGGAAAACCATTTAGGAAAAATCAGCCCCAGTTCACCCGACCGAGATTCGAACCTCGATCTCCCCGTCCTTGGCGGTCGAGCTCAACAGGACTAGCGCGTTAGCCGACTACGCCACCGAGGCGGGTCTGAGATAGCTATGGCAATCACAAACCAATCATGATAATTAATAAATAAAATAAAATATTTGAGAAAAAAAAATATTACCTTGTTCACAAATTGGGTGCACAAACAAACGCAGCTTATTAACAACGCAATATTTACTTAAACACGATCATAAAATAATATAAACAAACTAATAGACATTGTTACAGAAATATTTTGGATAGAAGAGCATCACATTTCACCAAAGAGCATAAATAAAAAATATCTTCTGTTACAGAAACGTATTTAATAATAAACATCCAGGTTCTCCAAATAGCATCACTGTAGTATTATTCAAATTTTATTATTTTATATATTTACAGAATGTAGCTACACCCTCCTCCTTCTTCCCCCCTATCGTATCAAAATTATTGAGCTTGGTAAACGTATAACAATAATTGTGGACTGTAATAAGCTAGCATAACTTCAAAATAACGTAAGCAAGATCCCGTATTTAATTTTAAATTACTTAGGAAGGAGAGGGGGTTCGTAATGGAGGAAAATTCCCCATACTTTTAAATTACTGTGATGTGAGGGGGAGGTATTTGAATAAATACAAGTTAGCCTATATTTAACAATTATAAATATTTAATAAAAGCCCAGAATTTTCTTTAAATTCAACACACAAAATAAGGCACATAGAGGTAATTTAACTATCTATTACTATGGATATCTGAGTTTGAAGCTAATGACGTTATTTTTTAGCCGTGGTGCTTTTTATCAACTTCTCTACAAGCGATTGATGGTAAACTACCTCTTATTCATTTTCCCCCTCATTATCTCTTAGATTTTGTTGCTAGTACCGTAAAAATTCTTTTGATGTCAGTAGTTGAAATAGACATAGGCTGCTTGTTAATAAAAAAAGTCCACTGGATATTAAATGGGCGGTATATAAGATTTTAAGCTAGGAACATTTCATTTAATTGAACAGTTTGTTTTTATTTCTTAGGTTTTACAAGGACCATAAATGGTCGATTCTCATACAAATTTCGACTACTAAAAATGACATCAGTGAGAAGGTGTGCGTGAATACGGATCAATTTCTCAGATGATTTATTATGTGAAAACTATTGTATTTAATAACATTTAGTTCATTGTCATATTTTTTACATAATATCCTTGCTTTTAAGACCTTCAGTCATGTAATTATAATATAATATTTTATAAGCTATCATTATATTCCCATGATGTAATTAGCCTGAATAAGAGCTATTTAAATATATTAAAGTCCGTATTATTACGTTTTAAATTATCGGAACAAATCACCATCATCATCATCAACAACAACTAATGATTCAAGCCTGTTGCTGGGTCAGTTTATTAAAATGCCTCCATTTTCCTCTATCCTTTCACCATTCTTCCTCCTTTATTTGCTTCCAGTCTTCTCTTCTCACTTACACACTTTCTGTTATATAGTCCTCCCATATCTTTCTTGGCCTTCCTTGCCGTCTTTTCCCTACAAACTTAATTTCCATCATTCTCTTTGTTATTCTCTTTTTTACAATTAAATCACATGTTTCACAAAAATTATTTTGTGTAATTGGATTTACAACATATTTAATGTGTCAAGTTAAAGTATATATATATATATATATATATATTTTTTAGTAAAAAAAGAGGCTAAAAACATATAATATTATTAATCAAATGGGTTTTTATTTTTAAATATGCATCTAAAGTGTACACACCGTTTACGTAATGACCGCCATGCTCATATGTTCAATTGTTTTATTTCGACACATCTGACATTAGTGTAAGCGTATAATGGCTTTAAAATAAAACAAATATTTTTACTATAAATTTCCCTTTTTTTCAAGAAATTTTTAATTTTTACTAACTGTAAGGCACTACTCATTTGCCAGGGTAAAGTCTGTTCACCGTAGGAATTGTCTTCTGAAAGGCCTTTTTCCCTACCAGAAATCTATTATATAGTAGGATATTGGTAGGAAAAAAGACCTTTCAGAGAGTAATTCCTACCGTGAATGAAGTATATATCTAACGACTGTAAGCCATAAATCCTCTGCCAGGATATACCCAGTGACTGTAAGCCATCACTCTTTCATAACATGAGTTGCCCGCACCATTAAAACTAAGAGTTTTTCTACCTAGCCGACATAATGTATGCCCAGCTTTGAAATACGAGACGAGCTGCCTCGCTACTTAGTGAAAGGAAGACTGAGAGATGACTAGGAAGTGTTATGTCTGCTCTATTTCCTCGTGACCGGCTGATAAACCTCGCCTACGCTTGAGCATTATGGTACAACCCACTGATACCGCCCCATTCTCGAAAAAAAAAAAAAATTCGATAATATTTTCGCGCAAGTTTAAATAGTCCTCTTAAGTCAATTACAAGATTTCCGCCCTATCGGTGGGAACTGTTCCGCTAAAGTTCAACTCATCTCTACTTCATCCGCTCTTCCTAAGATTTTCGGCACAGGAGAACCAATCAAATCTCAGAACCACCCGTCTCAAATCAGTGCGCATGCGCATGCACGCACGCATGCACTATACAGCCAAAAGCATGCATACAGCTGTGTTGACCTTTGTGAAGAGACTTGAAATAACCCGTTAATGTAAAGCGTGTGTAACAATGTATTGGATTGTGCCACGACACAGCGTTATAATTAGAAAAACCATCGGGAGGGTGCTCTGAATATAATATGTTTATCCACCATGAAATAAAATATATTTATATTAAGCTGTTTTAAGTTAGCGTTGCACTGCATCATGGGTCAACATACAGCGAGTGAATTGCTGCACCACTCAAGCAGATTCTGTTCTCTATTTTCGGCGATCGTGTGAATCAAGCCATAGAGTTCGTCACGTTTTATGTTCTGCACTTGTTTTTCGGCCAACGTGTGGAAACCACAGTAAAGGTCCACACACACACACACACACACACACACACACACACACCGAGTTCGTGCCTCCGAGTGTGGCTGCACCGTAAACCACTATCACTGCATTGTACACGTGCAAACCTAGTTCTCTTACCCAAGATAAGTTAGCACAATTATGTTATATGTTGGTGTATATTTATTATGTGAAGAACCTAAAAAACAAGAGAAATATCCCCGAAAACGTCGATGCTTCTGGATACAGCC
The DNA here is from genome assembly GCA_033556935.1 of Timema podura. Taxonomy (NCBI): domain Eukaryota; kingdom Metazoa; phylum Arthropoda; class Insecta; order Phasmatodea; family Timematidae; genus Timema; species Timema podura. The sequence goes on from JAVRXN010000011.1 coordinate 61,147,885, forward strand.
ATACCTTGACTTACGACGCTTCACACTACCTTACGACGCTTTTATATTTCCACCATGTTTCGAACTAGAGACGCTTGCTTCGTAGAAACGATCATGACGCTACCGCTCGCATCAATATCCAATAGTCGGTGACCTGGTGGTCTAGGGGTAAGGTGTCAGACTTCTGTGCTGAGGGTCCGGGGTTCAATCCTCGGTCCTGGCATAGATTTATCTGATTGCCAAACCCTTCCTTCACCTCTGAAAAGACGTGTATTAATCACAACTTGTGAATGTTTGGAATGCCAGGCCTCCACCGTGGTTCAGATCCCACGTTAAACTGTAGGTCCTCCATTTCATCTCACAATCACCCTACCATTACACATTAGCGTAAGTGCGTATAACCCGAACGGGTAGTAAGACGCGGTGCTAATAATAATAATAATAATAATAATAATATCCAATAGTTTGTATGCTTAACCTTTTTTGAAATAAATATGAAGCCTGCAATGTTTATTATAGCTACACATGTGTTATTTATGATAATTAGACCCGTTTATGACGATTGCAGAGAGTTACTGTACATTCATCGATAAATGGGGGAAAAAACGTGTTGATTTGAGTTGCGACGGTTTTAGAGTTACGACAGTGGTCTATAACTTAGCCTGTCGTAATTGTGGATTGTCCCTGTATATAATATATTATTTTTTCGAAAGAAGGTAAAGGAAAGGTGGATATAAATAAACATATAAAAGGAACGAACACAATATTCATTTTACAATGAAAAGGAGAACACAGTCCATACTTTACATTGCTGCCACTGAGCAAAGAACTAATGGCTATCTCTTGAAGAAAAATCGTTCATTACCACCCAATCCCCCGACCTAGATTTCATTCTATCGGAACTCATCAGAAGGGATTGTGAAATGCGCAACACAACTTCCTTAAAGAGGAAACTAAAAAACACAAAAGGAAGAAAAAGGAATATATTTATGAATGATATGTCTATGATGTATGTAAGACTAGATAAATGGAAAGTAAATGTGCAGCTTTTTAAGCGTAAATGTAATTCAGAAACTAGTCCTTTTCGTTCTTCACTACCCATTTGGGTTGTACGCATAATTTATCTTCATCGAACCTATTTAATAATAATAATAATAATAATAATAATAATAATAATAATAATAATAATAATAATAATAATAATGGCAAGTCTGGGCTACATCAATCTGTAGCTCAGTTTGCGGAAAGATTAGCCAGTACTAATGTACTGCTGCCCAGGGGAAGCCAGAATGTACTAATCATGCATCCTTTCCATGTCTATGTCATGAATATGACCGGGTAAGACCAATGAAGATCTTAACCCAACTTAACTTAAATCTAACTAACCCTGGTGACCACGGGAACTATTCCTCTTTTCAGATAAATCCACCCGGTACCAACCGGGGATGATCAATCCCGGGACCTCTGGGTCAGCAGCCAGAGACTCTGAACACTATACCACGAGGCCGGTAGCATGTTTAGTATTCTTTTAACATAAAAATCCGACACCTTAGCTCAGTCGGTGGTGTGTTTGTCTATGGAGCCAAGTGTCCCGGGTTTAATCCCCGGCGTGGTTGAACAATTTATCATTGGTGAAATGTGGGTTTACCCTTTCACAATGATGGATTAACGGCCGTGGGACTGGATGTTGTGCCTGTCCTAGTCTTAAGTTATATAATAAGTCATAAGAACCTATGACAGGCCTAGCAAGCCGTATATGGCTTGAATAAAAAGCTGACTCAGGCCATAAGCTGGAAACAATAGTGTATATAAAAAAAGTTGACACAACTCACTTCCATCAAAGCGTTGAAGGTAGTAGTATCCATTGGGACGCCAGATACAGCGAGTCAATCAGGTTTAATACATATATTATTATTTATTAGCTCCACGTCTTACTACCCGTTCGGGTTATACGCACTTACGCTAATGTGCAATGGTAGGGTGATTTTGAGATGAAATGGAGGACCTACAGTTTAACGTGGAATCCGAACCACGGTGGAGGCCTGGCATTCCTCACAATCACAAGTTGTGATTAATACACATATTGTCAGAGGTGAAGGAAGGATTTGGTAATCAGATAAATCTGTGCCGGGACCGATGATTGAACCCCGTACCCCAGCACAGAAGTCTGACACCTTACCCCTAGACCACCAGGTCACCCCTTTAATACATCTAATCTGCTGGCTGTGTAGTGCAACACAGTGCAAGACCTAATCCCAAAGGGGAAAAAGACTCTCCGCAACACGAATTTGTGCGGAGGTGTGGTGCGCTGCAATACGGTGCGGATGGTGATATACTTAAATACCTGCAAAGAACAAAACGTCCGGCGGCATGTTAGCGTTCTGCAGTGACATCCACCTTTAGCCAACGTACACACCACTGCAGGTAGTTATAAATTAATCTAATCTGTATTGATTCTTATAGTCCAAGGTAAACCTATTGTTACACAATTTTTCTTTTGTCCGGAAGAACCTGACAGTTCTTAACGTGACTGATATTTAACTAATTTTTTTAACACCACATTTTACTGCCCGTTTGGGTTATGCGCTTATATAATGATTACATAGATGTGTTGGGGATTATGAAGGCTATTTAGAGTAAGTGCATCCGCAGTTGCGTGGAAGGAAAGTGGAGAAACGTTTAGGGAAAACCACCCTCAGTGCACCCGACCGGGATCAAACCCCGATTTTACCGTCTTCGGCAGTCTAGTATAATACAAGAATGGCGCGTTAGAGCACGTGGCCACCGAAGCTAGTTTTAATATAATTCAATATATTTATACGCTGAGTCATATCTTATTAATCAGCTGTCATTATTGACAATGGGCTAAACTTTGACCACTAAAAGACACAAATAATAGTTGACCTTGCGTCATGCTGTCTTCTTAGCATTTATTTTGATCACTTTAGAAAGGTTCTTTCAGTGGCGATACTAATAACACAATTTCAAGAGACTATGACATTTAGAACTAATTAATAATGTTGTTACATCACGTACAGTACATGAATAAGTGAACCAGAGAGTCTTTAGTTTTCACAACTTTTTTTTTTATCTCATTATATCACACTACTCGTCTTTTAATTTACCATAGTGAGCAAAATGAAACTTTTATGAAAACTATTATATTTGACCTTTGTTTTGTATTATTTTAATGATGGTACGATTAAATAAAGAATCCTGCACTGATGGGCACGTGGATGAAGGCGTCAGTCTCATCTCGTTTGCCTTAACGGTGAGGGATAGCTCAGGATTCTAATTTCATCAGTATTTAATCAAGTGATTTTCCCTAAAAAAAGTTTCCAACTCTCCCTCCTACGCAAATGAGGATACAGTTACTCTAAATTCTACACTATTCAACCTTAACCGATTGGTGTGCATACGAGGACAGTCTGGACGGGTGGTAAGACTTGATGCAAGCAAATGTAAGATATATATTAACAAAATTACAGGTTTATAGTTCTTTTAACTGTCCCATCAGTTGTCGTTTCTAAGTGCACGTAATCCACATACCTAATTTCATGTTTATCGGACATGTGGTGGCAATATGTGATAATTTGAATAGACGAGTCTTTGAGTTAGGCACACGTTTTATTTAAATATTTATTACAAAAAAGATCTATTACATAGACCCAACTGTCAATGACAGGGATATTGAGGTTCGAATTCCGGTCAGATGTATTGAGGGGGAATTTTTCAAAATGGGTTCCCAATCTCTCTTAGGCAAATGCGGATACACCTCTGAATTCAACCTTTCTCATCCCAAACTCCTTAGTGTAATTATTACATATGCGTATAACCTGAACAGACAGTAAGACGCGGTGCTTAAAACAAAATTACAAAAAGATAGGGAGGAATAAGAATTTTTACTAAAAAAAAATTGTACAGCACAATCGTACATACTTTACATATGTATGTGACAGCATTTTCAAAAAAATAATTTTAACACTATACAAGCCCCCAATAGGTTTTCAACCCACTTCGGTGGGTGAAGGGCTATGGCATCATTCTAGCAATAGGCTGACCTGCCGATAGCGGGGAGGTCGAGGTTCAAGTCCCGACCGGGTGAACTGAAGGTAGTTTATCCTAAGTGGTTTTAATTCACTCTTCCTCCAAGAAAATGCACTTGCATTTCCTCTAAAGTTCTACCATCCTCATTCTTACTTTTATTATTATTATTATTATTTAGCACCGCGTCTTATTACCCGTTCGGGTTATACGCTTAAGTACTAATTACGCTAATGGATTAGGAATTGGGAAGGTTGAATTTAGAGGAAGTGAACCCACATTTGCGTGGAGGAAGAGTGGAAAACCATTTAGGAAAAACCACCCCCAGTTCACCCGACCGAAATTCGAACCTCGATCTCCCCGTCCTCGACAGTCGGGCTCAACACGACTAGCGCGTTAGCTAACTACGCCACCGAGGCGGGTCATTCTTACTTCATTAGCGTAATTATCATGTTGTGTAACCAAAACGGGTAGTAAGACGGGATGATAAAATAGTTTTATAAAAGTAAGATTGTATTAGAAACACTCACATATTAATTTGATAAGCATATCAAACACTCTTAATTAATTACTTACTTTATGGGCCAGTTTCATGGTCGGACTTAGTACGCCTCAACATACCCGCCTCGGTGGCGTAGTTAGCTAACGCGCCAGTCGTGTTGAGTTAGACCGCCGAGGACGGGGAGATCGAGGTTCGAATATTGGTCTGGCGAACTGGGGGTGGTTTTTCCTAAATTGCTTTCCACTCTCCCTCCACGCAAATGCGGGTTCACTTCCTCTAAATTCAACCTTCCCAATTCCTAATCCATTAGGGTAATTAGTACTAAAGCGTATAACCCGAACGGTTAGTAAGACGCGGTGCTAAAAAAAAGTACGCCTCAAGTGCGGCGCTATACTAAATACAAGACGACATTAACCTTAACTAGAATGGAATGGGCCAGTTTCACAAATAAAACTAGCCACATGGCGTTATAAACTCGAAAGTTCGTTGCCATACTTATAGAAGTACGCCACCTGTTTCTATCTTCCATCCAGTCTACCTCATTTCACCTTATCTCTTTCAGGTCCATTCTAATGTTATCCTCCCATCTGCTTCTAGGTCTAGATCAACGATATGAAATGGTTTGTCAATAAACTATAATACATTTTTTATTTTATTTATTTATGGTATATAAAGTGCACTTTCTGAACTCAATGATTATATCAGCACATGGGAATTTCTACTAGCAAGAGCAAAAGAATCTACCAATTTTGCCGGGAAAGATATCTTCAAATACCTTCCAGGGTTCTTTTACATACCACAATCGACATGGAAATAACTTCTTTACTTCCCCTCCGAAGGAAGTTGTGCTACGGACTTTTATCGTTCAAGAAAAATCCTTCGATCCCAGCTGGGTTTGAACCCACGAACATCGGGTTCAAAGAGTGCTTTACCCCAAGACCACCAAATTCGACTAAACTCTAATTAAATAATGGTCTTATAGGGAATGTTATAATTAATTGGACCGATATAAGAAGCTTATATAGAATATTAAAATATATGTAGAGTGTTCAACAGTCATTAAAATCCTCATTTTTTTATCTTACATCAGCTGCCAATATCGATCCCATTTACTAGCTGTAACAGTTGCTTAACATGTTGTTTGGCACTTAGTTACACGAAGTTATAGCCTAAATACACCTATTTTAATTGTTGGGTAAAGTTTTTCTAATGATAGTCCGACTATAATAAATCTTGGAACTTTCGGGTAAGATCATTCCTATGCTGATCTGACTATAGTAACTTCAGGATGTGACAGAGAGGGTTCTTACTATGCCGTTCAGATTATAGTAGCTTTTGGAATTAGTAGAGAAGATTATTTATATGCCATTCCAAGTTTTGAATGGGACGATAGAGTTAATTCTATGCCAATCCAACCATGGTAAATTTTTGAACTTCTAAATAAGGCTATCCTTATTTTGATTCGACTGTAGCAACTTTTAAAACAATCTGATAAAGTTATCTTTATGCTAATCTGACCATAGCGACTTCGGAACTTCCATTTAAGGTGGTAATAATAATAATAATAATAATAATAATAATAATATTTACGATACAATTATAGTAGTTTTTGGAAATGTCATATAAGGTCCTTTTTATGGTGATCCGACTATACAGTAACCTCCCTCACGTAAATAGGTGGGGAACGGGCAGTTGGCCTAAAGTAAGTTGGCCTAAGGTCAGTTGGCCTGAGGTAAGTTGTCCTAGAAGTCAGTTGGCATACACTTTATTCCCACTGATGGGTATTCAACTAGGTATAAATACATACAGTACAATTTTCACAAGAATAATCTTATCAAACAACTAAAAAATCGAACAGGTCTACTTTATTATTCATACGTCAAGTCACATAATCTGAAGCGGTCACTTTTATATTTATTTTATGACCGCGTCTTACTACCTGTTCAGGCTATCATATATGATATTACTCCCATGAGGCAGGGATGAGGAAGGAAGCCTATTAGAAGAAATCTACCCTAATTTTCTTGGAAGGAGAGTGGGAAACAATTTAGGAAAAACCCTCCTCGGTATATCGGACAGGGATTTAAGCCCTGATCCCTCCATCATCAACAGGGCTGTCTGACACGAGATTGGCGCCTTAGACCATTCGGCCACTGAATTGGGTCACTTTTATATCACTACATAATATGTATATAATATAAAAACAATATTTTTTAAGCACCAGGTCTTACTACCGGTTCGGGTTATCCAGTTATATACTAATTACATTAATGGTTTAGAGATTATGAAGGTTTAATTTAGAGGACGTGCATTCGCATTTGCATAGAAGGAGATTGGAAAACTTTAAGGGGGAACCACCTTCAGTGCACACGACCGGGATCGAACCTCGTTCTCCCCATCTTCAACAGTCTAATCTAATACGAGAGTAGCGCTTTAGACCACGCGGCCACCGAAATAGGTAATAAAATGAATAAAATAATAAAATGTTAGCAATGTAGACCGTAAAAACAAGTTTGTATTTTCTAAAAGGTTATTTCTTTGAAAATTGGACTGAACCTTAAATTAACGCTGGTCATCACTACCTTGAGGGGACGTTCCATGTTACCTTGACGGTTGCTCATTAAGTTCCCGTATAAAGAAATCTCAGTGAGCGAGTTCTGTAGTCAGACCCGTCCGACCTTGGGTTCATACATCCGGGCGATGTATTAGTACTTTTTATTTAGCACCGCTTCTTACTACCCATTCGTGTTATATATTTATGTACTAATTACGCTAGTGTGTTAAGAATGAGTTAGGCTGAGTTTAAAGGAAGTGTACCTGCATTTGTGTGAAAGTGTGAGTGGATTACTAATTAGTAAAAAATCACCCTCAGTTCACCCGATCGGGAATCGAACCCCTAACTATCCCATAATAATCGTGGAAGTGACACCTTATATTATTCGGCCACCAAAGTGGTTCTTTCGTACTTAATCAAGTAAACAAATGTGTAGCTAAATAATAATGGTGACTATTACGAAATTACTAGTGAAATATCTATTATATTAACATTATGATATAAAGTAACTTTTATAAACTAAAAACATGTTTTTTTGCAGTCAAAATTAATAACATTTTACTTTATAGTTGGCATTACTTTATAGTTACTCATGTTATCTATAAAAAGTGACAATTTCAAATCAATCATCTAGAAGTATAGCCATTTGAAACTTGTTTATATTAAGGAACTTTTATAGTTTTCAGAAATGTTATTTCCTATCTAAATTGAACCAAAGGGAAATCTTACGGAGCGTTCTTTCTTGCTCATTACTTTAGTTCTCTTTTGTGAATAGCAGGGGAATACTATGAATATATTTACTATTAAAGTGATGAGAAGGTTAGAAATATCAAGGTCGAAGGTCAAATCTCCTTCGTTTCGACTTTGATACCCACAGTATATATTACAAATAATTGAAATCACTTTCTTCAAACATATTTTTCAAAATCAATAACATTTATTTTTACCTTAGTTTGAAAGACAGTGTTAAATTTGCTTATGCGTCTGTAGCTAAACATTGCTGAAAAGTACTATGTGCGCTACTATTAAAATACGCACAAGTTTCTATGATTGCTACTTGCTTTGATAGTGGTTCACATGCAATAATTTTCTTTACTAAATTCACTACTGAACTGTCTGTATAAAACATCCGTCTGTACAAGGTTTAATAATATGCAAGATATAGAACCATTTTAAAAACAATCTTTCCTCCCCTTGGTTCGATTCCTGGTGTCACTGATGTATATATTTAATATTTGTATCGGGATTCGTCCTTCTATACAAAGTAAATATCCAGGCGTTGAGTGGGGTGGAAAGAAAAACAGGATAAAGTCAGTATTTTTAAAAAGTTTTTGCCAAAATAAATCAAATATTGCATCAGTGGATATATTTAGTTTAGTTTTACACAAGTAGTAAAACTAACAGTTTTTGAATATTTGTGTTAGACTTCGCGGAATTTCTGCAGAAACTTAAAAAAAAAAGGAAGCTAAAAGGTCCTGTCAAAAATATATGGCTGTGCATATGACCAATATTAAATAAATTTTATAATTTTTATGTGTAGAAAACTAAACAAAACATATCTACTAGATAAACAGATCTTATTTTTTTGCAAAGAAAATAAATAAATATATTTTTGGTCATAAAATTTTGTAAAAATATTGACATTAGCTCACGTTCATTTCTCCTTACTTTTTTTCTGTGAGTCACTTCTATATTTAATTATTATATTCCAAAAATATTAAGAAATAAGTTAAGGGAAGACGGGGTACTTAATACCTTTTGAGCGCGGGAATTAAAGGGGCAGGGTGAGAGCGTGTGTCACAATTTTTTTTGTGATTTATTTTTATTTAATTTTCTTTACTGTTATTTTTTACTGTCGGTGACCTGGCGGTCTAGGGGTAAGGTGTTAGACTTCTGTGCTGGGGTCTGGGGTTCAATCCTCGGTCCCGGCACAGATTTATCTGATTACCAAACCCTTCCTTCACCTCTGACAAGACGTGTATTAATCACAACTTGTGAATGTGTGGAATGCCAGGCCTCCACCGTGGTTCGGATTCCACGTTAAACTGTAGGTCCTCCATTTCATCTCACAATCACCCTACCATTTACACATTAGCGTAAGTGCGTATAACCCGAACGGGTAGTAAGACGCGGTGCTAATAATAATAATAATAATAATAATAATAATAATTTTTTACTGTCCGGTATTTTGGCACCCTTTTATTATTATTATTATTATTATTATAATTATTACTAAGCGTCAAGTAGGGAGTGAGGCTTATTTATAGTATACACAATACAGTTGGGGCGCATGAAACTTTTGGGTCAGCCCTACTTCTGTCTTACCTAAAGTTGCTGAACTTTTCATCGACATAATCCGTGTTTTAATAAACACCCGACTCAATAAAAAGATCTATCAAAACTGATATCTGCGGCTGTATCTTACACGATTATTATTAAGGGCTCGTCTATAACCGGTCGCATCCGCTTGTCGGACTCGTAGTACTATCTGACTACAATTGTAGTATATGCTAACGCAGTCGCATGTTGGAACTGTCGGAAGTAGATGAACATTGTTCATCTCTAGCGTGTATGTATTTACGTTGGCTTGCTTACATCCAATCAGAAATAAATACAGACGCACAACTGGATCCAACCCGCCTCAGTGGCGTTGTTAGCTAACGCGCTAGTTTCGTGTTGAGCTCGACTGCCAAGGACGAGGAGATCGAGGTTCGAATCTCGGTCGGGTGAATTGGGGGGGGTTTTTCCTAAATGGTTTTCCACTATCCCTCCACGCAAATGCGGGTTCACTCCCTCTATATTCAACCTTCCCAATATTGTAACCCATTAGCGTAGATAGTACTTAAGCGTATAACCCGAACGGGCAGTAAGGCGCGGTGCTAAATTAATTAATAATAACTGGATTCAACTAAAGCAATGAGTTAATTTGTTCAAGGATAGAAATCGTGAACACATTATTATAATTTTAATTAATGTAAAACCCAAGTGGTTCCAAAATTTAGATAATCTGAAGACATTTTTCGGAAAATACGGGTGGGGAAGCAAAAACTAAGTCAAATATAATATAATTTATTGGTTAATATGCGTTTTAAAGAGAAGTGTAAGAAACATTGATATTAAATACTAAATATTTACATTTTGTATTAAACATAATGTGTTTTACTTTAACTAAATATAATTGCATTACTGTAAAAATATATACTGTAAATACTAGACTAAAATAAATGCTACGTGCTATTATAGGCCTAAATCAGTCAAATGAATCTAAATTATACGAAACTCATTCTACTCTAATTTTAAATGAGTGAACATACTCGTGTATCCTCGCTGAAACTTACGTATTCTCCTAATTAATCCTAATTTTTCCCTAATCCGAACAAGCTTCAGTACCTACTATTTAGGATTAACGCGATTCTACTGTATTTAATAAGAGTAATAACTTAATAATCTTTTCATACATTAATTTGAATCTATTTAGCTCGTGTTTGTAAACTTTAATATATGATTTTGATGATGTCATATCGGTTTGAAATTACGTCTCCCGACATTTTAACAGTCCCTGTTTAAGCAAGAAAACAACAACAACAACAACAACAACAACAAATAACGAGTGTACTTTACGAGTGCGCTTCTGATAAGCTGCTGTGACTGAATGTTGATGAGCCATTCAACAAAACAAAAACTAGATCCACGCCGTGTCACGTGGTCGGAGAACCCGTCCCGTGTTATGGCAACTAGAACCACAACACACTACAACAGTTTCACTCTTGAGGGGACGAGCTCATTTCAGTTCAGTCAGTCGCCGAGTACAGTGAGCCTTTCACAGCAGCAGACGTTAATCCGGCGTCTCTTCAGTCCGCGAGAGTTTGGGTGACATCATCGGCGAATCAGGTAACATAATCTTATTTGATAGGAAACGTGGTCATTTGCCACGACAATATATGTGCCACATTTTTTAGCAAGTTCATTGAGATTTGTTTTTTTTTTAATATGAAATAAGGTGTTTGAGAAATTTGCCCTAATAGAGATCTGAGATCCAGACCTTTGGCTTCACACCGGATAAGCTGAAATAAGATGTCTGTGAAATTTGACCTGACAGGGATCTGAAACCCATACATTTGGCTGAATTAGGTTGTAACAGTTAAGCTGTAATAGGGTTTTAGAGAAATTTGCCCTGACACGAATTTAACACCCAGACCTTTAGTTTTACTAGGGGTAGAAGCTAAAATTAAATAAGGTAAATTAAGAATTTGCCCTTACTAGAATTCAAAATCTGGCTCTTTAACTTCTCTAGTGTTAGCAGACCATTTGAACTAAGGTGTTTTAGGAAATTTCTCTGGCAGGGATTCGAAACCTGGATCTTTAGCTTCTCTAGTGTTAGCGGACCATTTGAAATAAGGTGTATTAGGAAATTTCTCTGGCAGGGATTCGAAACCTGGATCTTTAGCTTCTCTAGTGTTAGCGGACCATTTGAAATAAGGTGTATTAGGAAATTTCTCTGGCAGGGATTCTAAACCTGGATCTTTAGCTTCTCTGGTGTTAGTGGACCATTTGAAATAAGGTGTATTAGGAAATTTCTCTGGCAGGGATTCGAAACCTGGATCTTTAGCTTCTCTAGTGTTAGCGGACCATTTGAAATAAGGTGTATTAGGAAATTTCTCTGGCAGGGATTCGAAACCTGGATCTTTAGCTTCTCTGTTGTTAGCGGACCATTTGAAATAAGGTGTATTAGGAAATTTCTCTGGCAGGGATTCGAAACCTGGATCTTTAGCTTCTCTAGTGTTAGCGGACCATTTGAAATAAGGTGTATTAGGAAATTTCTCTGGCAGGGATTCGAAACCTGGATCTTTAGCTTCTCTAGTGTTAGCGGACCATTTGAAATAAGGTGTATTAGGAAATTTCTCTGGCAGGGATTCTAAACCTGGATCTTTAGCTTCTCTGTGTTAGTGGACCATTTGAAATAAGGTGTATTAGGGAATTTCTCTGGCAGGGATTCGAAACCTGGATCTTTAGCTTCTCTAGTGTTAGCGGACCATTTGAAATAAGGTGTATTAGGAAATTTCTCTGGCAGGGATTCGAAACCTGGATCTTTAGCTTCTCTGTTGTTAGCGGACTATTTGAAATAAGGTGTATTAGGAAATTTCTCTGGCAGGGATTCGAAACCTGGATCTTTAGCTTCTCTAGTGTTAGCGGACCATTTGAAATAAGGTGTATTAGGAAATTTCTCTGGCAGGGATTCGAAACCTGGATCTTTAGCTTCTCTAGTGTTAGCGGACCATTTGAAATAAGGTGTATTAGGAAATTTCTCTGGCAGGGATTCTAAACCTGGATCTTTAGCTTCTCTGGTGTTAGTGGACCATTTGAAATAAGGTGTATTAGGAAATTTCTCTGGCAGGGATTCGAAACCTGGATCTTTAGCTTCTCTAGTGTTAGCGGACCATTTGAAATAAGGTGTATTAGGAAATTTCTCTGGCAGGGATTCGAAACCTGGATCTTTAGCTTCTCTGTTGTTAGCGGACTATTTGAAATAAGGTGTATTAGGAAATTTCTCTGGCAGGGATTCGAAACCTGGATCTTTAGCTTCTCTAGTGTTAGCGGACCATTTGAAATAAGGTGTATTAGGAAATTTCTCTGGCAGGGATTCGAAACCTGGATCTTTAGCTTCTCTAGTGCTAGCGGACCATTTGAATTTAATTTTTTAATTTAATTTTAGCACCGCGTCTTACTACCCGTTCGGGTTATACGCTTAAGTACTAATTACACTAATGGATTAGGAATTGGGAAGGTTGAATTTAGAGGAAGTGAACCCGCATTTGCGTGGAGGGAGAGTGGAAAACCATTAAGGAAAAACCACCCCCAGTTCACCCGACCGAGATTCGAACCTCGATCTCCCCGTCCTCGGTGGTCTGGCTCAACACGACTGGCGCGTTAGCCAACTACGCCACCGAGGCGGGTGACCATTTGAAATAAGGTGTATTAGTAAATTTCTCTGGCAAGGATTCGAAACCTGGATATTTAGCTTCTCAAGTGGTAACGGACCATTTGAAATAAGGTGTATTAGAGAATTTCCTTGTCAGGCGCTCAAAACTTCAATATTGGGTTTCAACTGATAAAAGAAATTTTGAAAAATTTGTTCTGACAGATTTGAAATAAGGACAATAGTTTCACGAGGGGTGAGGGTGTCATGCGAAATGGTTTTAAAGTATTTTATTTTGTCAATTTAATTAATTTAAATGGTATTCAGTTCAATTAAAGATCCAGATAAGTTCATAATGTTGAATTAAAATAGCGATATGTTTGAAATTAAGTTCAAAATATTGATTTAACAAATTGATATGAAAAAAATTATTTTTACCCGCCTTGGTGGCGTAGTTAGCTAACGTGCTAGTGGTGTTGAGCTCGACCGTCGAGGACGGGGAGATCGAGGTTCGAATCTCGGTTGGGTGAACTGGGGTGGTTTTTCCTAAATGGTTTTTCACTCTCCCTCCACGCAAATGCGGGCTTACTTCTTCTAAGTTCAACCCTCCCAATTCCTAACCCATTAGCGTAATTAGTACTTAAGCGTGTAACCCAAACGGGTAGTAAGACGCAATGCTAAATAAAAAAATCTTATTTGTATGTAATTATATATTATATTGTAAATATATATATAAATTATATATATTTACAAATAAGTTCATCACAACAAATTATATGTAAATACATATATATATTTACAAATAAGTATATAACACCATCATATATATATATTTTTAATACAATTAGTTGAATCTCTCTCTGTCTCTCTCTCTGTCCCCTCTCTCTCTCTCTCTCTCTATATATATATATATATATATATATATATATATATAATACAAATTATATAAAGTTAGCATTCTGATTGAAACATTAATTTATATCACGCAAAGTTGTATTGTGATAAACACAGTACTTTGACAATTTGAATTAAATTACTCCAATTTGGGTGATATTTTAAGATAGTGTACTAGAATTGAATACACAGTTTTATTAAATTTAGATACATTTTAAATTGGAAAGTTCAATTGCATAGTGCTGATTCATTATAACAATATCTAAGTCTTAGCTTATAAATAATATTATGTTGATTAATTAAATGTATAGTTACTGTTAAAGCCTTACTGAGAGGTGAAAAAACATGTTACTGAAAATTTCTATCCAACCAGGATTCGAACTAAAATCTAACAAAAGTTTTGAACAACGTTTGGTGTCAACGATAAAATAATTATGCCTTAAAGATAACTTCACATCACTAAATCGTCATTCTTGAACTCATTTATATGATTATGTTTGGTGATGCTATTTTAATCTTATTTGTGAATTAATCTCTTTCTCCTTAAAGATGTCGTAAGCTAGAGTTGGAGGTACATAAAAATAACCTTATCTAAAAATTACAAAAGCTATTCAACCTACTTTAATGTTATCATTCACCAAATCACGTTTTTGATACCAGTGTTCATTTTGACAGTTGTATGATACTTGTTGATAAATGCCGACGTCTCTACCCTTTATTTTGTTTACGTCGTAAGAGGTTCTTCCTATGGTGACCCACCTATACCTTACATTGATGAAGCTTACCATAGTAAGAACATTGTGGAAAGAGATGTTAAGAAAATAGAAGCTTTATTCTCTTTCGTTGAATGTTGAAAAAAAAATTGTACGGTACATCACAAAGACATGAATAAAAAGCACATTCCATCAAAGAGAATAATGAATAGGCTCTATACACGGTTACAGAAAGATAAGAAAAGTTAAATATCTCGGTTCACCAAATAGCATAACAATCGACTCACCATTTCCCAGACTTCCATAACAAATATATTTTGATGACCTGGCGGTCTAGGTGTAAGGTGTCAGATTTCTATGCTGGGGGTCCGGGATTCAATCCTCGGTCCCGGCACAGATTTATCTGATTGCTTCACCTCTGACACGACGTGTATTAATCACAACTTGTGAATATGTGGAATGCCAGGCTTCCACCGTGGTTCAGACCCCACGTTAAACCTAGGTCCTCAATCTCCTCTCAAAATCACTCTACCATTATACATTAGCGTAGGTGCATGTAACCCGAACGGGTAGTAAGAAGCGGTGTTAATAATAATAGTAATAACATATGTTTGCTTATAGCTTGAAAATCATTGGTTTTATAAAAATATACTTCAATTAATTTTTTAGTTGCTCTTGACCTTTGTTACGATAAGTTATTTAGTATCTCAAAGAGTTGTGGAGATGTGATCAAAATTGGAGATATCCACTTAAGTCATTTTACCGAAAATAATAGATGCGCCAATTTGCTGGTAATCTTAAACCATGCCTACGACACAATTTTGAATGAAAATCAATAGAACCTATTTAAAAAATATATAAATTTTTCTATTTTCACCCTTAAGTAAAATACTCTTAACTTGATCTCCAAACATCTAACTAAAAGAAATATTATGGGAAGCCTTAAGGAAACTCTAGCTACCAAGCTTTATTCGGATATGTAAAATGGTTTCGGATCTAGGCTGAGATAGAGACAGACGGACATACAAAGAAAGAGACGGCATATAACGAAACACTTTTTCGGGTTCAAGATCGATATCCATCAAAATTTAGAACTACATTTTTTTTAGAATCCCAATACGTACTTTCCCCGAGAGGTCTCGAGAAAGTAATACTTGTATACTAGTATTATTTTATTGGTATAGATATTATCTTTATAAAGTGACAGTTACTACTCAGATGACTTGACGTGTGAATATTACGAAAGTAGTTTAAGTGACTGTCAGATACCGCATTTATTACCGTGTATGTTTCAATGTTGAAATATCATTATCTAGGACTTGAAAGATTGAAAGATAGATGCTACCGCTATACTTAATGTATGTGTTTATTATAGACCTTTCCTATCTCAGTCATTTAAGGTGGGAGTGTAGGGTAAACAAGTTAAGGATGTTACATGGGGAGGGCGTTTTATGCGTTTGTAAATCACGCATTTTTGAAGAAGTGGCTTTATATTTTTAAATATGGTTTTCACCAAACTGTAGGTGAAAGCTATCAACAGGTTCCTATCTCAATAGTTTACATTTTAAGTTTAAATTTTTTTAAAAATTTAGCTACGCTTTACGCAAATATTTGTACCTCTGAGATTAAATTATTATTATTATTATTATTATTATATTATTATTATTATTATTATTATTATTATTATTATTAGCACCGCGTCTTACTACCCGTTCGGGTTATACGAACTTACGCTAATGTGTTATGGTAGGGTGATTGTGAGATGAAATGGAGGACCTACAGTTTAACGTGGAATCTGAACCACGGTGGAGGCCTGGCCTCTGAGTTTAAAATAAAACGATAGAGACCTAGAACTAGCCATCCTCTATCAAATACAGTCAATTTTTGATAGGGTCACAACAGAAAATTTGAAGCAAATGCGGGATTGATTTTTTTAAGGTTTTTATATAAGCTACCATACTTTTTTTTAAAAACCTTAAATTTAAAGTTTAAACTCTTTAACTGGTCAAAACATAAGCCTAAATTTGATTGAAAAGAATTTTAAGAAATGTCAAATCACTTCGTAAATAATCTAGAATTTCGAAACAGCTGCAAGGCTTTCAGTTCTCCCCCATGTAATATCCTTAAGGGCAGTATTTTTGCAGTTTTTTATATCAAAACCAATATTTGGTCATAAGAAATAAAATAACTCCCCAGTGAATGATACAGAGTTTAATTTTCTTCAGCTAATGATATCAACAGTTCTTGAGTATCTGTCAAGGATGTCCTAGAATAGGTATTCAACAAATGTTGATATCACCATGTGAAGAAAATTAAACTTTAGGTTTCTACTGGAGGATTTTCGAAAATAAATGTTTTGCTATAAAAACTGCAAACACACTATGCTTGGTTCTCTTTCCCTCCACTCCCACATTAATAAGAACCTTATGGACCAATTTATTAAATTAATGTACGACTTACGAAATAACCTAGCAATGAAACATTCACATTACTCGTCTCAAAGCCTTCACTTCATTTCAGGGAAAGGGGAATCTCTATTTTAATCGATGATGAATTTTTCTTTCGTGTCGGTGAAAGAACCCGAGACCTTTAAATCAGTAGAAAAACATGGTGTCGACTGAGCTAAACTGTAATTAGTTCACGTAGCTTGAAGCCACAGCCATCCTTGACACAGTATTCAACCTACCTAAAAGACACGCTAAAGACTGGTTTAGGCACAAACAAATTTAAGAGTTAACAGGCTAGTTAAGAAATAGCAAAACTTAATAATATCATCTTACGACAACGGTTACAAATCGTGTTTGATGGGACGAGTGACATGTAAGAAACACTTACTTAAAAAGCTGTGGGATGTACCCATATTATACCTCTTAAATATTTCTACGAGGAATGATGTGGTAGCATTAGGGGCACCCAGGAGAAGGGCTGGAGGGCATAAGGAACTTATGCTCCTCCCAATGCTATACATAATTTTGATAAAATATTAAATCGTATGTATTAGAACTAAAATATATATAGGGCTGAATATGTGTCAAATGTTTAGGTTACATTTTAAGCCAAGGCTTACGTCTCACGCACATGATAATGCCCCTAAAATTCATAGCATGGCTGGAAAGTGTTAAATTTAATGTTAAATTTAATGGGCAGGTGCTGTGTATGTTATATAATTAAGATAGCTTGTAAGTCTTGTGCTGATAATATAATCAGTTTCTTCAGAAAGTGCAAACTAAATACCCCAAGCTAAATATAAACAGATACACATTTATATAAATATACTTACTTTTATTTGTATTTTTTATTTAATCTTACGATATTCCGTTTTAATGAGTGAAAAAGGTCCCCAAATCATGGTTAGTAAAAAAACGCTTTATTTATATAATCACCCGCGTTGGTGGTCCCACAGATCAGGGCATCACACAATTAATAGACTGACTAGGAGCTCGAGGTTTGAGTCTCGACCAGGTCCAATTGGAATGTTTTTCCACTAAGGCTTTCCCATCGCCTCTCAACTCACGCTAATATGGGTGCATTTCCTTCAATATACGTTCATAATCCTTACCCTTAAATTAAGCTATCTAAAACCTTGGTGAAAAACGTAATGACTTTTTTATATATATAGTTATAGTTCACATTTTTCTGTGTTTTACATATGAGTAGATTTTTTTTTTTTGTTTTGGTTTCACGCGATTGTTATGGCATCATTTTATGGTCGTACTAGTTTGACATCTTAGCTCAGTTGGTAGCGTGGCTTCCCACTGAAAATAAGGGTCCTATGTTCGATTGCCAGCATGTCAAAAGATTTATTATTGGTGAAATGTGGGTCCCTTCTTGCACACTGATGAATTAAAGGGCCAAGGGTTGGGTGTTGTGTCTGTTCTAGATTTAAGATAGTTTACAAATCGTGTGCTGATATAATCAATTTGTTTAGAAAGTGTACGTTAAATACCTCAAGTAATAATAATAATAATAATAATAATAATAATAATAATAATAATAATAATAATAATACTGAAGTACCTCGGTTTAAGACGTTTCTTTTTAGAGTGCTTATCAAATTATTACACCTCTCAATTATTAGTGCTTGCACTTGCCTTGATTTTAAAGGTATTTTCGGCTGTTTTAAGGCTAGTAACACAGTAGCATTTTTTTTAAAATATCTACTTTTGATTGGTTTCTTTAGCCTCGCGCTATTGTGCCCTTAGTAAATAATAGTGTAAATATGTTTTCAGTCTTTTATATTCACTGGCAAGTACTGAAAAAAAAAAAAGAAGCTCTGATTCTCTTTAAGGTGATACAGTACTAGATTTAAGTTGGTGGTATGGGACCTGGAGCATCGTATTAGCGAAGTATGCCGGTATTTGCTATCAAGGAGTCATATATTACTTCGCCAAGACCCGCCTCGGTGGCATAGTTAGCTAACGCGCTGCTGCTGAGGACGGGGAGATCGAGATTCAAATATCACTCGGGTGAATTGGGGGGTGGTTATTACCTAAATGCAGTCGTGTTGAGCTAGACCGCAGAGGACGGGGAGATCGAGGTTCGAATCTCGGTCGGGTGAACTGGGGGTGGTTTTTCCTAAATGGTTTTCCACTCTACCTCTACGCAAATGCGGGTTCACTTCCTTTAAATTAAAACCTTCCCAATTCCTAATCCATTAGTGTAATTAGTACTTAAGCGTATAACCCGAACGGGTAGTAAGACGCGGTGCTATTATTATTTATTACCTAAATGGTTTTTCATTCTCCCTCCACGCAAATGCGGGCCCACTTCCTCTGAATTCAACCTTCCTAATTCCTAACCCTTTAGCGTGATTAGTACTTAAGTGTATAACCCGAACGGGTTAGTGAGACGCGGTGCTAAATAATAATAAAAAAAATACTTGTCCAAGCACGTTAACACACATTTCACAGCTGTCAAGTGTGTCACAGCCGCTGCACACGCTTCATTCAGAACTGATTGCGCACGCCAGAAAGTCGCATATTTTATCTTGCCATGGCAACTGGCCGTGAAAAAAGACAAATTATAGACACGAGTTGACGAATAGATAAGAGTTCTTTTGCCGGTTGGTTACACTATTTGTACTAAATTCTTTCACACTCTTTTTCCATGCAAACTTGGGTTTATTTCCTCAAAAATCCTCCTTAGTTTTCCCTAACGTAAAGAGTGTAACTATACAGATAGTCTAAACCAGTAGTAAGACGAGGTGCACATCAATATATACGGTTATTACAAAAACAGAATTTCGGCAGCTAGCTAATCAAGAGTTCAATTATATAAATTATAAAATATCTCGAAAACGAATCATTTCAGGAAAAAAAGGGATTCAAACAAAACCTATTGGTTTTTGATATGTAAAGAGAGCAGCACTAGCTATTTTGGATTTGGTTGATGTCTTCAAGGTTATTTCAAGGTCAACTTTGTTTTCTTAAATGAAAACCTTGAGTTTTTTTTATCAACATTTTATTCTACACAAAGAGAACAAACAATTTTTGCCTGAAACTTGATTTTATTTGATAACAATTTTCTAAAATATTTTAACTTGTAATTTTTATAACAATTTTTATTCAATAACTTTTTATTACATTATGATATTCTTCAATACGTTAAATGATATATTATTTATAAAATTACTTTAATGAATGTTCAAAATCTCTCATCACATCTCTGGATCATTTTGATCACTCACCATAATTTTATAAATAATATTCAATGTAAGGTCATAAGGAATAACATAATGCAATAAAATATCTTGAATAAAAATAATTGTTATAAAAATACGAGTTAAAATATCTTAAAAAATTGATTTCAAATAAAAAAATTTCAGGCAACAGTTGTTTGTTTTATTATTTATAGTAAAATTTCCTTAGAACATTTAGAGGTTTTTATTTTAAACAAGGTTGACCTTGAAAGAACCTTGAAGACTTCCATCAAATAAAAAATAATTAGTGCTTTTCTCTTTACTCCTTTAAAAAAAAAGTTAGAAGCAATTTTTTCTAAAATCTTTAATTTTCGAGATATTCTAGTTTCTCACCCTCAAACTCAAAGATTTCTAAAAACATAAAAAAAAACCACTTCATAATAAATTAATGCAATACCGGATTTATCCATCCACTATGTATAAAACGACCGCTAGAACTCGTGACTAAATTACGTCATGTAAATAGGTCAGTCAATTGTTTTCTGTTAGCCGTGATTAATGTTTTTTTTTATTACCTCTACTTAAGATGTAGCTTCAAGACTTTCATTTAGCTGGAGGAAATTTTTTTCCATCCACTTGTAAACGTAAATGACTAAACATATTATTTGTGGTTTGTTTCCAGTCCTTTAATTATTTAACTTCTAGACACGTGATTTTTACTCGTGTTTATTTCTTCTTCGTTTATTATCGTCTGAAAACTCTAGGACTATTAAACTATATAAATATTAAAGTTACGTATTTTATTTATATTTCCACTTAGCACTAGTATTCCAAAGTCTATATGTAGCTTTTGCATATGCCCTCTGGAGGGGGGAAAGGGGATTTTATGATCCCCACCACAATCTATAACCATCACTTCTAGATTTTTATATAATAATGCTTAACTTGTTTGTTTTTGTTGTGTTTTTGAGTGGGGGAAGGGGGGGCGGATGGAGGCAGTAATATCATTACTATTAGTCTAAGCACTTGCCGATGCTTCGGAACAGTCTACTTATTATTTATTATTATTATTATTTTTTTTTTCTTACGCTAATGTGAAATGGTTGTGTGATTGTGAGATGAAATGGAAGACCTACAGTTTAACGTGGAATCCGAGCCACGGTGGAGGCCTGGCATTCCTCCCATTCACAAGTTGTGAGTAATACACACCTTGTCAGAGGTGAAGGAAGGGTTTGGAAATCAGATAAATCTGTGCCGGGACCGAGTATTGAACCCCGGACCCTCAGCACTCTACTTTTTATAGGAAGGACCTTAACTTACAGATAGAAAAGTTATTTTATCTACTTTCACGTATTTATACTTCACGTCATGTAATCTACGGCTGTCACGTTTGATATATATTATCAATATCTATAAAATAGTACTAATTATAAAGTAAAATTTATCAAATTTGGCCGCAAAAATATTATGTTTATATTTTATACAAGATCCTTTCTTTGATAATTTGACTGTAGCTCAAACAATGACAAACTTTTCTTGGTCACAGTCAAATGTACTAATAATATAGTCAAAACAATGGACTAATCCCATATGAAATACTTTATCTTGATAGACGATGTAAAAAAAAAACCCTACCAAATGATAAACCAAAAAGCAGCCATGAAAACAAATTTAAATATTTTTCTAAAGGCATCCAACGAAGATATATTTCCGGGTCCTTTATTTTTATTTTTTTAGATTCACCCCGCAAATCGGCCTTCGCTAATCCCTGCCATGACAATGAGTATTATTGTTATTAAATATTAAACTTCCACACAACTTTTAAATCATGGCTACGCCACTGATCTGTGGCTTTTCAACCAATTCACATAGCTTATTAGTTTTAATTCCTTTTGATCACTATTTTATCTCGTAAAGTCCTATTTACAATCATCCCCACTCTGTTAAAATATGCATGGAAAAGTAATACTTGGCTTTGCCCTACATTGTGGTAATGTCGACATTGGGATGTACATGCAATATCACCTCTGAGGGAACTGATTACTTATGGAGAAAATCTTTATCTTCACTCTGCTGTTGCTAAATATCCCCCCTCACTTGTCGGAAGGTGGTGTGTTGGGGTAAGGAGTTACTGGCAACATTGACGAACCGGTGTTGCAAAATTTGTCATATATCCGAGAGGGAAATTAACCATACTAAAACCAGAGAATGACACTTCTGTTTCCCGATAGTTTTATAGCACCGCTTCTTATTACCTGTTCAGGTTGTACGCATATTACTAGTTTCTCTAATGAATTAGGGATGAGCAAGGTTGAATTTAGAGGTTACTGTACCCACGTTCACGTGTAGAGAGAGTGGAAAATAATTTTGAAAACACCACCCTCAGTACACCAGACTGGAATTCGAACCCCGACCTCCGTGTTCTCGGCAATCTAGTCTAACATGAGAGTGACGCCTTAGACCATGTGGACACTGAATCAGATTTCCCCAATAGTAACCAAGCAGTTTCCTCAGAGATATAATAATTTTTCGAGTCTGGGCGAGACCATTTCTACCCAATAGTGGAAAGATTAGCCAGTACCAATGTACCGTTGCCCAAGGGACGCTCGAATGTACTAATCGTACATCCTTTCCTTGGAGGCTCTTTTCATTCCCGATGAGATTATAATAGTGTGTATAAGGATGTGGAACCAGTGGCCAAGGCCGTAGTCAGGGGGGGGTTTCGGGGTTCAAACCCCCTCCGAAATTTTATAAACAAAATATATATGGCTTTATTTATGGTTCAAACAATATCAAAATTAAGGTAAAAGTACAAATTAGGGGGCTGTGTTACCATAAAAAAGCACTTCAGAGATCTTCCAGAGGTATTTAAAATTTAAAAAAATTTCTAGCCTTCGACAGTTATGGTGTTATGTTAACATAAAAAATATTTTAGAGAGCTTCTAGAGCCGTTTAGTAATTAGAATTTATCTTTGCCTCCGATAGTTAGGGGGTAGTGTTGCCATAAAAAACACTTCAGATAGCTTCTAGAACAGTTTTTTATTTAGAATTTTTCCTAGCCTCCATCAATTGGGCGATGGGCTCACCAAACCCCCCCCCTGAAATTATTAGCTGGCTACGGCCTTTCCAGTGGCAACACTTAAACCTAACTTACGCCTAACTAACCAAACCCTAATGACCGTTGGGGTAATTCCCTTTTCTGGGAAAATACCCAAGATACCAGCTGGGAATTGAACCCGGGAGCCCTAAGATCATAGCCAGGTGCACTGACCATTACACAACGTGATAAGTTCCCTTAGAAGTGTAGTGGGCACGTCGAAAATCATACTTTTAAATTTCGCTCTTGTAAATATTTAATAAGAAACATTGGTTATAGTGTAACTCCGGTGGTTACGTGGAGGGATCCTTTTGCCTGATTTTACAACGGCTGAGAGGCAGGAGTTTGAATCTCGGCTCAGTGTACTGACAGAATTACTAAACATTAGTAAAACCGAGGATATACATGGATTTATTGTAGCCGAAAAGCAGAGAGGAAAAAAAAAAAAAAGAATCTCGCAAACAAACAAAAACTAGAATATTTGTGAATTTGAGGTATCTAGCTGTAATGTTTAAATCATCTGTTATTGCCTGGAAGAAAAATCAAACTGAATAATTAAACATGCTGAATCGAAAGCATCTCCCACCTTACCCCATAAAGCTTTAGCCACATAGCGGTTATATATCTACCCATCAATCTCAAATCTTTCCGAATAGATTGAAAAATGACACTTGGACACGAGAATCTAAACTGGGACCTTAGACTTAGCGTGCCAATACTCTCTAATGAGCTTTCCAAGGATCGTCCCGTGCTCAGGTCATTCTTCACTCATGTTTTACGGCAGAGTCTGTGATGGACGTGTGGATATCTTAGGCTACTAAGAGCTTTCATTGATTACCATGTCCAGGTGTCATTTTTCAATTTATTCGAATATAATTAGATAATTATGATCATTCATCTCCCAAGCTTCGCCTTTCTTACATACTTAGTTGCATCGCATTGCTTTTTTCCCATTCCAAACCTTCGCCTTTAGTCACCGATTACATGACTTTGTTAACTATACCCTGATTTTGGGAGGAGAACAGTATCTGCTAGCTACTTAAACAAATTTTTAATATATTCATACATCAATATGTATATACTGCAGCGTCACTTTTTGATAGATATTATCAATACCTATAAAATAACACAAATAATATAGTAAAATATTATAACTGTTAGCCGCAATTAATATATTTATATTTTCTAA
Source organism: Timema podura (assembly GCA_033556935.1). Lineage (NCBI taxonomy): Eukaryota > Metazoa > Arthropoda > Insecta > Phasmatodea > Timematidae > Timema > Timema podura. Next base: position 61,172,412 of record JAVRXN010000011.1, read on the forward strand.
CCTGTTGTTCCAACCAAAATCAGGCTTATAATTCTCTGGCCTTAAGGGAGTTTCCTACCTGTGACGTCATGGCAGATCAAGATAGGACTTCCCATCACAATTAATTTACATTCCATTCAACGAGTATTAAGGATATAACGTTGAAACAAAAACATAAATTCTAATGTAATTCTAAAAATTGTCCTACATTTTCACAAAACTATTTCTATCTTGTAGTAGTAGTTTTTGTGTAAAGGTATTTTTTTTATAAATCATCTACAACTTAGGCTATTTGGCATAGTTATGAAAATGTTCCGTAGATTAAAAAAAATCCGTTATAGCATACGTCTGTTTAGGTTAGTAAACAGGAAAAAGGTAATTTTAAAAAGCAAGTAAATGTTTTCAAGACGCAAATAATAGAGTGACAGTGTAAGCTCGTCAGAGGAAGAGGGAAGTGTCTATCAGTAAATAAACAAGAGACCTCACAGGGTGAACTGCTCATGTTTCCCCCTTTCTTTCTATTTGGTATATTGGTATCTAAGTGTGATAGTGCTTAGGCTGCTTAGATGTTTAAGTAGATGCAACCCGCTTCGCAAAATAGCTTCGAGATCTCCAGTAGGCTATGTCGTTAAGGAACTCGAAAGTTCATTGCTGCAAAACGTAAGCTTTTATTCAACCCTATCCTAAGACACTTTCCATCCAATACCTAACTCGAAAAACCATCTTCCTTCAATTATGTTTTTTAATATTATCCTCCTATAGAGGTCTCGGTCTGCCAAGGGGTATTGTATCTTCAGGTCTATCAACTAAAATTGTGTGTACGTGCCTGTCATAAGCCACGCACGCCACATGAGCATACAGCACCTCAACCTGCGCGTTTGCTTATCCTCAATATGTTTGGGTATGCATACAAAACATGAGGTTCTTCATTATGTAACGTTCTCCATTCTCCTGTTTGTTCATACCTCTTATAAGGCCCCCGTAAGAGACCAGTCAGACTGTCAGTATCAATAAAGTAATAATGAATACTGACAGTCTGGCTGATCATGTAGGGACGAAAATGTTGATGCTATCCGAATTTTCTGATCACATTAGTATCAGTCCATCAGTCTTGCAAGTTGTGGGAGATACTGACAGTAATACTGACTGTGTGCGCGCGCTCGTCAGTATATCCTTCAGTTTCAGTAACAAACATAGACTGCATATGCTTATTTTTTTCTTATCATCCATGTTGTTGCACGTTGCATGCAAGAGCTGATACTGATAAAAAATAACACGAAGAGTGACCGTGTACGGTCTCGTTGTAAATACTGATGCAAACTGTCAGTCTAACTGATCGTGTAGGGGAACTATTAGGCTCGAATAAATTTCTTAAGCACTTTGTTCTCAAAAACTTTCAGTTAATTCTCGTGCTACAAAGTGAGATATCACGCTTCACATTCGTAAATAACAATGGTTAGGATTATAGTTTTGTAGATTCTCAGCTTAATCTTTCAAGATATAAGACTCATTGACAACAGCTTATTAATTGAATAATATCATGTTATTTCCTACATGAATTCTGTTTCAGACCCGTTTAATTTTATTCCTATATGTTAGCACATTTCCCAAGTATTTGAATTTGTTAATTCGACAACTTCTTACTAGTCAATTTTATTAAAAATGAAACTGTATTCTTTAATACTTCAATTTAAATGGTCTGTGAAAATATTGGTTTCTTCTGGAAAATATGAAAAACAAGAATTTAATACTAAGAAAATAGCGGCAACGTAACTGAAGTTTTTTTTTGTAAATAAATATTAATTCCACCTTCAGGTGAATGCAGGTGCACATATTATAGATCATACCTTCCTCATTACTACCATATTAGCGTAGATATGCGTATATTCCGGACCAGGGGTGTACTGGAAGCTTCCATTCCCCGTTTCAAGCGGCCTGGAATCACAAGTTTGACGGACCCTAACATATATTCATAAATATCACTGAAGATTTGTTTCAGTGCAAGCTGAAGTTGGGGTGGGGGCAGGGAGGAAGTATTAATATTTGTACTATCAGTAAATTAACACGAGGTCCTTTTAGCTACATTATCGATAGTTACGTCGCTATTAAGTCAACTTAAAATATAAGCTAGTAATTATTTCTATTGACATGAATAATAATGCTTCTAAATCGTTGGACAATAACTGGAATTATATTTGTAAATATGGTAATTTTGTAAAATGATCCTCCTCCCGCTACTTGTGCAGATTTACAGAGCTAGTAGCAGTTAGTATTCAGTAAACAAACACGCTTTTACGTTTGAATAAGAAATGGCTTATAAACAACACCAAGAAACAACAAACTACATGGTTTTACGTTTAATACCAATGAAACTTTTAATTAATTTTATTTAAAATTGTCAATCAGAATTGATTGTATAGCTTTATTTTAGTTTAAGGTAGTTGCGAGTGTTAAGCTGATCCAGTCCACCCCTGATTACAAGCGTTCTAACCGGCCTCGTGGTATAGTGGTCAGAGCCCCTAGCTGGTGACCTAAAGGTCCCGGGTTTGATTCCCGGATGGTACTGTGGGATTTCTCTCGAAAGTGGAATAATTCCCACGGTCACCAGGGTTTGGTTAATTAGGTTTACGTTAGGTGAGAATCTCCATTGGCCTCACCACGTCATATTCACTTTCATCATCCCCCGTCACCTCTTTCTCATCGGGGCAGGGAAAGAGCCACCACAAAAAGGATATACAAATAGTACAGCCGGGTGTCCCTGAACAACGGTACTTAATTACTGGCTAATCTTTTTGCAAACTGAGCTACAGATTGATGTAACCCAGACCCACCATTTTTATTATTATTATTATTATTATTATTATTATTACAAGCGTTGTAAGAGAGTGATATTGATGACCCCTACTTTCCTCACACTTTTATCGGCTCGAGATCAGAGGACAGGAAGTAAATCCACCTATACTTATTGCGAGAAAGTGGTTCTCTTCCACTTGGATTACAGTATCTTGTGTCTTACATTACATCCGTGGAGGCGGTTCGAGGTCAACGACTCTTTCCGACGCATGAAGCAAGCAAAACAGCATTTTTTACGCTCGGACGGAAGTAAACGCTTCGGTCAGGGAGAAAATACAAATCGCTGTCAGGCCACACACGGCTTAAGATACAATGGTATATGTCGTTTTATGGAACTACTTCTTTAACCTGTCCAGGCTTATACTCCCTTTTGCCCTTTACCTAAAACCACCATATTTTGTCATGTCAATAATAAAGAATGAAAGAAAACGGCGAAACTTTTAATCTCAAGGTAAAAGAGAAAGGCTCGCTGCTGATTCTTAAATATCTTAAAGTTTTATGTTGCGAGTCTATCAAAAAAATTACTGCACTTGTTGGAGAAAGGTTGGATCTAGAATCTTTTTCATCAAGGCTAGTCTTATACTCCACAAGTATGCTTAAAAAGTGGTTGAAAATTAGCTAATGTTACATTTTCACACATTCTTTTCTATTAATCAATCTAAAACTATAGGATTAATTAAGAAAAAAAAAAGCCCTGTTGGAATCTTTCGACTTTATTTTGGCGTGAACCATATTTTAAAATAACGCATTGTAGAATTAAATATTGTGCTAGATCTGAACGTCTATGCGAAAATTTCTCGCTTAACGAGGTGGCCCGCATAAGGTCTGTATATAATTTTTTACTCAATAATAAGATATTCGTTCTATAGATGCGTTTATCTTTGTTTTGTACAGTACATACAGTAATTATAACAGTTCTTGAATATCTGTAATGGACATCGTGCTATTTGACCAGGACATTAGGGAAAGGCCTGTATCTTCATTTAAAAAGTTTCTCATCAAATTTGCTCGTGAGAAATGACAAATGTCTAAGCACTGTTGATTTTACTATGAGTAGAAAATTAAACTAAACGAATCTACTAAAGCAATTAAAAAAATTATTTTGGCCAATAATACAAATTTATGAAAACTTCGTTCCCTTTCATCTCATCTTAAGAGCCTTTCGCTACGGGAAATTAATAGTTTATTTTAAAATTTTAAAATGATGGTTTTAAATTTTGATGTAATTTTGAAAATATGGCAAAATGATTTCAAAAGTCTCAATTCCACTATTTTATAAATTTAGAACACACAAAATAGCTCCACGATGTAACGTCTTGTTCAAGCTGGACTTCTTACCTAAGTGGGGTGAGACGGGCTATTAAAATGATAAAATGTTTTGCCTTTAGCCCGTGTCTTACTACCCGTCCTCATATTCGCACTGATTTTATAGGAATAAATAAAGTAGAACATAGAGAAGGCATACCCATATTTGCAGGTAAGAAAAGTTTAAAACCCTAAAGGGAAAAAAACCCATCAATATACCTGGCTGGAATTCGATCCCTGACCTCTTAAAAGCTAGACCCCAATATAAGATGAGACTGACACCTTTGTCATCGTGTCCAGTGGTACTGGCACTTACCAAATCTATTAGTGGATTAATCTGTAAGGTAGGGAGGTTAACTTAGAATAAATGCACGCGCATTAGCGTGATGGGAAACCACAGTGATAAATCACATGTGGAAAACCACGACCAGTGCCGAGATTCGAACCTCTATCTCCCCGTCACAGGAAATCCATTCCAGTGTGAATCTGGTACCCTAGACTGTGTGAAAGGCTGTAATAGTCTATGTGTTATCTGGCCTACAAGCTTGAAGAATCGCATTCTTAAGGCGGACAATTAATGAGAATAATTGGAGGGGTTCTAAGTCAGCTATAATAATGAGGTCACCACTGTTAATAGCACCTTTGAGTTAACAGTACTTGCAACGGTAGATCCACACTGTAGGCAGGTGGTATTCAATTTGGGGAACGCGTACCCCTAAGGGTATACGAATACATTTTAAGGAGTACGTCATAGTGTATTTATAATTTAGAACTGTATCTTGGAAGTAATCTATTTTAATTATTTTAGACATAAATTATATAATATAATATATAACTTGCATTATGCATTAACAATTTTGGGAGCAAAAAGTTGAAAAAATATATATCTGGGGGTACGTGAACAAAAAAAAAAGTTGAATACAACTGCTTTAAGCAGTCAGTCCCACAATCGGCAATTACCCGTGCCGCATAGGTCAAGCTTCGAATGTCGACCGGGTACACTGTTTATTTTCTAATTTGTGTTTTATCCCTATTTTTTCTCTCTCTCCTTTCAATACTGATGCGGGTGCATTACATCAAGATTTCTCTCCTAATCTCTACTCGTTAGAATAAGTCCTTAATAACCTTGATGTAGGCCTAAGCTTCATGTGCATGCAAAGTGTTAAAAGTGCCTGAAAAAACTGGCCACAGAAATTAAATGATATATATATATATATATAATATATATATAATATATTTATATATATATATATAATATGCTATATAATATATATAATATTATATATGTATATATCTGTAAATTCTATGTTGTACCCTTCACTTACCCTGGAAGGTAGCAAACTTACTTTACTTAGTTCCACTATGGTGTAGCTTATAAGATATGGCCATAGTGTAGTAGTCCACCAAAGTAAGACTGTTTGTCACCTTTCCTGATAAACAGACTATACATAAAAAGAGCTCAAAATATTTCATGGACGTTTAATACGTATACAACTAAAACGTCCACAAACATGTACACTTGACTTTAATAAAAGTTAGATCCTGTGAGACAACAACCAATTAACACAATTTATTATGTGCGGATAACAGTTGGTTCATGTTTTCCGGTGACTAAAAGATCAGAGTTCGAATCCCGGTCGGTTGTACTGAGAATGTTGTTAACTCAATTATTTACCACTTTCTCTCAACGCAAATGAAGGTACATTTCCTCTAAAACTCTACCTTCGTCATTCTCATAGTACTAGTGAAATAAATGTGTTCGTATAGCTCGGACTGTTACAAAAACACGTCAGAAAAATAAAAAATACCTTTTGTTTAAAAGAAATTACCTCATCTTACTACTTTTTCAGATTAAACGCATATAAAAAATAGTCTAAAGGGGTATGGATGAGAAAGGTAGCATTTTAAAGGTAATCTACCCACATTTGCTTGAAAGAAGAGTGGGAAACCATTTAGTAAAAATAAGCCTCAGTAAAGCCTACCGGGATTTGAACCGTGATCTCCCCGTCATCAGCAACCCAGTTTAACACGAGAGTGATACCTTAGACCTTTCAGCCACTTAAGCGGGTACATCTACTAGCCACAACTCCTTTATCACCGACACCTGCCCACTTTAATCTTAACACTACCCAAGCCTGAAAAAGTTCGTGCCTACCTAACAAGAAAATACGTTAAATACCTTCGCCAAGGCAATCTGTACGCTACATGAGAGATACACAAAATTCCACTTTCACTTCTAAGAGTGACGTTCAATGCCACAACTCTTGCATTATGAAAGTGTGTAATATTCCAAACGCTTGAAGGTGGATTCGCTAGCACCCGGTGCACTGACATGTATGTATACGAATTATGAATATTAATTTACTCTAGTTTTTTTTGTTTGTGTTTCAATTGATTGTACTTTCTAAACGCCCAGGCTACTCAGCACACAAGCTACAAAGAAATTTAGTTTAGGATACTTCACCTATAAGTAAACAGTACGTCTAGAATGTAGATATGTGTTATAGGCTATTACATTTATTGTTATACTGCTGAAAATAGCATGTCACCCGCTTTGGTGACCACGTGGTCTGGGGCGTCACTCTCGCAATAGACTAGAATGCCGGTGACGGGGAGATCGAGGTTAGAATCTCGGTCGGGTGTACCGAGGTTAGTTTTTCCAACATGGCTTTACACTTTATTCATGCAAATGCAAGTACACTTCCTTGAAATATAGCCTTCCTTAGCCCCAAAACCATTAGTGTAATTACTACATAAGTGAAATAACCGAACGGGTAGTAAGACTCGTATCTGGTGGTTACTAACATTATTAAAACAATTTTAATATAATCATACATCAAGTCATGTTATCTGCAGATGTCACCTTTCATAAATATTATCAATAACTATAAAATAACACAAACAATAAAGCAAAATGTTTTAAATTAATGTTGGCCATGAGAAATATGTTTGAATTTTACAAACTGTTCTTCCAACAAAAATCAGTGCATATTTCAAGCAGCCAGATATTTATTATAAAGCATATTTATATATGTATATATATAATCAATTTCAATATGTTTATTACAAGATAATATACCTAATACTAAACACCTAACTCACGTCTACATACATAGAAAACTTTAGGAGACCGTTTACACATAATATTTATTTTATTTGAGGTATTCATCTTAAAACTTCTGAACCAACTGATTATATTAACACATGACCTATAAAATAACTTAAATCTAGAACAGACACAGCATCCAGCCCTAAGCAGTTACTTCATCACTGTTAAATGGAAAACACATTTCACCAATGATACGTTGTTCAGTCAAACCGGTAGTCGAACCCCAGTCAGTAGACAGAGAAGCTACTGACTGAGCTGATAAGACATCAGACTACACCTAGCAGATAGGCTTACACCATAAATTGAACCAGTAATGTCTTGAAAACGTTTATTTGAGCTGTAAATGATGATCGGAAATTCTGACTCATATTAATTTGATAAAATATGGCTATTGATATCAACGAGATTAGGTTGTTTTTTTTTAGGTTGTAAATTTACTCTTTCGTTTTGGTCTTTCAATATCATGGTTAATTTTAAGACTTATATTTAAGTTACGAAAATAATTGTTTAACACTAGCCTTTAATTGAACATAATTCTAGTAGAATAAACATATCTATCAAATCAAACGTCACATATATTAAAATAATCACTTAAAATATGAATATTATTTTGCTGATTAGTTAAAGTAAATATAAAATCATTAATGTAACCTAGACTGAAACCATTAGCCTATATTTTTTCGATTGAATGTTATTGACATGTTTCTCAAATCACGAACATCCTGTATTGAAACAATATGTCAAGTCTGACGCCATCAAACTTTGGAACAATATCAACCTCGAGGTAATAAAGAATTGGGTTCTGATAAGAAAATCTGTTCAGTAATTAATTTTGAATTAAACTCAAATCTATTGTTTTGGAAAACTAAAAGCTAGAGTTTGCTTTCTTTAATGAATGGTTTTAACCCTGTGATAACTTCTAATATTATTCATTTTTAATTTTTGTTCTACGATCACTATTGATGCACTTGATACGTTATGAACATGGAATAAAAATTTAGAATACATGATAATGTATATAATACACAGAAAATACATTAATGAACGTAGAACAAATGTTAAGAATAAATAATATTACAAATTGTCATAATCATTACTAACCTAAAACATAAAAACATAAATATATTCCCAAATCCCACAAATGTAGTATAAGACATATTTGCTCTTTTTTTTAACTCCTTTTAACCCACAGTCTCAAATATCTAGTAGGCAGCTATGAACGTAACTGGATAAGAAACAAATTGCTATAATGATTTGGCACTTTTTACTGAGTAATTCTTTTTCTCGTTAGACACAATAATATTAAATCTAGCTCAAGCATGTCTAGGTCAAATACAACTTTAATTTTTACACCAAAATATTCTTTTAGAAAATAAAAACCTTTTCTACGGCCAACATTGATATTATTTTACTGTACTATTAGTATTATTAATTAGAATTGATATTATCTATCAAAAGTGACTGCTGAAAATCACATTATTCTATGCATTAATGTGTTAAAATTTGACTGTAGGTAAAATACATGGTTGAGATTCAATCATCATTATCAACTGTTTCCCACCTGTAGCTGGGTAACTTTAGTAAAATCCCTCCATCTTCTCTTTTATTAAACCAATATTACTAATTTAATTATTCAACTCTTCTTCTCTCACTTGCACACTTTATGTTATATGTTCCTATTTATTGATCTCCCTTGCGGTCTTTTTCCTACATGCTTCATTTTCATTATTTTCTTTGTTGTTGTCTCCTTTTCCATCCTCATTAAATGATCATATTATCACAACCTTGCTTCCTCTACTATATCATATAGGCTACTCCTTGTACTCCCACTCATTCCCGAACAGTTTCATTCCTAATCCTTTTTCTTCTCGTGACAGCTAAAATGCTCCTCATAAATCTCATTACCATGACTTTCACTTTCCTAGTCTCTCTTACATCCAATCTCCATGTTTATGTTGCATATGTGAAAATGGATACAAAGTGCACCCTGTACAACACTTCCTTACACTTCAAGGGCATAACAGGTATCTTACACACCTATAGAACAACTCCCCCCGCTGCCCTCTTCTTATTAGATCCTCTTTACTCCCACCCTACACCTCAATAACGCTTCCAATATATATAATTGTTTAGATTAATGAGTGAAATTTAGGACTGGTCAAGAAATATTCAACTGAACGGATGGAAATACCTTGATATATAGGTATAAAACATATATTGCCTGTTTATTTTCTGTTGAATCCTCATCGTGCTCCTTTTTCTGTAAGACCTTTTTTTTCTACCACAATCCTACTATACAGGGTGTTTGGAAACTCATAGATCAAACTGCACATATATCTTGTTTGAACAAAAAGTAATACATAATTTATATACACTTGCATCCAGAAAACTATGCTAGTACCATTAAATTGTGTTCAAAGTTTCGGCGTACAGCACTGGGGAGCAAAGCTGTTCAAGCATGCGTGCACAACAAGTTGCATAGGAGCTAGGTGCGCGGCACTGCACATGTAATAATGGCAAGTGCTTTCTGTTTTGTAGGACCCTCAGAACATATTCGCATTTATATATGGGCTGGTGTGTTTACTATTAATTGTGGTATGTTCTGCTGCGTGCTGCAAGATGTCGAGGTGTGTAGTGCCACGCACCAAACTCCTATTTAACCTGTTTACACGTATGCTTGAACAGCTTTGATCTCCTGGCGCTCTGTGCCGAAACTTAAAACACAATTTAATGGTACGAGCATAGTTTTCCGGATGTAAGTGTATTGAGATTTTGTATTACGTTTGGTACAAACAAGCTATAGGTGTGAAGTTTGAGCTTTGAGTTTTCCAAACTCCCTGTTTAGTAGTAATTTTGTAGAAAAAACGCCTTTTTTGACTCTTATTTCTATCAAAATCAGAGTATATTTAGTTGCTATTAATTAAAATCTTTTCAGAATGTTGAGTGTATTCGGTGAGGTGGAAAAGTTCAATGACCCTGTAGACAGGAACATACCTGGAGACGACGAGGATATTTTGGAACCTCGTTTTCTGGGTTAGACCTGGAACCACCTCCAGATCATCTTCTTCAATATGCCAGGCTCCATCTTGAGGAACTGCCTGACACCAAGGAAAGCGTTATTCAGGAGTTTAAGGATTTTATATACGGTGAGTTTCACCTTAAACCAACTTTGTTTCTGATTCAGTATATAAAGTTCCATTTTTAGGAGTATTCAGATAGCAGGTAAAACTTTATGTATAGGTTTTAAGGACATTATAACGTTACTTTACAATAACAGCACCAAAATATGAAATAGTATTGTAAGAATTTAGCTCTTTATTAATAATATAATTAAGATAAGTTCGGATTTCATATTATATATGTTTTATTTTGTGCATATATTATAACTCTAGATAAATGAGTTTGGACCCTTTACTCTATTGTTTAAACTATCAAGGTATCCATGTGTGTCACTAAGAGATGAATAGTAAATGGACTGTACAGTTATACCGGTTTACAACGCCGTAGCCAGTCGATAATTTCAGGGAGGATTTGGTGGGCACATCCCTCAATTGTTGAGGCTAGAAAAAATTCTAACTGATAAACAGTTCTAGAAGTTATCTGAAGTGTTATTTTTGGCAACATGACCCCCTAACTGCCAAATGCTAGGAAAAAAATCTAAACATTAAACATTTCTAGACGTTATCTGAAGTGTTTTTTTTTTTTGCAACATAGCACCAAAACTGCCGAAGGATAGGAAAAATTCTAAATATTAAACACCTCTGGAAGCTATCTGAAGTGTTTTTTTTTATGCCATAATAGCCCCCTATTTGCCAAGGCTAGGACAATTTCTAGATATTAAACATCTGTAGAAGTTATCTGAAGTGGTTTTGCTTTTGCAACATAACACCAAAACTGTTGGAGGCTAGAAAAAATTCTAATAAATAAACATCTAGAAGCTATCTGAAGTGTTTTTTATTGGCGCCATAATTGCGAAGTTAGGAAAAATTCTAAATACTAAACAACTCTAGAAGCTCTCTGAAGTGCTTTTTTATAACAACCCCTATTGTGTACTTTTATCTTAATTTTGGTATTGTTTGAACCATAAATAAAGCCATATATATTTGTTCATAAAATTTCGGGGGGGGGGGGAGCTATCCAGGGGTCGTCCCGTGCCCCGGGTCATTATTCACTCATATTTTAAGTCAGAGTCTTTAAAAGACGTGCGAAATCGTCAGCTACAGTACATATGTGTGATCAATTAAAATCATGAACTATCAGATAACACAGCCATCATCGACTCTGGAGGGTTTAGGGCTTTATATTTCGTTATCTGATAGCTTGTGATATTAATTGGTCACTCAATGTAGCTGACGATTTCTGCACGTCCATCACAAATTTGCTCTTAAAATATGAGTGAAGAATGACCCTGGGCATGGGACGATTCCTGGATAACTCAGTGGTAGAACATTTGGCATACCAAGCCAAAGGTCTGGGTTCGATTCATGTAGCCAATTGTAATTTTTCAATTTAGATAATACAGTAGACTCACGATTAACAGAGGTAATTGGGACCGATTTTACTTCAGATAAGAACAAACTGGAATGTTACGGAGCGTGTAGGATTTGTAGGTTATAATAAATTACACATTGTTTGTAAGTTTAAAATTATTAATTTATGAAAACACATTACATTACAAATTATTACATTTATTGTAATATAGAGTCAAGTTAAATTTGCATACATATTGTGTTAACTTTGGACACTTTGACAGAATGAGTACTCGGTTAACACGTATCTTTGGGGCTCGGATAATCGCGAGTCTACTGTGTAATCATATTCACTACAGATTCTATTATTGGGCTAGGTACTGTAGCGATGTTTAAAACCATGGATAATAATATGGATATCTCAGCCGTTATATCAAGGAAAGGTTGAAACAATGATTCAGAGAATGGTTCCTTGTCTATAAAATATTTTTAAATAAACATTTTAATCTCCTTTAGGAATATAACACTTAATTAAAGCACGTACCTTCTGTATTAATATAGCTAAGAATATCAAACTCAATCATTTGATACAACTAAGTTTACTATTTGAGTAAACCAAACACAAATGTTAAATTATTTTTAGAAAGTAACTACCGATATTGAAACAAGGTCTATTAGTAGCCTTTGAACTTAAAAGAAAGACTCTCGTAACTCTGGCCTTCCAACATTTTTCTTTAACAAAAAGAAATATAAAGGATTTTCATTATTTTCAGAAAGAGGAGACGTAATGCCACATAGAATGGATGATCCTTTTCTCGTCAGGTTTCTAAGAGCACGAAGGTTCAACGTGGAAAAAGCTTACCGTCTGGTGAGCATGGTATCTATAAGATAATTCGCTTTGCTCGTTGGGGGCTCCGCCCCAAACTTCCAGTGAGCTTTCTTTGCAAGTGGATGTAAACCAATGTAATTTTAGAGCCGTTTTTTGATAGGTCTTACCGTTTAGCCACAAGAGACCTCCAAAGAAAGGTCCGCACCGACTTTAAAGTTGCTCCGACATTTTGAATTTTTTTCGGAGGCTAAATTTTTTTTAAAAACTTTTTGGGATTTTACCGTCGGTTACAGGCTAGAAGCTATAAGTTTGCCAAATTTAAAGTTTCTAGCTCATCTGGAAATGGGCAAATATTAATGTCAGTGAGTGAGTGAGTCAGCCATGTGGCTTTATAGTAGTATAATTAACAGAGAAGGCAATATTGTAATAGTATTTGTGTTATGTGGCTAATGAAAATGACCGGATGTGTTACTCAAACATTTGGTTCATAAATTTTATAGCACCGGGTCTTACTAACCGTTCGGGTTATACGCCTATTTTCTAATTACTCTAAAGTGTTAGGCATTAAGAAGGCTTAATTTATATAAAGTGCACCCACATATGTGTGAAGAGAGAGTGGAAAACAATTTATGAATAAACCACCCTCAGTGCACCCAACCGGGATTGAGACCCAATCTCCCCGTCTTCGGCAGACTAGTCTACTGAGAGAGTAACGCGTTAGATCACGTGGTCACCGAAGCGAGTCGTTAATCATCCGATTTGGAAGGAAAGTAGGGAATGGTGGGGGCCATCGGTTCCTTCCTGGAGGGATTCAAATATTCAAAGCAATGAGTGAAAAACTCGTTCAATAAAAGTAAATTTGATTATTGGTCAGCGACCTTTTTCAAACAAGAGAGCTGATTTAACGACTTTTTTTTTTTTAGCACCGCGTCTTACTACCCGTTTGGGTTATATGCTTATGTACTAATTATTCTAATGGTTTAAGGGATTAGGAAGGATATATTTATAAGCAATGTATACACATTTGCGTAGAGGCAGAGTGGAAAATAATTTTGGAGGAAACCACACTCAGTAGGTTACACCTGATCGAGATTCGAACCTTGATCACCCAGCTATGGGCAGTCTAGTCTACTGTGGGAATAGCGCGTTAGACCACGTGGCCACCAAAGCGGGCTACTAACAATATTGAAACCAACAGTTCAATTTTCAAAGGAAAGGCCTTATGTGAAAACTAAAAAAAAGATTCGATCTACTTTCACGTATTTTCTTATATCAAATCATGTGATCTGCAGCTGTCACTTTTGATAGATATTTTCAATACATTTGACTGTAAACTATCACTAGTAATATACTAAAATTTTGCCAATGCTATTTGCATGAACATTTTTATTTTCTAAATGGACCTTCCTTTGATAATTGGACTGTACATACGTTAGAAATACATATTTTATAGGCTATGTTGACTTGAAATTGGAAATGAGATCCTTGTGTCCCATTTATGTTTCCAGATGACAAGATATTATCAGTTCAAAGAAAACAACCCAGAGATGCACGATGAAGTAAATCCTTTTCATCTGAAATTCATTGGGGATGATGACGTTCTGTCAGTCTTGCCCTACAGAGAACAGACAGGACGGCGAATTATGATTTACAAGATTGGTGAGAGAAACATTTCTTGAAATCAATTCTTTAAACTTTATAAGAGACCACCGAAGATTTCAAACTGACGGTAAATTCAAATACATTCATAGGTAGGTCGAACCTTGGCAGACGTGGAACCCTGGGAAAACTTTGTTTTTTTTTGTAGTCTTCAGTTATATGCATTCCCCCCACTCCCCCCTAAAAATAATAATCAAAAAACTTATTTTTGTTTAATATTACTACACTGGATACTATGGGTGATGGAACTGCATGGTTACTATTGGGTAACAGAGTTTTCATTCTCTCGTTTTTATGTGGTCAATCTTCCCTCAAATATAAGAGAAGCTTCTCAACTTTTGTTAGTCGAGGTTGCCAGTAACTACTTCTTACCAGGAAGTCGAACCGGAACAGGAACCGGAACCTATAACAGAAATTAACATGTATTTTTAAGGAACCGGAACCGGGATTGGAACACAGAGATCACTATTCCTAAGAATCGGAACCGGAATTGGAACCGTTAAATGATTTTAGGTTCATAAAGTCTTTATCAAAATTAAGGCACAAGTACAAATTAAGAGTTTGTGTTACTATGTAAAGCACTTCAGATACCTTCTAGAGGTGTTTAATATTTATAATTTCTCCTTGCCTTCAGCATTTAGGTAGTAATGTTGCTATAAAACCACTTAAAATAGCTTCTATAGGTGTTTACTATTAAGAATTATTTCTAGCCTTCAGCAGTTAAAGTGTTATGATGTCATAAAAAAACACTTCAGATAGCCTTTAGAGGTGTTTAATATCTAAAATATTTTTCCTAACCCTCGGCAGTTAAGGGGTTATGTTGCTATTAAAAAACACTTCAGTTAACTTCTAGATGTGTTTAATATTTATAAATTTTCCTAGCCTTCAGCAGTTATGGAGTTATATTGCTATAAAAACACTTGAGACAGCTTTTAGAACGGTTTATAATTTATAATTTTTTTCTAGCTTCCAGCAATT
Organism: Timema podura; assembly: GCA_033556935.1. Lineage (NCBI taxonomy): Eukaryota > Metazoa > Arthropoda > Insecta > Phasmatodea > Timematidae > Timema > Timema podura. Next base: position 61,187,593 of record JAVRXN010000011.1, read on the forward strand.
GGGTGATGTGCCCACCAAACCACCCCTGAAATTATAGGCTGTCTATGGCCTTGTAGCTGTGTCAAGTTTGAATTAAATCGGCTATTGCGTTGAAAAAGTTACCGTGAGACATGTCTACTACAGACAGAAAAAATGCAAATTGGTGAAGTTAAAACGGAGAACTAGCTTCACTCGTTCAATATATCAAACACAATTATTATTATTATTATTTATTTTTATACTCTGACAGTATTTTCCAGATCGCCTATACAGGGAGCCTATTATACGAATGCCCTCAAAACGTGGAGCCCTGTGTGGCTGCAAAGTGTGCACAGCCCTAAAGGTGTCCCTGTTCATAAGTGTCCTAAATATTAAGATTAGTTTGTTAAATAATCCGGTCTTTTATTTTTTAGTAGGAAATACCTTATCTTACACATCAGGTCATGTGATATGCTGATGTGGCTTTTAATGTCTATTATCAACACGCATACAATATCAAAGTGCTATAAATATTACAAATACCTATAATATAACACTAATAAAATGGTAAGCTGTAGTAAATGTTGGCTCTGAAAAAAAGTGTTTTGTATTGTTTAAAAGGCCCTTTATATGAAAATTGGACTGTATATGTGTGTAATGTTCACAGGAAATTGGAATCCAAGTTTGTACTCAATGGACGAGATCATGAAAGCCACGGTTGCTGTTCTCGAATGTGCCATCCTGGAAGAGAGGGCTCAGATACTCGGGGGGATTTGCCTTATCGACATGGGTAACGTCAGCTTACAGCACGCCTGGAACATAACCCCCAGCATAGCCTCCAAAATCGTGGAGTTGATGGTGGTCTGTACAACATACTCAAAAACCTAAACAGTTATTACTTACCCACTACAGCAGGGGATCCCGAATTTCTTAGACTGAAGGAGCCTTTGCACTAGAATAATAATAATAATATTTAGCACCGCGTCTTACTACCCGTTCGGGTTATACGCCTAAGTACTAATTACGCTAATGGATTAGGAATTGGGAGGGTTGAATTTAGAGGAAGTGAACCCGCATTTGCGTGGAGAGAAAGTGGAAAACCATTTAGGAAAAACTACTCCCAGTTCACCCGACCGAGATTTGAACCTCGATCTCCCCGTCCTTGGCGGCCGAGCTCAACACGACTAGCGCGTTAGCCAACTACGCCACCGAGGCGGGTCTTTGCACTAGAAAAATACATGCTTATAATTATTTAAATTTATCAAAACTTATAAATCTTTACATTATTTAATTCACTATCTTCTTGGGTGTTCAGGATTAATAACAATGAAACATAAACATAGAGTGATATAACAAAGATGAAGTGTCTTATATGTGCGATAGTTTGTGTCCTATCATCTTGGAATGAGATATTTTCTCCCCAGTAAAACATGATATGTATATATATATATATATCAAATTATTCACTCTTTTGCTTTAAAAGAAACAGCACAGTAAAACATATTTTATATATATATATATATATAATATCTCAAATTATTCAGTATCTTGATTAAAATGAAACAATTTTTTTAAAATTTTTTCTGGCATTCTACCACTGGTTTGGGTTTATTATCGTTGGGCAAAGGTTTTCTCAAATCTGTCATCTCTGATTTCAGACAAGTTTCCCTGTGCGGACTCACGCTATCCATATCGTGAACCAATCCTGGGTGTTCGACATTATATACACTATTTTTAGGCCTATGCTCGACGAAAGAATGAAGGAAAAGGTACGGCAAGATAGAGAAAAAGCGATTTAGTAGCATATACTTTTTTATTATTTAACCTGCTGTGTTTCTAGTGTTTCTTTTCTTGATCATAACCAACCTAACCAATATAACTCTTTTGAGGCTATAACTAATGTACCCCTTTTGAGGTTATAACATAACCAACATAAATCTTCCAGCTAGTTATAAATAAAGGAATCAAATACCGTACTTTATATTTTGTAAAGTATAAACAGCGGTTTGCCTTTTTTAATAAAGCTTAATTGGTAAGCCAAACAAAGCCGGAACAAAGGGAAGAAAAGTTTATAAAGTTACATGACATCAAGTCAAAACACTGTGTTACTTTGTTTATCATACTTAAGTTTTAATATTATATAAAACAAATTTCATAGCTAGAAAAACTCAGTGGTACGGCGCGTACCCTTGAGGGTACACATATCACAGTTTGGGAAGTTCTGTAATAATTTAATGACACAAGCTTGTCATTTTCAGCCAATGTTTGTAATAAAGAACCTTGTGCCAGCTGTCACTGTTACATCAAATTGAGTGGCAACTATATACCATAGTGTTTGTTATTCAACACCTTAGTTTAGTTGGTAGCACATCTGTCTTCTGAGCTAACCATTCGAATCCCAGCTCAACGAAACATTTTATAGTCAGTAAATTGAGTCTATCTCTCCTTGAACGATGATGGATTTACACCCGGATATCTGGATGTTGTTTTTGTTCTAGAATTAAGATTTTTTTTAAACTCTTTTAACTCATTTTTATATCATCTTAGTACGTGTCATAGATATACGCTTTTTAATTATCTAATGGTATAGATATGAGCAAGGTATAAACTAGTGGAAATATACCTGCATTCACTAGTAGGGAGAGTGGGAAATTATTTATGAAATAAATCTCTCAGTTCACTTGGTTGGGATTTAACCCCCAAATTTCTCCTCACAGGCAAACTAGATTTGATGAACACGCCACCTAGTCTCCGTGCCCATTAATATTGGTTTTATAAGATATATCGATTCTGAAAATGGCCTTAGTAAATAAAGTGCACTTCTTAGTATTAGTATTAGTACCCACATTTGTGTGATGAGAGAGAAGGGGGGGGGGGAAACCATTTAAGAAAAACCACCCTCAGTAGACCCGACCGGGATCAAAGCTCGATCTCCCCGTCATCGTCAGTCTAGTATACTGCAAGAGTTGTGCCGTAGACCATGTGGCCACCGAAGTGGTTAACACTTTTTGTTGTTTGGGAAGCTGTGTCACTTAAGTGTTTAATAAATAATAATTATATTGTAAATACAAAGATGAAAATTATATCTAACTATCTAATTATATCTATAGGCCCTATTACTATAACTATAAAGGCCTATATTTATTTTTGGGTGGTTGAGAAGAGAGAGAGAGAAAGATATGTGTATGTATGTGTGTGGAGGTATTGGTGGGTTTTATATTACATTACGAAATGTACAGATTAATCGTGACCATTGACTATTAAAAATAATATAATTTAATAGAGTTTGACATTCTTGATATTATGTTACACACACTAGTTCAAATGATTTGAATCTTTAATACTATACTAAGAGCCATTTCAGATTTTATATATAAATATTGAATCCCCTTTTTGAGGAGTACCTCAATTCCAAAAGGGACTCAAAATTCTTAGGGGGATAGAGGGTTCGCAACTCCTAGACCTCTACTTTTCTATGCCCATGGAAGAGTTAAACCATTGTGCAAGTCAGATGTCAATGTGCCCCTGTGTAGTATACCGTGAGTTTACAACCTGTACGGAATAAAAATAAAATATACTTTGTTTCAGATCTATTTCCACGGGGATGACCTCGATTCCCTCCATGCTCATATAGACCCCAAGTTTCTTCCGGCACGTTACGGCGGCGTGCAGCCTGATTTCAGCTACATGGACTGGATGGACTCAATAAGGAACAATCCTCGCATTGTCAGAGGTCAGTGAATTTACCTTATACTCTTCCTTGCTCCTAAAATCTAGTTCTTGAGCTGGGTAACTTTTATCGCATAAATTGGTTGGGATATATTTGAGTTTACATTTTATGACCTTCTTTCTAAAACTTAATTTTATTTTACCTGATTCGGTGTAAGAATGGTCTAAGGCGCTACTATCACAGTAAATTAGACTGCCGATGACGGGGAGATCGAGGTTCAAATCTCGGTTGGGTGTACTGAGGTTTTTTTTTACACAATCGTTTTCCACTCTCCCTCCACGCAAATTAGGGTACACTTCCTCTACATATTACCTGCCTAGTCCCCAAAACCAAGGTTATATCTTCTTTGTTATTAGTTTCTCTATTCCCTTCTCCTAATTTTATATCAGCTTAAGTCTTCTATTATCTTCAGGTCTTTATTTTTTAGATATTCTCAAACTTTCCGATAGTATGGATTAAAATCAATCATCTTTATTACAAATAAGACCTAAGATAGTGTAACATTATCGAAACATGTCATTGTAATAGAAGACTAAAGCTGATATAAAATAAGGAGAAGGGGATACAAGATAGTAACAAAGAAGATAGAATACTTATACTTAACACCGCATCTTACTACCCGTTCGGGCTATACGCTTAAGAACTAATTACGCTAATGGGCTAGAAATTGGGAAGGTTAAATAGAGGAAGTTAGCCCGCACTTGCCTGGAGGAAGAGTGGAAAACCATTTAGGAAAAACCACCCCAAGTTCACCCGAGCGAAATTTGAACCTTGATCTCCCCGTCCTCGGCAGTCTAGCTCAAAACGAAACTATCGCGTTATCTAATTAGGCCACTGAGGCTTGTAAGAAGATATAAACTAATCATTTATTACTTCTTACCAAATAAATATGAAGATTATAAATCATATAGTTCTACACTATTTCCTTTGTTACTGATATGGTAATCAGCTGGTATGACTGTATCAACCCAGTATTAGATAATTTAATTTATTAATGTTTTTTCAATTGAAAATACGCATAAAATTAAGTTTTTCATATATTGGTTTTAAAATAAAATAAAATAAAATTCAAAAGCTAAATCTCTTTATATTTTTTTAGAGTTCTGGTAAACAAAAATAAATAAAATGATTTCGTGTTCAAATGAAACTCTGAATTATACACAAATTGTATGACTATTAATTTCCTTAATTATTTGTATTTTTATATAACTATCTTGTATTTTATAGAAAATTATGTCTTAATATTACTAAGAACAGGAAATCTTATTTTTCTAAAACCAAAATTGAAACTTTTAAAATTTTGTTTGGAGAAACGAAATAAGAACTAATAGGTATTTCGGTTCAACTCTCTGCTACACGTGCTAATGGGAGGTTATAGGTTATGGTCCTATTGTTATGGGATGGAGAAGGTTGAATTTAGAAGAATTGAAACTACATTTGTTTGGAGAGAGAGAAAAATAGTTTTAAGGTAAAAACCTTATTAAATGTGACTAGGAGCCCCAATATCCCCATCATCGGCAGTATAGTCTGTTGAGAGAGTGACATCTAAGATCATTTGACAATTAATAAATAGAAAATTAACGCTGTAGTATATATTAATAACATTTAAAACATATTAAATTATGAGGTATTTTTCAAAAATATATCACAGTTAACATAGCTCTAAATTTTCTTACTGTAAAATATATTTAAATAATATTACAATTCACATCAAAAGTTAAACAAAGACAAATGACTTGACTACTTTTTCATAAATTTATGTCTCCAAATCAAAGTATTGATTTGTATCAACCTTTTTGGCTTTTAATTAAAATAGAAAACTCAGACAATTTTTGATTATTGATCCAAAACTTTAAATTATTTTAAAGTTTCTTTCTTAAATATCTTAAAATTTGAATTGTGTTTCAAATATTAAACAGTCCTAAAGAGCTTCAAACAATAATTCCATACGAAAACTTACATTTTGCCATATATTTCCTTTTTCAAATTTAGACAATTATTTAATAGCTGTACTTTCACGTATTCATGTCATGTCATGTCATGTCATGTTATCTGTAGCTGTCAACTGTGACCTATTATCAACGCCTAAAATATAGCACTGATAAAATAGTAAAATTTCGTCAATTTTGGCCGCGAAAAGTATGTTTGTATCAATTTGGTGTGCACCGCGCCCTATTACCTATATGGTATATCCACACTTAATTAAACTAATTGATGAAGATGAGGAAGTTAAGCATATAAGATAAATTCCTACACATTTTCATGGAGAGAAAGTAAGAAACGAATTAGGAAAATAAACCCCCTTAATACACCCAAAAACCCCTACCTCGCCTACATTAACGAACCAGACTAGACTAACTTCCCATCTAGTCCTTGTGTTCACTGATACAGATTCTTTAAATAGCAAGTTTTTTTTCAAATACTTTGAAGACATTATTCATTTCACAGAACAAAACATAATATACAGCATCATCCTCATTATAATAATCAATAAATGTGTCCAACCTGTGAATGGCTCAATTTAGTAAAATACCTTCATCTTCATCTATCCTTCCACCATTCTTCCTCCTTTAGTTGCTTCCATTATTCTCCTCTCCGTGCACAATTTATGTTTTCTCCTACCATATCTTTCTTGGTTTCCCTTGTAGTCTTTTTCTTACATACTTCATCTCCATCATTTTCTTTGGCATTCTCTCCTTCTTCATCCTCTTACATGACCATACCATCTCAGTCTTGTTTCCTCTACTATCTCATGTACTCCCTGTACTCCCACTCTTTCCCAGATAGCTTCATTCCTAACCTTTTTTATCTTCATGACAGATAACATGCTCCTCTAATATAAAACATGCTTTCAATAGCTCAGTATACTCATTTTTAGACCTATAAAAATCTATCACTAAAATGAGAACCAGCTTTTTAATTTATATTGTAGGTTATAAAATAATAGTGGCCATTTCTTTCTTCATCATTTATTTTTTCAAAACACATAATGATTTAAAACTTATTAGGTTTTGGAAATTTTAAGTTTGTTGTTAATTTTATAAATAGTTTTATATGATGTATGCAGTAATATGGGATGCTGTTTGGTCATGACTTTGTGAGTTGAAGGTGATACTTATTGATCTGATGTAAATGCTGTGTATACACACTACTACCATTCTATATTTGTTTCTAATTCTTATTGGTATGTATTCGTCAGTTTAAAAAAAAAATATTCCCCTCTTGGCAAACACATCGACTGAGAAGAGATGGGGTTGTTTCTGATAGTGAAAAGAGCTGAATGAATACCAATTAATATACTATAGTTATAGATCTATAAATAGAACTTAACATGAATCAGTAGGTCATAATATTACACTTAAATTTAATGAAAACAGAATGTGAAATATACATGGTTTTGTTTTTGTTTGGTTTCAGAACTTGATAGTTTAGGATATATTTTCTCACCAGATGAGGTTAAAAGAGAATTCGACGACGATGCTGAAAAACTTCTACCCTTACCATCTAGAATAAAATGTTGGCACTGACACATGGAGCAGAAATATTTTGCACTTCAAGCATTGTTATTATATGTTAATTTTGTAAAATATTTTTAAAACAAGAGAAATTATATTTCTCATCGTTTCCAGCCTGTGGCAAGGTCACTGCCTCCATCTTTCTCTACCTTTTACTATTCATCTCCTCTCACTTGAACACTTTCTGCTATTTGCTTCTCCCATCTCTTTCTTGAGCTACTTCGCGGTATTTTTCTTACATACCTCATCTCCATCATTCTCTCTGCTGTTCGCCCCTTCCCTATTCTTATCACATGCACATACCATATCGGTCTTGTTTCCTTTACTATCTCATGTACTCCCTTTACCCCCACTCTTTCCTGGACAACTTCATTCCTAATCCCATTTCTCCTTGTGACAACTAATATGCTCCTCACAAAACATCACTCCCATAGCCTCCGTTTTCCTAGTTTCTCTTGTCTCATTTACATTCAATGTCCATGTTTCTTCTGCATATGTGATAATGGATACAAATTACATCCGATACAGCACTTCCTTACACTTCAAGTGGACTTCTTTTCTCCAAAGAAGATCTCATAAGCATCTCTAGAACAACTCCCCTGCTGCCGTCTTATTAGATCCTTTCTACTCCAACCCCTCGCCTCAATCATGCATCCAATATATTTTACACTATACCGATCTCAGCTCTACTTCATCCAACTTTATATTTCTACTAAGCTTTATTCTCTTCCTTGTTATTACCATCACTTCACACTTCGCCGTATATATTTCATTCCACACTCTTTAACTTCCTCATTCCATTCCTGTAGTTCCTATACCTTCTCGCCCCCCCTCTCCCATACCACTAAGTTACCAGCGAATATCAATGGTTATCATTCTTTCCTGCCCAAGCTTTGTATTATCTTTCTATTAGACAAGATAAAACATGTTTTGTTCTGTTTGTAAATTTAAGTTGAAAATTAACCATCTTGTGGTCGACACCGATGGTCTTGGGGTAGAGTGCTTGCTTCGGGACTCGATGTTTGTGGGTCCAAACCGGGGTTTGATGGATTTCTCTTGAGCGATAAAAATCCATAGCACAACTTCCTTCGGAGGGGAAGTAAAGCCATGGTCTCATTTCGATTGTGGCATGTAGAAGAACCCTGGAAATTATGTGAAAATAACTTTCCGGGCAAAATTGGTAGGCCTTTTCGCTCTCGCTAATTGAAATACTTTGTAGCACAATTGATTGAAATTATATTTCCTAATTTACAGTATTATAAGTACAAGCACACATTCAGTGATGTTATTGTTTTCATAAAGTAAGAGTAAAATTTTTCCTTGTATTCTTTTCAACTCATGGTTGTTCGATATAAATCAAGTGTATTTTGTTTGATAATTGGTGAGGGTTTGTTAGATGGCGTGTCATATGAATAAATGTTCAAAGTACTCTTAGAATCAAAGACATACAATTATTTTAAACTAGTAATTCTGTTACAAACGTTATTGACTGAGATGGAAATTCAATAAAAATATGCATGATATATTTTTTTTACAGCTAATGTATTTATGGAATAAAATTTAACTGTTAATATTTTTAGTAATATTTATTTAACTTATCCTTATATTTAAGCTGAAAATATTTTAAATATTTCCAGGAATTCACTGGATTTCAATCATATTCTTAAATTTGTATGTTTATTTGTATGTTCTATTTTGAATTTTAAGATATTCTAAAACTTAAAATTAAATAGAAAATAGAAAAATATTGCTTTTTTATAAGGAAATTGAAGGTAATATGGCCACACTAAGAAATTTTGGAAGGAAAAGAAGATTTTTTTTTGCTGGCTGAAGAGACTTTACTGACTTAGTCGGTTATTCCATTTAACTACTTTGAGGTTTAAATATGTATTCGTGTTTAAAAAAAAGTACATACAATTTGAAAATGTGTAATATGGCCATATTAATAACATGTAATGGGCATATGCCCAATGTGCCTTTCTTTGGTTAATCCATTCAATGGTCAGAATCAACAATTAATTTAATAAAAGGTACAGTTTTGATAATAACTTAACGAAAATATTTTTTTTTAAATAATAAAAGTTTGGTTTTAAAATGACGTTAAAAAACTTTTAAAATAAAATAAGAATAAAACTAAAACTCTATTCTCCCCCAACTATCCCCAAGGTCACTGCGTAGTAGGGGTAGGATTCCCTCGCGCGACTCGCGACTCGCGTTCTCGCGTCTGCGAACGCAGACGTGGGGTGGTGAGTCGCAGATGCCGGATAGAGTATACAGTGTTTCCCTAGATGCGTCTCTTGGTCGTCAGTTGTGGGTAGTTTTATGTGCAGTACAGATCGTTCCTCAGTTATCAAAGTTTTTCAATTGGGTTTTATTTAATGGTCCGTGTTTTTTTGGAATAGTGTGGATAAAAAACACAAACTTGACCGACCAACTAATTCTGATATCTCTTTCCATATGTTGTCCTTCACATGTTGGTCCTGGTACACTGACAAATGTGTCAAACATTGAGGAGTGATTTGACACCTCCTCAGTTAAATTTTCGCCCTCTTCTTTGGAGAAATCTTGGACCATTTTCAAAACCAACCCAATCAAACACAAAACTAAATGCATCTTTACTAAAATATACGCTTGATCGGAGCAGTGTGAAAGCAGACGAAATATAGAGACGCTAGACGCTCACTCTAGTCGCCAGTCGCAGTCGCCTCGAAGAAACTGCCCACATAAAACTATGGAAACCAGGTCGCTGGTCGCAGACGCGAGTCGCGCTGAGGGAATCCTGAGTAAGGAATGACTAAGCACGGGATGAAGTCTGACTGTCTCAGTGTTAGAGCGTTGGTGCGACAAGTCAAAGGTCCAGGTTCTATTATGTCCAGAGGTCATTTTACAACTAATGTAATTTGACTGAATTGTGGTCCCCACCATACAGTTATTTTCGCGCAGTAATTACAACTATTTACGTCACCTTGTTTGTTAATATTTAAATATTATGTTCGAGTCACTTTCGAAACTAATGACAAATTCATGTCCGCAATCCGTGATCACTCGGATGTTTGTTCCTTTTTAAATAAAAAAACTGTTCACACACTTGTGCTACCAAACATTGCACATATTTGGTGCACATATTTAACAATATTTGGTGTAACAATTTAACGATGTTTGGTGCTCAAGCTTAATTAATTTTTATAATTGATTTCTGGTTATAAAGAATAAATATTTGGTGCACAGCCTCTGTAAAATTTCTCCGAATAAGTTTAAATTTCCAAATATTAAACTCTCAAATTCGGTATCTACAATGTTTATAATAGGATAAATCGGGTCACATTGTTGATTGGACAAAAGGTGCGCGGGATGCCAGGATCATGGATCGGACGCGAGTCTGTCTGTTCTAAGGCGTCATTATCACAATAGACTGGACTGCCGATGACAGGAAGATCGGGGTTAGAGTCCCGGTTGGGTGTACTGAGTGTGGTTTTTCCTAAAATGATCTTTCACTCTTCACGCAAATGTGGGTATACTTTTCTATACTAAAATTGTATCTTAACTCATTAGTGCAATTAATAATTATGCGTTTACCCAAACGGCTAGTGTAGGTGGCATAAAAAAATAGAGATATAGTATATTTCTTCATTGTTGATTCAAAAAAAAAGTTAGCATTTTATATTCCACCCTTTCTTCCAGGTTTAACTTTAATTAAAGCAAAGAAAGATATAAAAAAAGCTGTTACACATAAAAACTAAGCCCCCTTCAAATAGCTTCAAGAGTCATCTAGGTAGTAGGATTTAAAACTTTTCTGGAGGAAGAACCCCGGAACTTCTTCTCAATTCAGCCCCAAACCTCAAAAAAAGACCTAGGAGACCCTGTGATACACTATAAGAATTTTACAAAGTAGTTTTTAAAATATGTATTAATACTTTTTTTATAAATCCAGTATGTTTGATTGAATTGATATTAAAAGTTTTAACATAGATAATTTACAGACGACTTTTAATTTTTATCAATGTTACAATGTCGTTAGAACCATCTTAGCGTGCTTAAAGTTCCAGGCTCTATTCCAGTGTCCAGGTTTTATTTTTAGACTATATTTAATTTTAACTGAAAAATGTGTACAGATATATCCTCACCAAAGCGAGTTTATAACATTATTGTAATAGTGTAATTTCCTTGAATATATATCTTAGTCCTGATTTTTATTTTAAACACTTTTCATATTGTTAAAGCTTTTAAAATTGTACAGATTTTGAAATTCCTTAATAGCTTGATTTGAATAAAAATTAAAAAAAATAGGGATGGACTTTTCCCATAAGCATTCACGTTGACATTTATTATTTTTAATGTTACACTAAAAACTTGTATCCGTCTGACCTACTTATGTCGTTTTACTTGTTCAATTGACATTGCATTTTATTCAGCACTGACATATGTTATACAACACTCTTTCAGTGCATTCAAGACGCCAACATGTTTCACAATTTAATTAACACTATATTATTACTTAAATAAAAAGAGCCATCCGCAATTTTTGTTCGTGCAATCCTGTCCTTGGTTGTGTCAGCACATAATTTGCAAACTGTTATACAATACTTCAAGGGTCATTTGTGCAGTGTGTTAGTACGGTTAATTAAAGGTGCACTAAGTATCTAGAATCATTAAGATCACTAAAAAAATAATTTTAGTGTACGATTCATAAATATTATTTAAAATTATATTTGTATCATTCAATAAATTAAAGTAGATTCAAAATTTATATGCTGTGATTTCTGCAAACTATTGTACGAAAGGTGTGTACTTCGGTAAGTGGATGGCCTGACATAAGGTTAGTCAAGCTCATGATATTTCAACCTAATATGTAAACATTTAACCCACCCTTAAAATGGAAGTGTAGGAAACGCGAGTTAAGGGCAGTTTTTTTTTTTTGCAATTTTTGTATCAAAATCATTCTTTTTGACAAAATAAATTAAATAATTCCCCAGTAGAAACATAAAAGTTGAATTTTTTTTCACATGATTACTTCAACAATTCTTGACTATCTGTCAAGGATGTCCTGGAATTTAAAAGTTTCTCATCTAACGCTTCTACGCTCAGTCAAGACAGATATTTAACGATTGTTGATTTCATGTGCAGAAAATTAAACTCTTTGTTTCTACTGGAGCAATATTTTATTTGTTTTGAAAAAAATAGTTTTACTATAAAAACTTCAAAAACACTGCCCTTAACTCACATTTCCTTGTATCCCCCCATAAACTTAATTCACACCTTCACCGAAAATTGAGAGAATATCTGTTTGAGGGGTGCAGTGATTTATCAAGCGAGCAGAAATGTATATTGACCCATGATACCTTGCAACATAAATTAGAAACAGCTAGTTACCGACATGTTCTATGGGTGAACAGGTCTTTCAGATTAATATCAAGATGGATGTTTATCAAATTATTGTGTTTTCTCTTGAAACAAATCAAAACATAACAAGGAACGACACTAACGCTTTACATTTAACTAGTTTTTCAAAACATCTAACAACAGTAAACGCAGCCGTCTGTTAGTATCGCTCTTTGTAAGCCCATGGGATGTCGATTGGTTTTAAACTTTATTTGAGTCTTCAAAATGGTGTTACCGCGCAGAAAAAGGAAAGCTGAAGTTATTTCAAGTCTCGCCGATGGGCTGCGATGAGTAATCTTGTAAATGGCTTAGAGATTGTCACGTGAATACGTTTTTGGATCTGGTCTTTTTTTTCGGCGAGCGTGTGAATTCCACAGTAGTTCAACTCTCAACTCTTAAGTTCAGTTCGCATGAGCGGTATTTCACCACGGTTCAATAGATCCGTTCGCCCGTTTACAAGACGAATTGTTTAGAGACCAGTGGTATTAAATATATTTTTAATTTCTTATTCAGTTTATTTAATGCATGGTGACAAGTTTACTTATTCTATAATTCTACACATAACATAAATTACAACCAAAATAATGTATTAAATAATATTTATTAAATGAGAAATATATGTGTATGATAAATTTTTTTTAAAAATCTCATATGGACAGCGGTAAGCATTCGGTGGCCGTATGGTCTAAGGCAATACTCTCGCAGTAGACTAGACTGACAATGACGGGAGATCGAGGTTTGATCCAGTCGGTTTCTAAGGGTGGTTTTTCAAAATTGATTTTCCACTCTTCCTCCACTTAAGTGCCGGTACACTTCCTATAAAATATAACCTTCCTAATCCCTAAAACCATTAGCGTAATTAGTACAGAAGCGTATAATACGAACGGGTACTAAGACGCGGTGCTAAAAGATAAAAAATAGGGTAATGAAGGTGCTGGAGGAGGGTGGTTTGGAAGGGAATCCAAACGGTCAATTTGAAAGAAGCGTCTACGTTGGGTTTGGTATGCTGAGAGAATGAGTGTGAATGGAGTAGCAAAGCAAATAGATGAAGGTAGAGTGTGTGGGTGAAAAAGGCAAGGGTACGCCATGTAAACGTGGCTGAATGTTGTAGAGGAATATGTGGAAAAGAGAGAAGTTTTAAGAATAAAAGCGCATGTATGACTCGGTGTATGGATGTTGTTGAAGCGAAAGGAGTATGCAAGGATAGGAAGTGTGGAGGAAGCTAGTGAGGATGGTTTAAGTACGGAGTTGCTATTTTTAGCTATATGCACAGTTTTTTGCCTAACCCGTAAGGGGAACGAAAATTACATATTCCCTTGGATGTTTTCGCGTACCCCAAGTTGAATGCGACTATCTTAGAGGTCATCCACAAAAGCACGTAACGCTTCTTGGGGTAGAGGGAGATAACTTTAATGTGTGGATGGTGTTAAATGGGGGAATATGGGTAAATCACACTGTTACTTAACACAGATATTGTAATTAAATTCTAATGCTAGAAAATATTATCATTCACGTTTTCATCCTTAATAAACAAAACTTATAAATATCTTCCGAATGTGTACGGTGTTGAAAATGCAAGCTAAGCACCTAATTTTTGTTGACATGACATTCACTCTTGATGTGAAAAGTTACGTAACACAGATTGGAGGTAGAGAGGGGTCAGACTAAATGTCTACTTGGTATTACATAGAGCAGGAAGGGGGCAGGGTGTGTAAATAGGTAGTAAAAAAGCTTTACGTGGCTAATGGATGACCTCTTAGCCGGAACACAGACTTACCTTTTGTAAATCGCTCTTAATGCCATTTCAACTAGTTTTTAGGGCCGTGATATAAAGAACCTTATATGACAGGCTCAAAAGCTACCAGATTTACTTCCTACTTCAAATTAGGTGTCTTAAAGTTGCCATTTTAAGCATATTGTTTCGATTTCGATAGGCGTAGGATTAGTGACTTTCCCATCCAGGGTGGATTGGGCACTACTAGCCTAGCGTAACTTAACTTTAACCTAACCTAGCATTGCCCCCCCCCCCTCTCTCTCTTTAGGAATTAATTTTAAATCTGACATACTGTGCCTGGTAGCTAAAGCAACAGCTATCACTTTTTGACAGATGGTGTAAATGTTAACGGCTATAAGAGAAATATAAGGACTTTTCATCGATTGGGCATATTGTATTTAGATTTCCTTAAAGAATGTTTCCTAAAATTTAAATCTGTCACGTACCCCTTTCGGGTAGCATACGCCTTTTTACCTGTTAAAAAAATCTTGTTAAGTATAAACAGTGGTTTTAATTGTTAGTAAGGCACTAATTGGATGCAAACAAAGCCGTGAACAGGTAAAGAAAGTCATATAAAAGTCAATGACGTCAAGACCAAATATCCCTTAGTGTATTTTTTCAAACTTAGGCCTAATATTATCAATACATATTAAGGATCCGTGGGGAAAAGTCGGGAAGTTACATTGCACACATTTTCCAAGATAGCGTCTATATCTCTAACCCCACTAGGCTCAATTCTAAATAAAAATGTACTTAGTCCCTTTTTTCCACTGCAACCTTAATAAATAATTTATTATTAATAAAAACCACCTGCTTCAGTGGCCGCATGTTCTAAGGGGGCGCATTACAATTGGGCCACGTACATATGTTATGATCTGCGTCTAAATGGGTAGCGCTAATCTCACACTACAATTGGGCCATGTAAACATTACAATTGGACCACGTATGAATTTTACGTAAACATTACAGTTAGGCCACATATACCAGTTAATAATAATAATATTTAGCACCGCGTCTTACTATCCATTCGGGTTATACGCTTAAGTACTAATTACGCTAATGTATTAGAATTGGGAGTGTTGAATTTAGAGGAAGTGAACCACATTTGCGTGGAGGGAGAGTGGAAAACCATTTAGGAAAAACCACCCCCAGTTCACCCGACCGAGATTCTACCTCGATCTCCCGTCCTCGGTGGTAGAGCTCAACACGACTAGCGCGTTAGCCAACTACGCCACTGAGGCGGGTTCATATACCAGCTATGAGACAAGGTTGTGCATAGGCATGTAAAGACGTATATATCCAAACTATAGAAATCACTTTGTGTAGTGTTCCAGTGATTGAAACATGGAAGGTTCGTTTATGTGAGATGAAAGGGCGAAAAACTACTTGTCATAGGAACTAACAAATTTCATTGGTCCATGCTGTTTCCGACGGTAAAGTTCGCTGGAGTTGTGTAGACAAAAAGTGTTTAGCAAAAGTGTACACATACAACATAGATAGTAATGTTATATTCGATGGTGATACAAATCATATTCACGAATTGGTGAAAAATATAAATCGACAAGTTATAAGTAATGGTGTAAAGCGAAGAGCAAAGGAAAATTTATGTGAAAAATCATCGAAACTCTTACGTTCTGAGTTGGTCAAACATCATGCAGAAGATATTACACCGCGTGATATTGCCTTGGTACGAAAGAACATTTACGTGGCCAGGTGCGATGCTGTTCCGAAACTGCCGACAAATCAAGAAGTATTAAAGACTGTTGAAGGTGAGTGACTTTTTGTGATAGTTCATTATGGCTTTTCATTAAATAAAATTGAGGCGGTAGTTAGAAGAAAGGCCCACACGTAAAAATTATGTTTTGAGATAAAATAGGTTAAAGTTCAAAAGAAAATATTGTAATCGTTAAATAATCCATCTCAAGATAATGATGAATCTTTACCTTCTATGTGAGCCACAACATAAAAATATTGGGTTATTTATTCTGTCCCCATGTCTGTCTGTACCAAGATTTTTTTTTTACTGTGATCATAGCCCTAAAATTAAGGGTAGTTTACCAATGAGTGATGTTTTGGAATATTTTTTTTTATTTTTCGAAAATCGCTCTAACGATTGGGTTAAAAATATATCTCTAGGATTTGTTTTATATGACAAATAGCAAAGTATCACTGTTTTTTGGCAAAAATTCGTATAAGGTTAGTTTAATGAAGATAAACTTGGGAAAATGCGAAATATTTTAAAAAAAAAAGCTCTAAAGATTTAGTTCCAAATGGGTATGTTGGGAATTTTTGACCTGAACAATAACACTGTATACCTGGTTTTTTTTTGTGTAAAAAATATTTTATAGAAAGTGTATTGATGACTGATTTTTCAAAATTGATTTTAAAACTTTTTTAATCAATTTTATTCAAAATTGTTAGTTGGGACTATTTTAAATGACAAATAATAGTACATGTTTAGTTTCACAAATAAATTAAGGTAATTTACTTATGATAAATTTTAGGAAATTTTACTCTTTTTTATGGCATTTAAGAATTAAATCACTATAGATATCTGGGAATTATTTTTCATGATTTATAAGAATATATTTTCTATTTTTGCAAATTTGAATAATTTGAAATTAGTTTATAAATAACTAATGTTTGAAATTTTAAACTTAATTATTTTGCTTCCCACAGAAGAAATCTAGAAAAGTATGCAATTCAAAATTTAATTATTGGTTTTGTCTCTTTGTGTTTCAGATTTTAACCCAAGAACCAATAGAATGGAAGACTTTTCTCTCATTGCCGACAAGGTTTTCAATATCATAGTAATCTCCTGCCTTACGAATTTAAACTTTCTGTGTTCTGTAGAGACAATTTTTTGTAAATAAACTTTTAAACTCTGTACTAAATTTTTTACGCAAATGTTTACGATCCATGGTTTTAAGAATGGGTATTAAGTAACTGTAATATTTGGTGTATTGCCTTGTGTACTGCCTTCAAAAAGCATATCAACGTAAACTTTTTTTTAAATTGTTGGTGGAGAGATTTTCTCAATTTTAACCTTGTTTTAAACCCTAAAAATATTGTAATTGATTTTGAGCGTGCAATACATCAAGTTGTAATCATGCAATGGTCAGGGGCAAACATTGTTGGTGGCCGGTTCATCTTGGCCAAGCATGGTACCGACACATTCAGTCCCTTGGTTTATCTAAAATATAAAACAGTACACTTCAGCTGAAGGACAGTATTTAAAAATTTTTTCGGGATGCAATTTTAGAACCAGAAGAGTTGGCGAATTTTTTGTGTCTGAAATGATGGGAATATGCCCAAAAACGAAGAAATACGTAAATTCTGCGACTACATTGTAAACACATATATTGATGAAGAGTCACAATTTTACCCCAAAAGTTTGGGCTGCCACATCCAAATCTATATCCAGGACAACAAACGCGTGCGAATCCTTTAACTCGCAGTTCAATCCCATTTTTATTTATCTCGTCCGTCTTTATATATATTTATGAATACGCTCTTAGAATTTCAGACAGAAATGTATAGTAAAATTCGGTCAGCCAACAAAAATGTTACTAAAAGAGTGAGGAAAGAAATTTGGGTAAAGCAAGATTTCATAAGGTCGAAAAATATTACTTTTAAATAATGGATTAGTAACCAAGTGCCAGTTTTTAAAAGCCGTTTCTTACATATCTTTATCGACAAAAACCCTGTAAAGTGTTTGACATGGTATAGCATTTATTGTGTATCAAATACGAATTTAATTAAAGCAAGTAAGTGAGCCCAAACACAAAAAAAAAGTGGATTTTTGATTCTGTCTGTCTGAACCATAATGTTTTTTTGATTGTGATCGTAGACCGTAGCCCTAAAATTAAGGGTAGTTACTTTATACTTACTTGATTACTATAGTTTGTATACTTATATGTTCTTATACGTCCATGCACAACTTTGTATCATAACAGGTATACGTGGCTCAGCTGTAGTGTTATTAAGTTTAATAGATATCTTTTACAATCTTCCTGGTCAATGAATGTGGCCCGATCCACCTGTGAGCTTATGGGGGAAATTGGTCTCGTGGCCCAATAGTAATGTTCCATTCTAAGGTGGTCCTCTCGCAATCCAACTGGACTGCCGTTGACAGGGAAATCGGGTTCGATCCTACTCAAGTGTACTGAAAGGGAGCTTCTCCTAAATGATTTTCCAGAGATTTCCTCCACGTGATACGGGGCACATTAGCCTCTAAATTCCACTTTATAATCCCAACGCATTTAACGTAATACGTGGTGCAAAGAAATTGCCAAAATAGGACATCAACAAATACTTTTAATTTAAAATTTAATTTAAATATTGATAAAGACCTCTTTTAATCATTATCTAAAGTAGGCCTACATAAGAAAGGTGTCATGACTGTCTAACAGATGAAAGCACTGATGAATTTGAGCTAAAATGGTTCTTTCCCAATCCCCCCCCACCCCCCCCCCCCGTTGTTTTTATCTATGATTAATACAACTCAATGATGTGTCACATCCCTCAGATTGGAAACCACTGCTATAAATGGGTTTTAAAAATGAGGTCAAGTTATAGTTTTGATGCTATATTTTTTTTTCTTCAGAGGATGGAAGGCCTACTAAGACTGAACAAACTGGACGAAGAAACTCAGAGTTTCTTGAAGAACGCTCCTCTGGAATCAAACATGGAGAACTCTGAGCTGATAGCAGTCAAGCTGAAGGAGATGAAAGAAAGGCTGACAGGTAGACTACTCATTGAACTGTGAAACTGTGGATCTATCATGAACAAAACTCGAACTTGCATCGGTAGCGGAGCTGTCTAAGGCGTTAGATTCACAATGACTTTATCTAGAAAGGTGTAATTTACGAACAATAGTTTTTTTTGATCACAGCGTCTTACTACCTGTTCAATTTATATATATATATAATAATAATTACTATAATGGGGGCAGGGATGGCGAAGTAAGCATTGTATAGGTAATTTACCCGCATTTACGTTGAAGGAGAGTGGGAAACTATTTAGGAAAAACCTACTCTCCAGTAGACCCGATCTTACTGTCATTAGCAGAACAGTCTAACACGAGAGTGACCCACTTCGGTGGCCGCATTGTCTAAGGCGCTACTCTGACTATAAGCTAGACTTCTGAAGACGCGGAGGTCGGTGGTTGATTCTGGTCGGATGTACTGTGGGTTGTTCTACCTCCCCACAAATTTGGGTACATTTCCTCTAAATTCAGCCTTTCTCATCCCTAACACATTAATGTAATTAGTACATAGGCGCACAACCCAAACGGATAGTAAGACACAGGGCTAAAAAACAACAACTTTGTGTTCCCACTTCAGCAAAGTAGTTGTTGCTATATTGCACGTTATACATATTTACAATCTATATATAGGAGAGAGAGAAGGAGATAGAGATAAGAAAATCATTGCTCTCAGATCACATGGTCTTAACGTTTAGGTTTCTTGGAGATATCCCTAAATTTGGCGTTAATTGTTCGAGTGTTATCATGAAATAATATATATAGGCCTATTTAAATTGTATGTATCCCCTTGGATGTCTTCGCGTGCCCGTGGTGGTTTGCGTACCCCAGATTGAATAACACTACACTAAAGGGCCCCCTTTCACCCACGCTTCTCGCTAATGTGTTTTACAAATCATTTGGGCTATCTGAATTGCATTTACACTATTTGGACAATTTTTTTCGGCCTGGATTTGAACCTTTACCTCTTCAAATCGTACCAACAATTTCTTTAAATTTAAAAATGACATTTGGACACGGGAGTCGAACCTGTGACCTTTGGTTTAGTACGCGATGTTCTTATCACGAACTATCCAGGAATCGTTACATCGTCAGTCCTCTGGATATCTCAGGGTAAAAGCTAAGTACTCATCAATGGTCACGGGATCGACTCACGTGTCCAGGTTGTCATTTTTCAATTTAAAGAATATGATATTTAGATGCGGATAAAACAGTACTTTGCAATTATAGTAGCTTGGCTATTTAATTCATCATAGCAGACAAGCTTGACGTTAAGTCCGCGTGCCCACCGATGCGGGTACACACAAATCTTACTCTCATGTCTAACTTGCAAACTATTAATTATAATGTGAGTAACAATTTCGGTGTCCTTCAGGGTCTAAACCTTATCCTTTGTGGTGTGGGTTTTTCTATATTCTCCAAATAGTTTATATAGATGTTATGGGCTCCTGTCGTTGTGTTGACTCTAGAACTAGTCAAATTAAGACCCGCTTCACAAGCCGAATACTCTAATACGTACTCTCCTGTTAGACTGAACTACTGATGACTGAATGATCCGGGTTTGGATACCGGTTGGGCATATTGAGGGGGGGGGGGTTTACCTAAATGGTTTTCCACTCGCTTTTCAGGTGAGTTTGGGTTGAATACTTTTAAAATGCTTCTTTCCTCGTCCCTGCTCCATTAGAATAATTATCATAAATGCATTTGACCTCAACAAGCAGTAAGACGTGGCGATAAAAAAAAAGTTTATAAGGTCCAGAAAACAGGAACTAAATCATTAATAAACAAACACTATCATATTGTTTGCATTTATTTTATCCTACAGATCAAAGCGGCCTAAATGGACCAAGGAATGATTTCTTCCTGCTCCGTTTTCTCCGGGCTAAACAGTTCGATGTGGGCGCCGCCCTTGTATTGGTAACGTAGAAAACACGGTCATTTTAGTTTCATTCCTAACGATAGATAAATTGGTAAGACACAATTTGTTCATACTTTATCACAAACCTTGCACAAATATTTTTGTTTAAGGGCTGCCAAATAAAATAGGTTTTTTCTTAAATTTTAAATATGATTTTTTTGTAAGTTTTAAATACAATTTTGCGCTATCCGAGATGGAGTTTGAAGAGATCCCTGGAAAGCTACCATGCTTAGCAGCGCTACCCGGAGTACTGATGGGATTTGGCTGAAATTGATTCAAGTTGATTTATTAGTAGTATCAGATCATATTTGCATCAAAAACATAATGAAACAAATAGATAGATACATTCACAAGATTAAAACGCTTAGACCAGCCAGCCCCGTGGGTCTTTCGAGAGCTATTAACTCCGGAATGATAAGTAAAGGGCAGGACAAAATTGTATAAACTTTCTCATATTGTGTATTATATCTTCCAAGAAAAAGAAAAGAAAAAATTCAGTAACCACCCTTAAGGTGGGTTTCTTCATAAAAACAAACATTAGTAAGCCCTACACATGCGTATAACCTGAACGGGTAGTAAGACAAGGTGATAAAAAAATGTAGTGATAGCTAAGTAAATTAATAAATTTGTCATCTATGACAGAGCAAAGAATTTGATACCGTGAACCACAATAATTTATAATTTGGTTGATGTCTAGTCTCACTCTATCAATTACGCGTGCCGTATATTAAGGTGGGGATGTAGGGATAGCGAGAAAAGGTGTTTTTGCAGTTTTTATAACAAAATATTTTGTTGGCCAAAATAAATAAAATATTCCTTCAGTAGAAACATATAATTTATTTTTTTTCACATGGTGGTATCAACAATTTGTGAATATTTGTCACGAGCAGAGCAGCATTATCTAATAAACTTTTTAAATGAAGAGAAAAAGTTGTCATTAAATTCCAAGAAATCCTTAATAGATATTCAAGAACTGTCGAGGTCACAACGTAAAGAAAATTGAACTAAATGTCTGTACTGAAACAATGGACTATTTGATTCATTTAAACTAAAAAAAAAAATCTGTTGATATAAAACTGCAAAAACACTTACCTTATATCACGTTCCAAACATACCCACCTTAAGATAATTAATTTTTATTTTTTTATTTTGCACCGCGACTTACTAACCGTTCGGGTTATACGTTTAAGTAGGCTACTAATTATGCGAATAGATTAGGGATTGGGAAGGTTGAATTTAGAGGAAATAAACCCACATTTGCGTGGAGGGAGAGTGGAAAACCATTTTGGAAAAACCACCCCAGTTCGAACCTTGATCTCCCCGTCAGCGTCAGTCTAGCTTAACACGAAACTAGCTCATTAGCTAACCAAGTCACCGAGGTGGGTAAAATAAATTACAAAAAATTACAAAAATCAAAATCAAAAAATAAGTTAGTTAATAATAACATAAATAATTTAGTGCCGTAAAGAATAATCTAAATATATTCTCTTTGTTTGATTTAACTCACTGATAAACTCATCAACTATACGATCGACTATTAGAGGTCAAACTTGAAAATAAATAAACATTAACTGCGTTCAGACCTCGTTTCCTTTGTTGCGCCATTAAGGTCGTATACAGGCCGGCCGTATGACAGTAGTTTGTTAGTGATTTGGTGCGTAGCACTATCACTTTTCATAAATAATATCAATACCTATGAAATAATACTAATAGGGCAGTAAAATTTTAACAATGTTGACCCAACCATCCTCTCTAAATATGTTTGTATATTCTAAAGGTTAGTTCCTATAAAAAGCGTATTTATTATTATTATTATTATTATTATTATTATTATTATTATTATTATTATTATTATTATTATTATTATTATTATATTATTATTATTATTATTATTATTATTATTATTATTATTATTATTATTATTATTATTATTATTATTATTATTATTATTATTATTATTATTATTATTATTATTATTATTATTTATTATTATTATTATTATTATTATTATTATTATTTTTGGCGCCGCGTCTTACTACCCGTGCGGGTTATACGCCCTTACGCTAATGTGTAATGGTAGGGTGATTGTGAGATGAAATGGAGGACCTACAGTTTAACGTGGAATCCGAACCACGGTAGAGGCCTGGCATTCCTCACATTCACAAGTTGTGATTAATACACATCTTGTCAGAGGTGAAGGAAGGGTTTGGCAATCAGATAAATCTGTGCCGGGACCGAGGATTGAACCCCGGACCCCCAGCACAGAAGTCTGACACCTTACCCCTAGACCACCAGGTCACCATATAAAAAGCGTAATTTACAAAACTTGTGATTTGGACAGGAAAGAAAAAGATAACTTGGTTGGGTAGTCTTTTATGATTATGACTGATATGGCTATCTGGCTATTATGGCTAGTATCATGCCATTTTCACCATAGATATAACCTACCATTTTCTCACAAATGTGGGTGCATTTCTTCTAAGTTACCTTTCGGATTAAGTCGTTAATAAACTTTGTATCTTATGCATGCACCAACCAATCTTCTTAACTATAATATAGTTTTGTTGAAATGTTTTATTAATCTCTTTTTAATGGTCCCCAGATCTTTTTTCACGGTAACAACATGCATGAAAATGTGTATTACTACCGGGCCTATCGCTGCGTTTCTTTTGACAGCTGCGGAACTACGAGGGCTGGAGGAAAAGTCACGGACAGAGTTGGCTAACAATAGATAAGTCGGTGATTCAACAAGTGTTGCAGTCCGGGGTCATTCAGATCCTACCGGAGAAAGACGATCAAGGTCGACGGTTGTTCTGGCTGAGGGTAGGACTATGGAGACCCAGGGATATCTCGGCGGACACTTTACTACAGGTACAGTTTACTCTTGCGGACATGTCTCCTTGAGGGCGCGTTTCAGGACCTTGGGGCGGTGTGCAAGAATGTTGGCGAATGGTTAGTGGACCGATAGTGTAGTCTTGAGTACACTATCGCTCCACCCTTTATCCTAGAATGACGTAAGCAAACCCACGCTAGTGTCCACAAAGCATAGTGACGTTCTTGCATACGGCCCATAGAAATAATTTTTTACATGTCGTGCGTCACAAACCCATTCGGGCTATATTTATTTATTTGAGGTATTTAATTTGCACTTTTTGAACTGACTGATTATATTACCCCTTTTGCCTTCTCGCTAATCCACCACTGTCAACGTATGTCTTGTATCCGATAATTGACATGTTGGGAAGCTATCACCACTGTCAACGTATGCCTTGTATCCGATAATTGACATGTTGGGGAGTTATCACCACTGTTGACTTATGTCTTGTTTCCAATGATTGACATGTTGGGGAGCTATCACCACTGTTGACGTATGTCTTTTATCCAATGATTGACATGTTGGGGAGTTATCACCACTGTTGACGTATGTCTTTTATCCAATGATTGACATGTTGGGGAGTTATCACCACTGTTGACTTATGCTTTGTATCCGATGATTGACATTTTGGGGAGCTATCACCACTGTTGATTTATGTCTTGTTTCCGATGATTGACATGTTGGGGAGTTATCACCACTGTTGACGTATGTCTTGTTTCCGATAATTGATATGTTGGGGAGCTATCACCACTGATGACATGTATTGTAACCGATGATTGACATTTTGAGGAGCTATAACCCATGTTGATTTATGTCTTGTTTCCGATGATTGACATTTTGAGGAGCTATAACCACTGTTGATTTATGTCTTGTTTCCGATAATTGACATTTTGAGGAGCTATAACCACTGTTGATTTATGTCTTGTTTCCGATAATTGACATTTTGAGGAGCTATCACCACTGTTGATTTATGTCTTGTTTCCGATGATTGACATGTTGGGGAGTTATCACCACTGTTGACGTATGTCTTGTTTCCGATGATTGACATGTTGAGGAGCTATCACCACTGTCAACGTATGTCTTGTATCCGATGATTGACATTTTGGGGATATATCACCACTGTTGACTTATGCCTTGTATCCGATGATTGACATTTTGGGGAGCTATCACCACTGTTGATTTATGTCTTGTTTCCGATGATTGACATGTTGGGGAGTTATCACCACTGTTGACGTATGTCTTGTTTCCGATGAATGACATGTTGAGGAGCTATCACCACTGTCAACGTATGCCTTGTATCCGATGATTGACATTTTGGGGATCTATCACCACTGTTGACTTATGCCTTGTATCCGATGATTGACATTTTGGGGAGCTATCACCACTGTTGATTTATGTCTTGTTTCCGATGATTGACATGTTGGGGAGTTAACACCCCTGTAGAGGTATGTCTTATTTCAGGTGGGTGCCCTGTGCGGAGAGTTGGCACTCCTCGACTCGGGACCCAGATCAACGGCGCAGTGGCTGTTTTCGATATGAGAGGTCTTGGTCTACAACAACTGAAGGTGGTAACTCCAGCTTTCGCTCGAAAGATGGTGCACTATCTTGCGGTGAGCAGCTTCTTCGGCCTCATAGTCTTTGGTGTCACTCTCGTAATAGACTGTACTACTGACAATGATGGGGAGAATGGCTTTAAAGGGGGAACAAAGGAAAGGGGGCAAAGGGATCCTGTCCCAGGTCTTATTTTAAATTAAATTTTAAATTAGAAGAATACAAATTAAACATAAATTTAAAAGTTAAAAATATTTCTGAACTACCAAACAATTAAAAATAAATAATTTTTTAAGTTCAGAGAAAAACAGTTTTAATAAAATTGAATAATCATTAATATTCTGAAGCAAAGGATTGTGTAAGGTCGATGTGAATACGAGCGTGGAACTTCGATACGTCACCACGGATGTGCTTATTGCCAAGTCGAAGAATGCAGGATAGATTGAGAGATAAGGCCAGTACCAAGCAACTAAATGAGAAGTCAACGTTTTTAAACCTAATTATTTTTAGTGGATCTTTGGTATTGTTTTCCAGAGGGCTAATCATCAACATTTGGCTATAAAGTTTTAAGCTGAAATAATTCTCTCAATTAAAGATAGATCCTGATCAGTTACTTTTGAGCTGCCAACTGAGAAATATACTGAATGTTTGTACTTTCATCGATTGCAATAGAGTAGGCCTCAAATTTTGAAATTAATGAACTACGCTAGTCTCTTAAATGATCGGTTATTTAATAAATTCTGCTATATACAATATTTTGACTTAAACTTACGCTTTTAAATTTTGACACTTGTTCTGAACACAGAATTTCTACTGTTTTAATCAAGCATTCACGAATGAATTCCCCTTCAGTAAATGGTTTTGATTAACTTGCAATTAAATGTGATATTAGATAACTAGAATTTACATCATCTCCATTATATGCAACAGGTTTGGTAAACGCAATTTGTTGTTTTTTGAAAAATTGATTTAAATTATTCCAAATAATTTTGACGAAGTTTCGCAGCGTATTGGTCGTAGTTCGATTTATTTGTTACATAGTGCCGTGTAAGATGGTACTCCTTACAAATTTAATAGAATGTCTACATATCAGGCATAATATTTTACTTTTCACCTCGATTTATCTTGAAACATACGATTTTCTTCTTCTTAGATGGATTTTTTTATTCATACTGGTACTAGACTTCGACCTAATGTGTATCATAAACCAGTTTAGATAAATACGAATAAAACACAAAACTCACTAGAATTCTCCTCATACACGCTGATCGTACGACTGACGGTGATGTTGTCACTGTGATACGAAGTCAAAAGTATCAGTGACTGTGATATCAGTGTAGTTATAACAACTGAACACTCTTGACGCCGTGACTGTGTCAATGACAAAATATAGGTAGGTAGGTGGTAATATGGTGGTCGACCATGCTGCCAGTAACAGATACAGGGTTGGTTTTCATAGCTATGCTCTTATGTGTTTGTAGACAATACTCGCTTTACTCGTTGGGGACTACGCCCCTAACCCATTGTGAATTTTATTTGCAAGTGACCCGCCTCGGTGGCGTAGTTGGCTAACGCGCTAGTCGTGTTTAGCTCGACCGCCGAGGACGGGAGATCGAGGTTCGAATCTCGGTCGGTGAACTGGGGGTGGTTTTTCCTAAATGGTTTTCCACTCTCCCTCCACGCAAATGCGGGTTAACTTCCTCTAAATTCAACCATCCAATTCCTAATCCATTAGCGTAATTAGTACTTAAGCGTATAACCCGCACGGTTAGTAAGACGCGGTGCTAAATATATTTGCAAGTGCATGTAAACTAATGTAATTCCAGAGCTGTTTTTTGATAGGTCTTACCGTTTAGCCACAAAAGACCTCCAAAGAAAGGTCAGCACCGACTTTAAAGTTGCTCCACCATTTTGAATTTTTTTCGGGAGTTAACAATTATAATTTTTAACTTTTTGGAATTTTCCCGTCAGTTACAGGCTAGAATCTATAAGTTTGCCAAATTTCAAGTTTCTAGCTCATCTGGAAGTGGGTAAACATTAATGTCAGTGAGTGAGTGAGTCAGCCATGTGGATTTATAGTAATATAATTTGTTACAGGGGACACAGAGTTTTCATTACAATAACGTAGGTGCAAATGCGCCAACATTTCCTTTAAATTCAACTTTATTCATTCATTAACAGATTAGCTTAATTAGAACATGTGCCTATAACCCGAACGTACAGTAAGACGTGCTACAATTAAAAAGCTTTACGTGGGGTGTCGGGGAGTGTTGTTAGAATAAACAGATCTTGTTAAAACTGTATCGGTGATATACTCTACCCTATTATGTCTCCAATTTTACATAGGTTCTGCTCCTGCCATGAGAATGTATATTCGTTGATACCTGATCAATTTGCGTTTTAATGGGTTCGAGCAGTCAAAGTGTGTAGAGGAAAATGAGCTACTAAGAAAGTACCATTTTTGTTGTCATAATTTTACAATAACTTCAGCATTATTTCATAGACATTGATACTTTCTTTCAAAAGCAATAGATTAATATTTTATTACTTGACGTATGACTATATTGAAACAGTTTTAGTAGCTTACATAACGCTCACAAATAAGGAAGGTAGAACCTAGAGGAAATACACTGGTACTTGTGTGGAGAAGAAGAAGCCATTCAGGAAATAAACACCCTCGGTACACTCAGCCAGGATTCAAACCCCAATTTCCCCATCCTTGGAAGTCCGATATATTGTGAGAGCGATGCCTTAGTCCATACGATCACCAAAGTGGGTTATTATATTATGTATTATTAATATATATTTAGTTAAACGTATCAATAAGTAAGGCTGCAACTATATTAGTACATTTCGCATTCATATATTACTATTACTATAATTAGTGTTCTGTCTCACGACATGTTCATTCCTTTTTTTCAGTGAATTTAGACCGCCAATTAACCCTGTCCTCTGCCTCCTCCTTCAGCTCTCAGAATTTTCTTATTTCCTTTAAGTCATCCAATACTTGAATCCTCCTTCTTCCTAAGCTCCCCTTTCCCTTAACCTTTCATTCTATGACGTCATGCAGAAGACCGTTGTTTGCACCGAAGAATCACATCCAAAGTGGCTCCCTTATCACCCGCTCTACTTAGGATTTCTTCATTTGTCACATACATCTACAGTAAATTTAAAATAAATCCATACGGAATGGTACTTTTAGTAGGTTTTATTGAATTAATCTATAAAATAATAAACTGCGTTTGTGTTTTAATTAAGGCGATTGACCCTTTTCATTTGGCGTGGAAATGCAGAGCCATGGGAACAAACGATTATCTTCAATAATTGTTATTGTTTTGTAATTTTCTTTTCCGAAACGGTTCGTTCAGTAATAAAAGCATGTTGATTAAGTTATACTTTTTATATACACACCTCCTCTATAATTTTAACAGTGATCAAATATATATAAAATTGATATTTTTCAATAGAAAACTGCCAGTTGCATTAAAAAATAAAGTAATCTAACACCTAATAAACATTGATACATTATCTTAGAAGATGTGTTGAAAATATTACTATAAACATTTCACTCGTTCTTGAGAAAACTGATATTCCCAAACGTATGATTTTTTTTTCGCAAGACCTGTCCGGTAGCTAGCGCATCTACGTTTACCGTGATCCATCTGTTCTTGTTGGCGCGGAAGGATACTGTGGTAGGTTGTGAAGCCACGCCATGGCTTTCACCCTCCCACCCACCATTCCACAAAATAGGTTCTATACTTGCACTCAAGAGGGGCAAGGGCCTTAATACAGTGGCATATATTTTTGTACCATAAAAATATATTTCAACACATGATGAAAAATCTTATATTAATTTCATCTGTTATAATACATTATATGGTTTATGTGTCCCAACTAGGATTGCATTTCCTTAAAGATCAACGCAGTCCACGTGATGAACGACTCTGTCCTATTCGCCATGATTTTCGCCATATTCAAGAAGTTCTTGGACGACAGCATGAAGAAACGGGTAAGATTTGGACTTAGCCTAGTGCTTTTATACTTAACGTCAACCAAATACCATACTTGAAAGTTGACAGCCCTCATGGGCTTCTACAAGAAAAACCGACAAACCAACAGCGGCGGTTGCTAATCAAGTTTAAGGTGGGAGTGTAGGGAAGGTGATTTAAGAGAAGTATTTTTGCAATTTTCATGTCAAAACTATTTTTCATCAAAAGAAATCAAATAATTCTCCAGTATAAAGAGTTTTATTTTATTCCCATGGTGACTTCAACAGTTCTCGAATGTCGATAGCCTAAGTTATTTGTCTACTAAGCTAAGGGTTCGATTCCTGGTAAGGCCGAAACATTTATCAATGGTGAAATGTGGGTTTCTCCTTTAAGAGTGAATTAACTGCCGGGGGCTGGATGTTGTGTTTGTTATAGATTAAGACAGAAAGTAGACGTTAAATACCTCAAACTAATGGAAAAAAACGAACAAAATAACAGTTCTTGGATATCTGTCACGTGTGTTTTGGAATTTAAGGACAACTTTTTTCTATTAATTTAAAAAGTTTATTATTTAATGCCACTAAACACATGGGAGGTATTCAAGATTTGTTGATAATACCCTGTGAATAAAATTAAACTCTATTTTTCTAATGGAGCAATAGTCTACATTATTTTGACAAAAATAAAGTTTTGTAATAAGAATTGCCAAAAAAAACTGTCTATAACTAGCCTTCCCCTACCATCATACCTTAAAGCATTGCTCTGGTCTCTTATGAAGAAAGGGACAGGGGTGTAGATCCCAGCGGAGCTACCCCCGCCGGTGGGCGCGCGCTAGCCTCTCAATATATTAGAATAACTGAGACAGCACACCTGTATGGAATTTGCACGTTGCAAATGCCAGTCGGACCTTTCACATACTATATGGATCTTAGATCAAAGTAACGTTTAATACTTCTGTACACATGTTCGCGATTGCCAGCCACTCTGTCTCGCAGGAATAACGTGCGAGACAAGACCTGAAAACTTCGAGCTTTCACCAGGTGTAAGACGCTCGTGCAGAATACTGAGCAAGCGTAAATCTGCGCAGCCAGCAATAATATCCATCGGTGTAGTCAGTGGTCACTGACAATATTAACCAAACTCTTCGGTAAGTTCGACGAGTTGAAGGGATTAGCTCAGTCAGCACCACTGTCTTATTCTTCACCAATGAACCGTGGCTGACAACACCATATCTTCACCTTAGGAGGACATGTTCACGACTAGAAGCGATCATCTCGCAAATGGTTGACAAGTGTGCAGTCCACTACGCTACCGGCCAAAAACCAGACAGATTAGCTTAAAGCCACGTGTTCATCGATGCTGATCTTCATATCTTGAGCCGGAATTAATTATTGTATTTAAAACGTATCAGATAAAAAACATATGGCGATTGGATTTGTGGTATGTTCTTTTCAATCATGCAATTTTCTCATAAACATAACTTACCATTTTATCACTAATGTGGGTGCATTTCTTCTAAGTTACCTTTTGGATTAAGTCGTTAAGCTTTGAATCGTTTGTATGCACCAACAATCTACTTAACTATGCTATAGTTTTTTTTAAATGATTTATAAATCTCTGTTTAATGGTCCCCAGATCTTTTTCCACGGTAACAACATGTATTCCCTACATGAGCATGTGGATAGCAGTTATCTACCGAAAGAACTGGGAGGTGAGCTCCCCTCCCAAGATGGAGCCCAACTGCTCGCCGTCATATCCAGCGATGCCGTGATCAAAGGTAAAGATGGTTACACCGTCAAAAAAATTCAACTTACTCATTAAGAATCCGTTCACTGCCTCACTTACAAAAGTAATCGACTTATTTCTATCTTGAGCTAGTTCTACCCAGTCCCCCTCATTACATCCTATCTCTTTCAACCCCATTCTAATATTATCCCCATCTGCGTCTAGATCTTCCCAATTGTCTATTCCCATTGCGTTTGCCAGTCAACATACTGAGCACCATTCTAGATTCTTCCATTCACGATGAAAGTCCTTCCCACCGTAATCTAAAAGATTTTCTTACCCTAATAATTTCTTTTGCTGAGTACAGATATGTTATTTCATCATTACATAACCTCTCCAATCCCCAATAGCCTCATCCCTTTTTGGACTAAATATCTTCCTAAGCACCTTGTTTTTGAAGAAACTAGTTTGTTTTTGTCAGGTAAGGTAAGAGACCACGTTTCACACCCAAAGAGAACAATATTAAAAAAAAAGTTTGTGTATATTCTGAGTTTTACATTCCTTGACAGCACGTGAGATGTCAACAATTTACACTTAGCGATATTAAGTTATTACTCTATACTAGAGATAGGGCGCTCATTATCCAGTCGAATCGTATGGTATTTAAAAGAGCCTGGATTCAAAATAATCTGAAGAAAAAAATTTATCTTTAATACAAATACGAATAGCTGAAATTTAAATCCCGGTAGTATGCCATTGGTAGTGTATTATGCAGACTTCTGATTTTGGAATATAAAATATTACAAAGAAAGTACTTTATCGCGTGAAAATAACTAACTTAATTGAAAATGTACTTTTTGTTGTTTTTACAGTGTAGCCCAAATTACATGGCAAATATAAAAAATATAAATTTACAGTGGCATCAATCCTGTAGCTAAATTTTTTAGATTAAATTTTAAATAATTCAATTCTAGCTAAAATTATGTATATTTTTTTAAAGATTTGAGAAATCAAATTTGAATTCGAGATTTGAAAGTAATTATTAGATTTAGATAATTCATTGATTACATTTTGTGGGTGTTTGATTAGAAAATTAGACGCTATAAAGTGTTTTATCACCGTATCTTACGATCCATTTGGGTTAGACAGGTATGTGTGAATTACACTAGTTTTCTAGGGATGATGAGGGTTGAATATAGTGGAAATGTACCCGTAGTTTCATGAAGGGAGAGTGGAAAACTATTTAGGAAAACAACCATCTGCATACCTAACCAGGATTCGAACCATGATATCCCCATCATCAGCAGTCTGGTCTATGGAATAATGTCTTAAACTATTCTAATCTACCATCGAATCAGGTGACCGCTTTCGTTAGATTATAGTTATTTATTCGTTTTAATGAGAACCTTCCTACTTTACAGCAATCATTTCACTAGCATATTCGTGTTCTTTTTTTCACATATTATAATTACACCAAAAAATGGCTAATGGCAGTTTGGTTTCGAAATTTAGCAGATTAACAACACCGACAGGAAAATACTTTTTATACCAGTGAAAATTGCATGCAAAGCCATAATGAGGCCGAGATGGGCCTTGGCCTTCACGAGTATCTGGCAGCGATTGTGTCATTATTGGTGTAACAAATGTCTTCAGCGGGCAGGACTGGGGGACTTGGTAAAGCAGGGTGTCCAGCGACCTGGAAAACCTGAGGAAAACAGAGAAAAAAGTCAGGGAATTTGATTGGTCAGGGAAAAGTCAGGGAATTTGATCAAATTTCTGGAATTTTCATATAGTCATTAAAATAATAGGCCTAATCTACTTTCATTTACAAAAAATAATTCTCAAATTATTTTTTTTCTTCACTGCAAATTTATTTTAGTACAGTTGTCCATCTTGAATATACTCATCTCAATTCTCAAAGTCAACATGGGATATTCATCTAATCTGTACACACCTCTATCATGTCTTATCCAAAGGTGAGTCATTAGTTCATTAGCCCGTGTAGACGACCTTTTAATGTCTCAGTATTATCTGACTCAAAGCTAACTTGGAACGCACGAACCAAGACCCATTGCTTTAGGTTGACATCCTTTAACCCCTTCATCGAATGTTACAATTTTCAAAATGTTTGTGTGTCTAATATATTATTACATTAGTTGAGATCTTAATACAATAATGTTTATAATATAGTGACTGGAAAAGTTGGAAACTGGCTCTGGAAAACCTGGAAAAGTCAGGGAATTTTAAGATATAGTTTGGCTGGACATCCTGTAAAGAAAGAGTGGACATGGGACTTCTCGGACCACCTAACATTGAACTTGCATTAGAAAAACACACCTGTCATCACGCTACTAATTTTTATAACTGGCTCAAATTTTCTTGTTCGAATTGTGACTAATGTTCGATAAAACATAGACGCTCTGTTCCATGTCCTATTATTATTTCTTCTTTCAGGATATGTACCCTTGTTTTAACATTAAAGGTATCATATTTATCTTTAAGGTTTCCCTTATGGCGTAGCTTATAAGTAAGGTCGTAATGGAATATGTCATGATGCTAACTTCAGGGTAAAGGGAGTGTGCATTTTGTTGATAATGCTTCACTTATTAGTTATTAACATGGAGCGGTTTTCGCCAATTTGTATTTTCTTTTCCCTGATCCTAAATTATAGGCAGTTTACATAGGCCTATGTATGCATTTAATGATATTCGAATAGAAATACTAAATTTATAGAGCCTATAATTGCCTGTTTTGTTTGTTTTTACCTTTTTATGAAAACGAGCCTTAATGCACCTATTTTGTTGTCTTTTTTATGCTATAGATTTTTTTAAACAACAATTCATTGAAGGATCAAAGTCCAACTACTCGAAAATGGCAAATTTTTAATTTTGTCTTCTGATATCGTGTAAAGTAGAACGAAGCTTTACGAATTAAAAAAAAATCCATATTAAAAATGACCCAATTTTACCACTGAAAACCTAGATAAGTATCTAGTAATTATCAACAATGCGAATTTGCCTGTAAACCCACTTCTGTGAACACATAGCCTAAAGCGTAGCTCACTCAATAGATTAGACTGAAAATAATAGGGATATCGTAGTTCTAGCCCTGATCGGGTGTACTGAGGTTTTTTCCTAAATTGTTTTCCACTCTTTCTCCATGCAAATGTGGCTACACTTCCTCTAAATTCAAGTTTAATAATCCCTAACACATTAGTGTAGTTAATATATAAATATTAGTATCTAATACCGCTATGCTCATGATGGATATTCAGGAACGGTTGATATCAACATATGAAGAAAATTAAACTCTATGTTTGTACTGGAGCAATATTTTTTTTATTTTAGCTGAAAAATTGTTTTGCCATAAAAATTGCAAAAACACTGACCTTAACTCGCATCCCCTTTCATCCCAACTTAAGGGCGACAACTGAAAAGCTTCGCAGATGATTAGAAACCCAGAATTATTAAATTAAGTGGTTTTATATTTTTTAATATTGCGTTCACCAAAATATAGACGAGAGCTCAGAATATTTAAAAAAAATAATTCAAGTTTAAAGTGTTTTAAATAAAAGTGTGATAGCTTACATAAAACCCTATGAAACCATCCCTCATTATCTTAAAATGTTTTGTTGTGGCTTTATAGAAACTTGACTTTATTTGATAGAGAAAGGTTTGATCTAGGTCTCTAACCTTTTGATTTAATTTAAGGATACATTTTTGCATAATGCATCGTTGAATTTTTTTAAACTTTAAATTAATTTTTTTAACTGGTTATAAAACTGCTGATAATTTTAGCCAATTTACTAATTTAACAAATGCACCAATGAACACACGATATAAGGGACCAGGCTTGCAAAAGAGTTTATTTTCCAGGGCTATAAGTAAGAGATTTGAATCTCAGTTGGGTTCACTGGTGATGGTTTTACACATATGAATTATCACTGTAGTTTTATCGTAGCCTCTTTTCACTAATGCGGGTGCATTCACTCTACATTACACTTATCATCTCCTTCCTGTGTAGTAAATATATAATAAAATTGGTGTTGATCGTACTCAAAATCAGTCCAATTTTTATAGGAATATATTATTTTGCTGAATGTCAACATTGATAAAATCTATCTATATTATTTGTGTTATTTTATCCCATATATTTGATGTATGAATATGTGAAAGTAGATATTTATGGATTTGTGAATTATATCTTTCTATAAATCGAAATTTGGTGAAAAAATAGTTTAGTTTTCTTTGAAATGTTCTTATCTGAACACCAAAAACATGAATGTATATCATATATAATGATGTGTCTAGCTGTGAGATAGGACCCCTTCTATAAGAAATTTATGTTTTTTTTACTAGATTTCGGTTTATAGAAAGATAGACTTCAAAAAATTGCTTACTTTTATTTATTTTTATTTCGACTGTACCTTGAGAAAAATATCCGCAGAGAAAATACATTGTAGCACTACTTAATTCTATTACTTTCAGAACTGGAGCGCATCGGATATACGTTTTTGGAGGCCAAACAGTGACGTGGATGTGTCGAAGAGAACAGGAATTATTTGGAAACATAACAACCAATTTATTTATTTATATATTACATAGTGAGAAAAGAAAATACTCACTGTTATTTATAGTTGGCATATTTAATTGTATCTTAAATTATATGGGTTTATTCATGGTGCCAAGTAGTTTATTTGTACAAGATATGTATAATTATTTGCACCTACTTATATTTACTGCTGAGGAAAGTATTTTACAATCGAGTCAGGTAAACAAGCTCATTTTGATTTTTAAAATTATTATTACCTAAATGATAGATAGGTACATTACATACTTTTACATTATTATACTTAATAATATTCTCAAAAATATGTTATCAGTGGACAACTCAAAAATGTTTTTGTCTCCAAAAAAGCAGTGTAAAATGTTATTTATTATGTAAAACATTTCCAAGATATCCATTTTGAGTAAAATTGTAAGAGCTATTTTCAAATAGTTTCAAATAAAATAAAATCAGACTATAACAAACTATTCTTAAATTAATTTCTCTCCGCAAAACATGTATATAGTGTTATTTATCAGGTAATAAATCACTACCCAGATACTCATTTTGTATCAAATGTCTTGAGCTATTTTCCAACAGTTACCATTAAAAAAATCGATCATTAAATTCTTCTTAATTTTAGAGATAAAATTAAAATGATGATTTCGCCCAGCGGTATGATAATATACTATCTAAATATCAAGTTTGAACGATACCCATCAAACTATTTTTGCTGTAGCTACCAGATAAAGATGGGTTAGTCAGACATAAATATGGTGGGGGCTGGGATAAGGGATGGGTAAAATGAGAGTGGCACAGAATTGTTAAAAAAAACTTTTTAAAATTTGTGTGCATTTAAAACGTCCATATCTATAGTAATATCAATACTAAACATTTTCACTACTACAATATTTTATCTAGCTGAGAAATTAAAAAATACAGTGTTAGTGTTTATGTGTATTCTAAGTTTGATTTAGTTTTTTAAGTTTGATGTTGAGAATAAAGGGTATCCATTTCTTAGAACATAATTTGACAGGGCTTTGAAATATTTAATCTCAAACAAGGCAGTATGAATTGATGAGATTCCTTCAGAATGGCTACAATCCATAAGAGAAGATGGAGTGAAAGAAATATTCGAATTTGTATAAAAAATAAACGAGACCAGAAAAATGCCATCAGATTTCCATAAAAATATAATCTTGACGCTTCCGAAGAAAGCAAGAACTAACAAATGTGAGGACTATTGTACAATTAGCTTGACATTACACACATAAATAGGAGAATGCAAACAAAACTATAAGATACTCTAGGTGAAGGTCCATTTGATTTCAGAAATAGTAGAGTTACAAAAGAAGCAATTTTGGCCTTACGACTAATACTAGAACCACACATCAAGAAAAGTGAGGATACATTTGTGTTATTTGTTGATTTGGAAAAAGCTTTTGATAATTTAATAATTTAAAGTGGTACAAGATGTTTAACATTATATTATTATTATTATTATTATTATTATTATTATTATTATTATTATTATTATTATTATTATTATTATTATTATTAGCACCGCGTCTTACTACCCATTCGGGTTATACGCACTTACGCTAATGTGTAATGGTAGGGTGATTGTGAGATGAAATGGAGGACCTACAGTTTAACGTGGAATCCGAACCACGGTGGAGGCTGGCATTCCCACCTCACAAGTTGTGATTAATACACGTCTTGTCAGAGGTGAAGGAAGGGTTTGGCAATCAGATAAAGCTCTGCCGGGACCGAGGATTGAACCGCCGACCCCCAGCACAGAAGTCTGACAGCTTACCCCTAGACCACCAGGTCACCGTTTAACATTTTAAGAAAAAGAGAGCTTAAATACCGAGACAGAAGACTTATTTATAATCTCTACAAAAATCAAATAGCTATATTAAAAGTGGAAAATCAAGAGAGACAAGAATATTTAAAAAGTGGTTGAGACAAGGCTGTGGATTATCACCTCTTCTATTTAACTTGTATGTTGAGAAGCAATGTAGGAAGTAAAAGAAAAGTTTGGGTCCAGAATAAAAATTCAAGTAGAAAGAATAACAGTTTTAAGATTTGCTGATGATTTATTCTTTTGGATGAAAAATAGAGAAAATTTTTTAGGAAATACTGAATGGAATGAATACACTATTAAAAGAGCAATTTGGCTTAACATAAACAAAACCAAGACAAAAGTTATAAGGAGCAGCAGATGGGATAACAATAACTATTTATTAAATATGCATATTAGATCTGATGAAGTAAATTAGGAAAATTGATTTGGTTATTTAGGAAATAAAATTACAACAGATTGGCGAAGCAATGAGGCAATCAAAAGCAGAGTAGCACACGAAAAAAGAACTTTCTTAAAGAAAAAGAAGCCTACTAGTATCAAATATTGACATTGGACTGAGAAATATATTTTTTTAATTTGTATTTTTGGGCACAGCCCTCTATGGAAGTGAAGCTTGGATGCTGGGAAATCCGGAAAAAAGTGAATTAAAAGCATTTTAAATATGGTGCTACAGAATGATGCTAAAAATAAGGTGGACTGATAAAGTACAAAATGATCTGGTTTTAGAAATTAAATTGAATGAAAGAAGTCTCTGAAAAGATCTTAAAAAAAGGGGAGATAGGATGATGGAGCACATTTTTAGGAATACAGGATTGGTTAAATGGTTAATGGACGGTGCAGTAGAAGATAAATACTAGAGTATGTGAAGCAGACACTTGAGGATGTGGGTTGTAATAAGTATTTAGATATGGAGAGATTGGCACAGTACGTATAGGAAGAAATGGAAGATTGCATCATACCAGTCGAGAAACTAAAGACAGAATAAAAACCTTGGCAAACTAGTTTTACAGTTTAAGGAATGCACTATAGTTCTAATACACAAGGCAAAATACGCCTCATTAAAAACAAGTTTATGTTTTTAACACGTCTTGAGAATGAAGCCAGTTGTTCCATGTAATTATCAACTTTAATTTATACAAGCTGAAGTAACTGCACTGTATTTAAAAAAAATATGTATAATAAAACAATTAGGCTATTACAAAATCATCATGTTCATGATATTATATAAGCTATAGTTTATGTGTTGGTAGGTAAAATAGGTTTAAATTATCAAGGCCAACTACGCGATGCCCGTTGAAACTTGTTGAATAAGTTATGATTTTAGCATTTAAAAAGCTTAGCTAGTGATTACCTTTCAAACAAATTTAAATATACAAATTATAAAATATATTGGAAAATGGAAATGAGACTCGAGTTCTGGATCTTTGCCTTATTGCAACAATTCTCTACCAATGAGATATCCAGGCTATCCAGTCTCTGAGACAAAGTTGTAGAAACTTTTCCGAATCTTGAACTTGTCTATTGATTGACCCACCACTTTTTACTTTCTCTCTATCTTACAGGTAGAGAAAGTATTGTGATCGTCAAAAAAATCGAACTCGAGATTTTGATGAATTTTGACGTTTCATGACTTCCTGAATCCGAAAAAGTGGTTTTTGAATTTCCGTCTGTCTGTCTGTCTGTCTGTCTGTACCTCCAACTAGAGCCTAAACTATTTTACCGATTGAGCTGAAACTTGATATCTAGGGTTTTCATAGGGTTGCCCCGAGGGTTTTTTGGAATTGGATATCTACCCCTAAAATTAAGGGTAGTTTACTGAAGGGAAAAAAGAGAAAAAGTCGATTTTCTCCAAATCGGCTCTAACGATTTTGATTAAATTTCATTTATGAACATAAATAAATATTCCAAACAAAATGGCTACTCTAAATATTTTGGCAAAATCGTTTTAAGGGCTCCGGTCTGATGCGTAAATTAACATTTTTTATAATAGCTCCGAAACTATTTGAGATATGAAATTACTTAGCATTACAAATATGTATATATATTTATAATACAAATATTTTATTCGAAACATATTTTTATAAAATCAATAACTTTCAATATATTCGCAATTATATATATATTTTTAACTTTTTGGGCATTAAAGCTTAAGTATTGCGACCGTAAGAAAAACTAACCTGAAATGTTGATGGATGTCGACGTCTCATGACCCCCCGAACCCTTAAAAATAGTCTTTGCAATGCCGTCTGTCTGTGTGTCTATTAAAACTTAAGATTAAGGGTAGTTTACTGAAGGGCAAAAAGAGAAAAAGTCGATTTTCTCAAAATCGGCTCTAACGATTTTGATTAAATTTCATTTATGAACATAAATAAATATTCCAAACAAAATGGCTACTCTCAATATTTCGGCAAAATCGTTTTAAGGGTTCCGGTCTGATGCGTAAATTAACATTTTTTATAATAGCTCCGAAACTATTTGAGATATGAAATTACTTAGCATTACAAATATGTATATATATTTATAATACAAATATTTTATTCGAAACATATTTTTATAAAATCAATAACTTTCAATATATACGCAATTATATATATATTTTTAACTTTTTGGGCATTAAAGCTTAAGTATTGCGACCGTAAGAAAAACTAACCAGAAATGTTGATGGATGTCGACGTCTCATGACCCCCCGAACCCTTAAAAATAGTCTTTGCAATGCCGTCTGTCTGTGTGTCTATAAAAACTTAAAATTAAGGGTAGTTTACTGAAGGACGAAAAGAGAAAAATTTGGTTTTCTCAAAATCTGCTTAAACGATTTTGATTAAAATTCGTATCTAGGCGTTGATTAAGATTATAAATAAACTGGCTATTTTCATTTTCCTATGAAAATTATTTTTAGGGTACATTACAGAAGAGTTAATTTCCGTATCTCCACAACTATTTGAGAAACTAAACAACTTATCATTGCAAAATTGTAGGACTATCAGAAATAAAAAACTTTTATTTGACATATATTTTTATAAAAACAGCAGTTTCTGAGATATTTGCAAATATATTAATACAATTTTGTGAGCTTTAGTTGTAAACATATACTACTTAAGTCTTAACGCAATAATACTCCAATGCCATAGAGTAATTAAATATAAGTAAGTATCTAAAAAAAGTATGTTATTTTTCCTTAAATCTCTTAGGAGAAATGTTTGCATAGCAATGATCTATCTCCATTTTAGACTCAATAGTCAATATTTACATTTTTTATTGATCAAAATGTATAAATGAATAATTAAATATCAATGCGATGACTTGAAGATCTGCAACACCTTATAAAATGTTAAAACTTTAACCAGAATCGAAATTTTAATACGAAGTGTTGACCCTTGTGGAGTACATTAAACTGTTTGAAATGTTCTAAGGTGGACAAAGATGCGCCTCTTTTCTCATTGATTCTATATCATTGTATATTATTTTATGCGTGTTCTTATGTGGAGTGGTGATGATACAATGTACATTATTCCGTTCAGAAATCTTACGAGTTTATAGAAAGAGAGAGAAAGTCTGTGCGGTGTGCCGTACCATTTATTTTAAATGAGTATTTAAAAATAAATATAGTTGGATATTATGAATAGCTCTAATTGAATTTTAAATATTTTAATTATGTCTAGATTTTAAAGAAGGAAAATTGATTAAATTATCAAAGTGTCTTAGATAATATTAATTTCAATAATCTAAAGTAAAAACATTGTAAAAAAGAAAATCAATTGATATAA
Source organism: Timema podura (assembly GCA_033556935.1). Taxonomy (NCBI): domain Eukaryota; kingdom Metazoa; phylum Arthropoda; class Insecta; order Phasmatodea; family Timematidae; genus Timema; species Timema podura. The sequence continues at coordinate 61,228,948 of JAVRXN010000011.1, forward strand.
ATTTGCTAAAATTAAGAACTTACATTATATTTTCCATATTAGTTTTAAACATACAGTTGTATTTTGTTAGCGAAGATATTTATGATCGGTTCATAACTTGTCTTTATAGAACATCAGACTTTACTCAAGTAACAGCTAAGACGACTTCTAACCATTTACTTCACCTAGATCATTGTGACGCGATATTGAACGGCATGACTGTTGAAATATGATATACTTCAAATAATTATACAACATTGGGAAAAGTTATATTTAGTGTTAGGTCCGGGGTTCGATCCTCGGCCCTGGCACAGATTTATCTGATTGCCAAACCCTTCCTTCACCTCTGACAAGACGTGTATTAATCACAACTTGTGAATGTGAGGAATGCCAGGTCTCCACCGTGGTTCGGATTCCACGTTAAACTGTAGGTCCTCCATTTCATCTCACAATCACCCTACCATTACACATTAGCGTAAGTGCGTATAACCCGAACGGGTAGTAAGACGCGATGCTAATAATCTATATTTAGTGTTAATTATTTTTCGTGTCAGCGTGTTATGTAAATAATGTTTTCGTGTCACCCAGTGGTAAACGTGCCATAGATTTGCCATCCCTGCTCTAGGGTCATACATCATTCATAATTTAAGGCGGAGTTTGCGATGGACGTTTGAGGTCATCGGCAACGTGGTAGCACAGCCATGACTCGTTGAAATACAATTATATTGCCAGGTACAGCCTCTACTAATTTTAGTTGTACACGGTTGAGTTTATACACAATACATTTTAATTAACATTTGGCACTAAAGATTGATCTTTAAAAAATGTTCATTTAGGCCTAAATATATTTTGAAATGTCATCTGCACACATAAATCAAATACGGTACTTATGGATTAACGCATCCATGATAATTAATACATGAGTCTTGCTTCTTCACACAAGATAATAATAATAATAATAATAATATTTAGCACCGCGTCTTACTACCCGTTCGGGTTATACGCTTAAGTACTAATTACACTAATGGATTAGGAAATGGGAGGGTTGAATTTTAGAGGAAGTGAACCCGCATTTGCGTGGAGGAAGAGTGGAAAACCATTTAGGAAAAACCACCCTCAGTTCACCCGACCAAGATTCGAACCTCGATCTCCCCGTCCTCGGCGGTCGAGCTCAACACGACTAGCGCGTTTGCCAACTACGCCACCGAGGCGGGTTTCACACAAGAGGGCAGAAGTTTTTTCTGATTCCATGTGCATTAAATAAATATTGTACTTAACATCAGATAACAATGTTTTGAATCACAATAAAACTAAACTAGATGTATACCCGCAACGATGGTCGCATGGTCTAAAGCAGGTTTCGCAAACTCATAGCCCACGGGCCGCACCAGGTCCACAAGACATTTCTGCCCAGTCCGCTTACAAATTACGGTGGTTTAATTTTAGTGTGTACATAAATTTGAATAACAAACATTTCATAGGACTATTTCAAACTGTGCTTTATTTAATTTTAATTTTAATTTTAATTTTAATTTTAAATACTTGGTTGTGAGAATTTTTATAGTCAGGTTTATAGAGAGTTTATAGAGGTCAGGGTTCAAACCCCACCCTGATCTACAGAGGCTGTTTATTACCAGGTGGGTTCCCAAATCCCCATCACTCAAATGCGGCTGCATTTCCTCTAAATTATATCTTCCTCTTATTTTATCTACTAGCATGATAAAAATGTGTATAGTCCAGAGCTGGTCATTCTCTCAGACCTTGGTCTGGTTAATTGTGCTCGCACCATCTGGTAGAAATACTATCCACTAGGGGAGTTCAGAAAGCGTGGAGATTATCCAATGCCTTCAACACTGAATTTGTATGAGCGAGCGCGAAAGGTTCTACCCATTTTTGCCACTAAGGTATTTTTCAAATATATGTCAGGGTTCTTTTATATGCGACAATCGACACGGGATCGATGTCTTTACCTTCCCTAGGAAGCTGTGCTATGGATTTTAATTGCTTAGTAAAAATCCGTCAACCTCAGCTGGGTTTGAACACATGAACATCGGGTTCTGAGGTGATCACTTTACTCCAAGACCACCTAGGTTGACCTTTATCTTCTAGAGCAGAGGTCCCCAACCTTTTGTACCTTTGAGCACATTCAAAACTAACGGCAGTGCGGCGGGCACCAATCACTTTTTCAAGGCAAATTTACTAACTCCCGCCAGGTTCAGAGGTCAGCCTCAACGCTATATACACGACCGGTCAACTGCCATGTTCCAACGTTTGTGACGTTACATGTGGTTGTGTTTAATACTCAAGACCGTAGCCATGGGGGAAAGGGGGGTCAACCCCCTTCAAGTTGACAAAAAATAAATTAAAAAATACTGCTTTATTTACAGTTTAACAAGATAGAAATAAGGACAAAAGGAACTATTTAATTACTCACCACCATTTTGGTGCTTGGGTACATTTTTAAGATATATATTTATTCTGTGTTTATTCAGGCAACAAATCTGGGTAGACCCATGTCAAGATATTTACAAAGGAAATAGGAGGTATTATTAGCATGGTATTAGTGAGTGTGAAGAGATGATGGAGGGGGTAGGTCTTTGAGATTAGGAAAAAAGCAAAACCATTCAGCTTGAAACTATTAGAATTGTAGTTCCAAGTAAAAGTACACTTTTTAAAGGAGCCGGTAAAAAATAGAATGAGAGGGAGGGATTGGAAAGAGGGGGGCTTTCAATCACCAACTTCTTGAGAACAGCATACCTGGAGATAAGCACAAACTGGAATTTTGTCGGAAAAGGGACAGATCAAAATTATTAGTCAATAACTTTTTAGCTGTGGTCAAAAAGTGGCGGGCAGACGTAAAAGGCTCGGGGTGCCATGGCGCCCACGGGCATAGGGTTGGGGACCCCTATTCTAGAGTGATTAAAATGTGCATAGTCCAGACGGGTAGGAAGATGCAGTGAAAAAATAAAAGTATAGAATTGGATTGCAACAAGCACGAGTTTGTGAATATGGGCTTCAACTAATTTTAGTTTGTGACCATTGGTCTAAATTTTAACCCTTATTTTAGACAAGATTGCCGATGACGGAAGAACGGGGTTCACATCTCGGCTGGGTGTAGGTACTGAGGATGAGTTTTCCTAAATGCTTTTCCACGCTCCCTCCATACAAATTCGATTACATTCTCTCCATAGTAATAACTTTGTCTTCCCTATTTCATTGGTGTAGTTAATGTGTGCGTATAGCGCTAGCGGGTACTAAAACGCGGGGAAAAGAACCAAAACAGTAACTGATTTTAATAGGAAACCAGTTATTTGACAGATAGAAAAGCTACTAGATCTACTTTCACGTATACATGTGTCAAACCATGTGATATGCAACTGTCAATTTAATAGACATTATAAATACCTATAAAATAACAATATTAAAATAAAAATAATAGTAAAATACTGTAATTTTGGCCGCAAAATAGGCCCTATATATTTGTATTTTCAAAAATGGGTTTTAATGAAAATCGGGGTAGGTTGTTTTTTACTTCCAAGAAGTTCATATTATATTAATAACTACCAGAAGTATCCCGGCGTTGGCCATGGTAACCACGCTATTGATTGCGTTGTTACACCTAGCAAGTTTTTTTTTTTTTGCCTCAGACAGAAAAAAAAAATCTCTTCATTTTATTTCTTCCAACCGAGTTTTTAATTAATAAAAAAATAATTAAAATCCAAATTTTAAAATTCCGGCTTCAAGTTGCACATGTTCGTGCCAGGGGTTACTAATTTAAAAATTTCAGACTACTTCGTGCGATATATATCGCGCAATGCTCACGACAGACACGTCACATACTCTTCATTTTATTAATAGAGATACACATTATTGAAATACATGATAACAATACATTGCACTGTTTCTATAGTGAATTTAAAATGTAGGGTTTAATTTAGATTCATAATCTATTTTAACTTAAAATGAAACCCAGACACCATTTTCTTAAGTTTTTAATGATGACTCCCATTAGTACAATGGCCAACAAAAGTCTTGTAATAAACATTATGATGGTCACTTGATAACGAAATAAACTCACACGGTGATGCTGCACGTTAATGTAAGTACAGTATCATTAACTCTGAACAATTATCAATATGTCCAACACCTTAGCTCAATCAGAAGCTTGTCTGCCTGTCAATTAAATCCTCTGGGTTTGATTCCCAGTGTAGTCGAAAAATATATCATTAGGAAATATAGGTTTCCCCTTTCACAGTTATGAATTATCGGCCGGGGGGTGCTGGGTGTTGTGTCTGTTTTAGCTATAAGTTAGTTTATAAGCCGTTTTGCGATACAATCGGCAGGTTCAGAAAATGCACTTTAAAACCTATTCAATTCAAAACGTTTATTTTCAAATGCCACTATGATATTGCCAAATAATTAACTTTTGAGATTACCATGTGTAGAACAATTACCAAACATATCCACAGAAGCGATATTTTATTAATTTTGCCAAAATTTGCTTATTTTTTCTGTCGTAAAAATTGCACAGGACTGAATTTACTCACATTTCCTTCCATAATATCCTAATTTAACCAGATAATGATCACACCTCTGGTATAAGAGCTCATAACACGATTTAAAACACTCAAGATGTACCCTCTGTAGAAAAAAAAGATTGATTTACTCAGTTGCGTAACTAGGGTGAGACAGGAATGCCTCTGGCACCAAATTTATCAGCAATATTAGCAACAACTAAAGTTTTATTTTTTAAACAATAAAATGTATTTTATTTTCATTATTTTGTAACCTGTATTATAACGGGTAGCCAGTTTGGTATCAATATAAGAATTTAAACAAATTTTAGAGAACAGTTTAAAAGAGGCGCAATTTTAGAGTTGGATGCCATCAACCCCCATAAACCCTAGTCACTCTGACGTACAGGCAACTGCTATGTAGAAATATGAAATTCGAATCGCAAAGAAGGGAGAAATCTCATATAAATGCTAACCAGACATAGATCAAAATATCACCTAAACTTTGTATCAAAAGCGCACAAGGGGAAAACAAATTCATAGCATAGAAATATGTCAAACATGTATTGTAAACAACCCCCTTACTTTTACAATAATTACAATACAATATTATTATTATTATTATTATTAGCACCGCGTCTTACTACCCGTTCGGGTTGTACGCATTACGCTAATGTGTAATGGTAGGGTGATTGTGAGATGAAATGGAGGACCTACAGTTTAACGTGGGATCCGAACCACGGTGGAGGCCTGGCATTCCAGACATTCACAAATTGTGATTAATACACATCTTGTCATAGGTGAAGGAGGGGTTTGTCAATCAGATAAATCTGTGCCGGTACCGAGGATTGAACCCCGGACGTCAGCACAGAAGTCTGACACCTTAACCCTAGACCACCAGGTCACTATATAATATTAATTAATAAAATATTAAATTAATAAAACTACAGGGAACAAATCCCTTACTCTTTACAATAATTAGGTTAGGCCTGGTTAGGTGTTGCCATATTGTGCTCAGATACCACAAACAATGGTGCGCTTTTGATGCCCCCACCTTGTGCGTTTCTGATATAGTCTACTCCAAGGCAGGTACAAAAATTTGGTCTGTGCGCTTTCAGTATGTGGCCTAGTTATGAATAACATATCATCTTTCTCAGATACAATCAAGATCTACTATGATGCCTGACGAAGCGACTGTCGGTAAAAACTCTAGCCACTATAGTTCCACGACAATTGAAAAAGATAAAGAATCGCTCAAACGCTGTATAGGACAACTAAGGTATTTAGTGAAACGTAAGTTAATTCACGCTAAATTATATAATATCTATAAAAAATATATAATTATTAATTCTGTATGGGTTCGTTTGAAAGCCAATATTGGCTCAATTTAATGAGCAGGAATGAGAGTCTTAATGAATATAGAGAGAGGATAGTAAAACCACTGCGATATCCCGCCTCTCCCTCCGATCACAGTAAACCTGGCCCTTACACGATCAGTCAGACTGTCAGTATGCATCAGTATTTACAACGATACCGTCCACGGTCAGTCTTTGTGTCATTATTTTTTATCAGTCTCAGCTCCTGCGTGCAACATGCAAAGTGCAATAACATGGATGATAAGAAAAAGGCGTGTGCAGTCTATAGGGCCAGTTTCATAATCAGATTTAGTACGCTTCAAGTGCGGCGCTATACTAAATACAAGACGTCACCTACCTGAAATTGAATGGAATGGGCCAGTTTCATATGCGAAACTAGCCCATTCCATTTTGGTCTAGGTAGGTGTCGTCCTGTATTTAGTATCGACTCACACTTTAGGCGTACTAAGTCTGACTATGAAACTGGCCCTATATTTGCTATTTAGACTTAAATTACTGACGAGCGCGCGCACAGGGTCAGTCTTACTGTCAGTACTACTGTCGGTCTCTCCCACCACTTGCAAGACTGATGAACTGAGACTGATGTGATCAGAAAATCCGGATAACATCAGTATTTTAGTCAGTCCATCCATCAGTACTGCCCCTACACAATCAGTCAGACTGTCAGTATTAATCATTACTTTATTAATACTGGCGGTCTGACTGATCGTTTAGGGGCCCTATTAGCTTCAGTCACCATCATTCCAGTCTACTGAGAGCCTGGCACCTTAGTCTGCATGACCATTGGATCTAGTAGCTCCCGTACCTATACGTCTAGCAATGTAATAAACTGACCCTGTCGCATTGACAGCTGTACAGAATCCAATTATTAATCTGATTATAATTGTTTTAATTACATTCCAATTTTTATAGTAAGACATCTATAAAAACTACTAGATTTACTTTCACGTATATACGTCAATTTGTGTGATGTATAGCTGTAATTTTTCTTAGATATTATTAATAATTATAAACTAACACTAATAAGTCTTAGTAAAGATCATGATGAACTTTTCCCACATTTTCTTAAAGACCCTTTCTCTGAAAATTGGATTGTAAATGTGAATAACACATTAGCTCAGTTGATAGTTCGTCTCCCCTGAATGATTTGTGGCATTGTAAACAAAATATTTGTTGTTTAATAAACTGAACACAAATTTACTGTCATTTGGATATATTTACATAGTCTTTAGATTAAAGAATAAAACTAGAGAATAATTATCTAAATTTTTATTTATTTATTAATATTTTCTATTATGTTAATGCGTATTCAACATATTTATCAAAACAAAGTGCTAATTTTATTTTTTGATTAGACGTGTGAGCTGTGAACAATTAGTTTTATTGGCATAGGACTTACACATTATCTTAACCTATAACAAATCACTTAAACATATTTATTTATGCCCAGCCCCAACTCTTTCATTAATAATAAATATCAGAAATGTATGGTTTTACACATATTTAAGGCCCACTTAAAATAAGCATTAAAAAGTAGATTATTACAGTGATGAATTATAAACGTCACACACGTAAAACCAATCACAGGAAAATCTCGTTAGTTCAAGTTGCACGGGACCAGACGCAACTTGAATTATCTGACACTCAAATTACACGTAATAACCAGGAAAAATTAAAATAATTTTAAGTTTTATGTTAAAAGGACCTAAAGTAAGTCCTTTAAATACATACTACAAAAATAATTCCGAAAATATACATTTTCTTATATATGTATAAGTTATTTAAAAAAAAGGGTTTTTTGTTTTATAAATTGATTTAATATCAACCCGCCCCCATCCCCCCACCCATTGCGTGGGCTCAAATTTGTAATCTCTCCTGGTTATATTTATGAATCTACGTTTAATTTTCATCTATACATCAGGGAAATCGTATTACAAGGGCTGTCAAGATCTTTGTGTCCTTTCAAAGTTATCACATTACTCAGATAAGTGAGAGTCATACGAAACTTCTAACCATCGAAGAGTCTACTTTAATTTTAAATTTCTTTCAGAGGAGAAAAAATTGTACGTGAAGGATGATTATAGTTTCTTGTTGAAATTCTTGAGATGTTCAAACTATGATCCACTAGCTGCCTTCAGTTTGGTAAGTTTTAGATTTAAAATTATTCCACGGGACATAATTTATACCTAAAAATAACAATACACTTATAATAATGTAGGGATCTCCTGAAAAGCGATATTTATTTGTATCCATCTAATCACGCCATTCCCTTATAGGGTAGGCAAGAAACTGTGTATATAGCTAAAAATGACATCTTAGTAATTATGTTTTAAACACAACAACCTATAAGCAAAGATAATCTAATAAGAGCTCTATAACTACCTTGTTTATAGATTAGGATACTATAAGACCAAGAAAACAAAAACAATCCAATTAAATTACCTGCGTTCCACTAGAATGAAAGCTAGAGTATTATTCAAAAGATGTCTTGCTTGCCACTATTCGATTATTTTATCTCCCAAAGCTACAATGATAAAATCTGGTCTTGGCGGTGAAAAAAAAGCTAAATTGGCATCATTGTCAAATATATTACATCCTCAATAGGAATGTAGGTAAATGACAGCTGGCAGAAGGTTTTTTATAGCAAATATTGGCTGAAAGTTACTAATGCCAGTCCATTAGGAAATAATAATTATTTGCTTGATAATACTATATAGCAATCTAGCAATTTGACCCGTACTTCTCACGACTAAGAAACACAGAAATTTATCAAATTACAACGTTAAAAATCCGGCTGCCCACTGTTTGATAGTTTATTGATACACAATCCTGAGATAACTATGGTAATCCCAAACTAATAATGGTATCTAAAGAATTTAAAAAAAAACAAATATTTGAGAAAAGATATTACCTTGTCCTCAAACTGAGTAAACAAAACAAACGCCATCTATTGACAACGCGATCTTTACTTAAGCACGATCATAAAATAAGATTAACGAACTAATTAATATACATTATTGAAAAGAATCTAAGTAGTAAGCGTCATAGTTTTCCAAAGAGCATCACAGTTCACTGAGCTAAGTTGCCAGAATTTGTTTATTTTAATTGTTATGTCACTGATAGATAGTTGCTTATTTATAATTAGGTTTTTAGCTTTGTCATCACAATGTTAGTGGATCCCCCGATAATCTTTAGTTTTTGTATTAGTTTAATTTTAGAGTCTTTCGTCTGCCTATATAAAATTCCAATTTTCTACCATGTCAAGAAGATTTTTTTCCCTATTAGACATTTCCCGACCCCTATTTTTAGATCATAAGCTTTCCAGCCTTCATGTTTTTGTAAGGTGGTACTTTAACAAACTTCTTAAATTTAAATTTTCTTCCATCCCAAAAAGAAGATTTTATACAAATTTAAGAATTATCTCAAGCTATTACCCTTACCAGCCTTTTTCAGTTCCCACATTCCCATTTTGAAATTTGGTTATCTTATAATTATGGTTTATTTAAGTGATTGCCAAATTTAAATTTTAAAACACACTGAAAAGTAGTATTCTATATTAGCTCTATCAATTTCTAGCTCTGCCATTTTCCAGGCTTCAATTTTGAAATTCAATATTTAATGACTAATTGAAATATACAATGAATATAAATAAAACTATGTTGTGTTTTGTTCCACAATTTTGTAAAGCATTTATAAGTAAAGAACAAAAGAAAAACATTCAAAGGGCTATTTTTATAAGTCTGTGTTTCAGTAACGAAAAAACGGTTAAAAGAAAAACATAATTACATTTTTTTTTGTGAAGGTTTTACTGCCAAAAATGACAGAAACTGGACATATTATGGTTTTTTTTTTTCAGATCATATGGTTAGGCAAATGGATACATAAAATTAGGTCTGGTAATTTATGCTAGTTGTTACTTACCTACACTCCTATGGTGTATGGACTTTAGGTCTAAAAGGAATTTCATGAAGTCGGCTCTATTCTCACAGATGAAGAGTTCATACAAATTAAAAGCAGATCACAGGAATTGGTACCCCAGTCCACCGCTGCAACAGTACGAAGCGCTGATGTCGCGTAACATCATAACCATGCTGACCGACAGGAACAGCAGAGGATATCGCGTAATTATTGTCAAACTTGGTCAGTGGAGTGGTTTTGTTTAGTGTGTACGCCTTAACGTCCAGTGGGAAATTTATTATAAATTTATCGCAATAAAGTCATTGGAAAAACAATTAATACAGAACTAAAACCATTAGCTTTATATTGGGAAGCCGGAAGGTTTTATTTACCAATGGGACGGGAGATGGGGAAGTGATAATTTGATAATTTTAGCACCGTGTCTTACTACCCGTTCGGGTTATACGCTTAAGTACTAATTACACTAATGGATTAGGAATTGGAAGGTTGAATTTAGAGGAAGTGAACCCGCATTTGCGTGGAGGGAGAGTGGAAACCATTTAGGAAAAACCACCCTCAGTTCACCCGACCGAGATTCGAACCTTGATCTCCCCGTCCTCGGTGGTCTAACTCAACACGACTGGCGCGTTAGCTAACTACGCCACCGAGGCGGGTATGGGGAAGTGAGTGAATTATATTATGTCTATTCTAAATTGGTTGAGTAAACGAAAAGTACGTGAACATAGCTTATCACTCCTCTCACTGAGCCACTATTTGATAGGTTATGTGTGTAGTCTCAATGTGGTGTCTATATATATACACATATATATGTGTGTATTAAAAAACGAATAATGAATACATACATACCTAATAGCATTGTTCCCTTAGGGGGTAGGCAAGAAACTGTAATATCGCTTAAAAAAAACAAAAAACCCACAACTCTGTACTTAATCTATCCTCACTAAATTTCTCCACAGTTCCCTATCCTTGCATAATCCCTTCTCTTAAAAAAATATCCATACACCGAGTCATATATTATACTCTTTTATTCTTAAAACTCTTCATGTCTCTCTTTTTTTTTCACACACACATTTAACCATGTCTTACACGGTCGTACCCTTTCCTTTTGATCCACACACTCTACCTTCATATATTCTCTTTGTCATTAGATCCACACTCATCCTCGCATCATAACCAAACCAGCTTAAGACGCTTCTTTCACATTGACCTAATAGATTCCCTTTCAAACCACACTCCTTACAGCACACATTCGTCACTGACTCTGCCCATACGAGATTAATAATGTATATTTCCATATATATATATATATATATTGGTTAATAAATATCGCTTTTCTAAGGCTGGGACTGAAACATATTATGTAATTTATTATTACTTTTCTTCAACCTTTTTTCAACTTTCAACTTTCTTTTATATATATATATATATATACTTTCAACTTTCTTTTATATATAAATATATATTTATTTATATATATAAAAATAAATATATATATAAATATATATATTTATATATATAAACATATATATATATAAAAGAAAGTTGAAAAAAGGTTGACGAAAAGTAATAATAAACTACAGAATATGTTTCAGTCCCAGCCTTAGAAAAGCGATATTTATTAACCAATAATATTAAAATTTCGTGAACATAATAATACTTGTGCAAGATATCACGTCAAAATATGAATCAATTTTTTTCTAAGCTTTTTATAAAAAAATATTTTCATGATTATTAAAACTCAGGACTGATGATGATAATAATAATAATAATAATAATAATAATAATAATAATAATAATAATAATAATATATATTGCATGTCTGAGCTACATCACTCGTAGCCCAGGTTGGGGAAAGATCTGGTAGTACTAATGTACCGTTGCCCAGAGGACGCCCGAATGTACTAATCGTACATCCTTTCCGTGGAAGATCTTTTCATGTCCCGATGAGACTAGATGATGGTGATAGTATGAGGTTGTGAAACCAATGTAAACTTTTAAACCTAACTTAAGAGGCCTAATTAACCAAAGCCTGGTGACCGTTGGGGTGGTTCCACTTCCGGGGGAAAAAAGCCGGGAATCGACCCCGGGACACCTAGGCTCGTAGCCAGGTGCACTTACTACTACAACATGGGGCCAGTTAACTCAGTGCTACGTTGCGTACTACTGGAAGAGGGGGAGGAGGCGGAGGTTACGTGAACCAAAGTTTTGGAAACTCTGTTATTTGACCTTGACTGTTTACGTTCTTGGTGTGATCGGAAGCAAACGTGGACGTCAACCGGTGCTGTGTCCCGACCCTGAGCTGCTTGAGCGACCTCTGGTTCGAGTCCGCCATGGCCGAGGAGGAGACCCAGAGAGCGGGGGTTGCCGTCATCATAGACATGAGCGGCTACTCTTGGAAACTGTTCAGGCTGTGCACGCCGAGCAACGTGCGTGTATCGAGCAAGAAGCTAGAGGTGATACCATTGGTACTGTTGTGCTCCTCGTCTGGCTTATCCACATATTCTTACACTGATTGGAATAGGAGGAGACCTTCTCTGTGGTCTAGTGGTCATAGTTCCTGGATACAGGTCCAGAGGTCCCAGGTTTGATCACCAGCAACTCCCGATCTTTCTGTGGAGCATTGTGTCTTGAACGGGGTCAATTCAGCCTCTTGAAAACAAATGCGGAGCTACTTGAATAAAGAAGTAGTGACTCCGGTCTAGAAAACTGATTATCTTTCTTAGCAACGCATCTTGATAACTGTTCAGGTTATACCTATATGTAATAATTACGCTAGTGAGTTTGGGATGAAAAAGGTTGAATTAAGATGAAGTATACTTGCATTTTCTTGGATGGAAAGTGGAAAACCACCCACAGCACACTCAAGCAGGATTCGAACACCGATCTCACTCTCATTGGTAGTATAGTCTAATACAAGAGTGACGCCTTAGACTATGCGGCCACCAAAGCAGGTAAAACTAAATTTTAACGGTCGGAAGATTCATTGTGCTGACCACATGACACCCTCTACCCACAAATGCCAACATACGGCGATAGCTCGGTTGGTATAGCTCGCTTGTGGGCTGACGACATGGAGTTTTGGAATAGGGAGGGCGGAGGAAGAACTTAAGATGGAATCGACTCGTACCCAATTTTGTGTGTGTAGAAAGCGTGGGTATAGTCCCATTTTCATAGGATGGTCCTTATCTGACAGATACAAAAGTTACTAGACCTATGTTCACGTAATTCATACGTCAATTCTTGAGATCTCCAGCTGTCACATTATTTTTAGCACCACGTCTTACTACACGTTTGGGTTATAAACTAGTGTACTAATTATGCTTATGTGTATAGTAATGAGGAAGGTTTAATTTAGATAAATGCACTCGCATTTGTTCGGATAGAGTGGGAAAACCATTTTGGAAAAACCACCCTCAGCAAATCCGATCGAGATTCTAGCTACGATCTCTCCGTCATTGGGAGTCTAGTCTACTGCAAGAGTAGCGCCTCAGACCATGTGACCACTGCATCGGGTAGCTGTCAATACCTATAAAATGAAACCAATACTATAGTAAAATTCTGGATTAAATAGCCAAGAACCTATAGTTGTTAACTACCGCTATAGCTGCAGTTAGATATCATATTCTTTAAATTGAAATTGCCAAACCCTTCCTTCATCTCTGACAAGATGTGTATTAATCACAACTTGTGAATGTGTGGAATGCCAGGCCTCCACCGTGGTTCGGATCCCACGTTAAACTGTAGGTCCTCCATTTCATCTCACAATCACCCTACCGTTACACATTAGCGTAAGTGCGCATAAACCGAACGGGTAGTAAGACGCGGTGCTAATAATAATAATTTAAATTGAAAAAACGGACACCTGGACACGGGAATCTAACAGGGGACTTTTGGTTAAGTATGCAAATGCTAATACCTGAGCCATTCAGTAATCTTGCCATGCTCAGGGTCATTATTCAATTTAAATAATGTGGCTATAGCCGTAACTAGCAACTATAATAGCTTGGTTATTTTATCCATCATGGTATGCGCATCCGTACAGATGTCATTGTACTATTGGCTGCGTTATTTTATAGCTCACGATCTTAATTTATTGTTTATATGTAGCTGACGATTTACGCAGGTCCATCACAGACTCTGCCTTAAAATATGAGTGAAGAATGGTCCCGGCCAAGGGACGACTTCTGGATAGCTCAGTGGTTAGAGAGAGAGAGTACTGTCGAGCAAAGTAAAAGATCCCGGATTAAATTCCACGTACAGGTGTCATTTTTCTATTTGAAAAATTTAGTAAAATGTTATAAATCTTGGCCTAAAAAAAAGTTTATATTTTGTAAGAAGTTCTTTTTAGTGAAAATTGAACTGTAACACCCGAATTGGAGCTTGAATGGCCAAATGTGTTACTCTCGCAGTAGACGTGATTGGAGGGGTCACTGTTCAATTACCGGTTGGGTGTGCCGATGGTGTTTCTATCTCTCTCACCACGCATGTGCAGCTAAACATACTTTAAATTATAATTTACTTATCCTCATCCCTATTATTGTAACTAAAAGAGGATTTCCTGATTGGATAGCAAGACGCAGTGCACATAAACACAACAAATGCTGTTAAACTATCTAGAAAAAAAAAAACCCCTCAATACTTCCGGTCGTGATTATAGACCCACGATGAACTATGGCGTTAAGGTCACATATGGCCTTTTGAGGTGTTCGTTGAGGCCTTTTCTCATACTAGGCCAATTATGTATTGACATTGCTTTAAATAATATATTCTTAAAACAGATGTGTTTTAATTAAGCTTATTTTTCTTCTTAACATCCCAGTTAGGTTTACACCTGTCAGCGAGACCAGCATCCTCCTCCAGTTCGGTTCTTCAGTCATTGCTCCCATTTTTCTCTCAACTGCCAAATGTTTGCCATCCCTTCCCTCTTGAAGACTTCCTCTACGCCATCTTTCCACTTCTTCTTCGTCTTCCTCTTTATCACTTCCCTCCAGGCTCCCATCTTCAACACTGCACAGAAACTCTTTCTTCTTCCATCCTCTCAACATGTCCTAAATCTCCCAGCTGGGCTTCTTCTTCAATATCTGTGTTAATTCTACTTTCTGTCGGATATTTTCACTTATAACTCTATCTCTCCTCTTATTTTCCGCTATGACACGTAGAGTTCTCATCCCCATCCCCTGTATCCTTATCCTGTCCATTGTTGTCAAAGCCCAGTATCTTGCTCCATACATTAAGACGGGTGTCAATGATTAATTACTGATTAATAATTACTCACTTTGGCTTTTCTGGAACATGTTTGTCTTTTAACAAATGGTATAGTGCCCCTACATTTCTTGCCAAATTTCATCAATCTTTCATTTATGTCATTCAAATTTACTCCCCTAGCTGACACTACACAACCGAGATATTTAATTTTATCGAGCTTTTTTTACTCTCGTTACTAATCCGAACATTCATATCTTTTTCCCTACTGCCCACCTGCATTATCTCTGTCTTTCCTATGTTCATACTCAATCCAACCTCTTCTAAACACGAGTTCCACTGACCTAGTGCCATCTCCATACTCTCTTTGCTGAAATCCCAGTATGCAATATCGTCTACATACGCCACTGTCTTTCTTGGCTCTCTAACATTTACCCTTGTTTTAAACTTCGTGATTATATAAAACTTGTAAGCTATAAAGAGCAACGGATAAAAAACACTCCCTGGTTCCACTCCTGAAACCACCTAGAACAAGCTATAATTTCTATAACCAGTTTGCACAATACATTTACATGAATTTTACCTGCTGATTTTAGCTCTCTTCAATTTTCCTAATACATCATTATATCCCGTCTCCAGACACGACTAAAGATTGTTTCTAGGAATAGAGTCAAACGCCTTCTTCAGATCTATCACTGCCAAATACATATCCTTATCAAACTCCCAAGGTTTTTCTATGATCGTTTTGATAGCAAATGTCAAATCAGTTGTTCCTCTGTCTTTTCGAAAACCGTGTTATTCCTCTCGCTCGCTTCTCCAAGATTCTCTCAGAGAGTTTAGCTGCGTGGTTAATTAGCGATATACCACGATGATTTTTATCTTTTTTAATTAATCAAAATACAAAATCGCTATCTTTATGGCATAATGTAAAAAATCTAATCAATCAATTTTTTTAGCACTGAGTCTTACTATCCATTTGGGCTATACAATTATGTATCAATTACGATAATGGGTTAGGAATAAGAAC
This sequence comes from Timema podura, assembly GCA_033556935.1. Taxonomy (NCBI): domain Eukaryota; kingdom Metazoa; phylum Arthropoda; class Insecta; order Phasmatodea; family Timematidae; genus Timema; species Timema podura. The sequence continues at coordinate 61,244,964 of JAVRXN010000011.1, forward strand.
AGAAAACCACACTCAGTACAACCGACCTGGATATAACTACGATCTACCCGTCATGGTAGCCTAGTCTATTGTAATAGCTGTGTTTTAGACTATGCGGCCATGGGAGCGGGTATCTCTACCTATTCATCAATGGTTGGCGCACTATCGTATTCTGGAAAAATTTACTGTGCATGAATAGTACGGGCTTACGAGGCATTCGTGAAGTGACATGTGGTCTTCCAATGCCAAAAGGTTCCGCACCCCTGTTTTAGACCAAGCCTTCATGTCAACTGCAATCTAAACAAGAAAATACTGGCTCTTTTACCGTGTAACGGCGTGGGTTTTATTGATAAAGCTTGCGATCGTAAAGGTTACTTCGAACATAGGTTTGTTTTCCTGTTTCAGTTCTTCCCTATTCGAAACGCAGAGCTCCACGTGGTGAACACATCAGTTCTACTGAATGCCACCGTGACTATCGTGTACCCTTTCCTCAGCTCGGAGACCAAACAAAATGTGCGTCAAAGTAGACTATCTTTCTTTATTATCGCCGTGTCTTACAAATCGTTCGAGCTTAACACATAGGTAATAATTACACCGATGTGCTAGGGGCGAGGAAGGTTGAATTTAGAGGAATTGTATCAGCATTGGTGTGAAGGGTGAGTGGAACAAATTTGGGAAAACCCACCCTTAGTATAGCCGAAAGAGATTTTCCCCATCATCGGCAGACCAGTCTATTGCGGTTACATTTTCTCTAAATTATATTTTCCTATTCTTTTACACACTAGTGTGATTAAAATGTGCATAATCCAGAAGGGTAGTAAGATGTGCTTAAGAAACCAAAGTAGTCTATAGCCTATAGAATATATTTAAGCAAACATGTTTTTATAGGCTATGACCCACAACACGTCTCGAGTTTGTAAATCTGCCCCTTTGACTACACTGACTAGATATCATCGCCGAGGTAGCTGCATGGCTACTATTCGGGAACAGTGTTGTCATTTTGTTTTAGTGTTGTAATGAAAAAAAAAAAAAAAAAAAATAAAAATAAAAATATGTATGTGTGTATTTATTTCTATATTTTTTATGAAAGAATTAATTTAATTTTAGATAATCTATAATTTATAATATAATATTGTGTTTTATTGGGCGCCAACTACCAACCCCTCATATTTTGTGAGATAGGTAGATTTTTAATTATTAAATAGGTGATTTTAACGCTATCTGCTCCAGAGAGTGGTTTATTTCGGAACTATTCGATTCGTTTATTTTTATGTTCTTGGACACTTATAGCATCTGGCTGTCTCTTGAAACATTAATGGCCCCTAGCGGAAGAAATTATTATTCTCGTTTTGTTTTTTTGTTTGGTGCCAAGTTTGAATTAATTTTTAAAGATGAATTATGTTTCTTTGTAAAAATGTATCATTATCCTTTTAGTAATACCCCCAATCTCTAAATAATTAAGATTGTTTGCTTTATTCTTACATACAAATCCCGGCGAATGTTTTCTCCTAGGCCGGTGATTGTTTATTTTAAACAAAAATAACGTGGTTGGTGTTTTGTCTTAATTATTGTTGTGACTCTCAAAAATTGGCGTCGGAAGTGTAAGGAAGGATCCGATCTGCGGATCCTTCAATTATATATTTTTTTAAAGGTTCATGGTAATGTTATTCATCTAAAACTTCTAAAAGCTGTATAAACTCGTGAAGAAAGTTGAGTGGAAGCACTCAAAGAAGATCTTGGTGGAAATTTAAGGTCAGAGAGTTAAATATCGACGGAGCTTTGATTCAACATTTTTACCAGAGCAAGGACATTTTCGGGTGAGATCCAATCCATCTGTAAACATCCTGTTACGGATGTAAATAATTAAGCATAATCCTTAAAATTACTAAAGAAGGACAAATAATTTTCAGTTTCCAAACTAGAATTAATACTTTTTGTCCACCTCAGAACTATTTTTTTTTTGTTTATTATTGTTACATGTTATAAAGAATAAATTTTGTTGTTAAAATCTTATTTGCTTAAAGAAATATGTATATTCAAATATACTCACAATTCAAGTGAGAATTTAACAATTTCAAGTATTGCTTAACAATACTTTTAATAATATTATAATATACGAGGCATGCTTCATAGGTAGGGTTCATTTAAGAATATCATTCACTTCAATAATTAAAATTACTCTTTAAATTTAATTGTTTTATTGTTATTTACATCAATGTACATTGTATTTTCTTTCGAACTTGCATCCCATGTATAGTGATGCTCAGTAGAGTGGATTGGTCAAATCAAGAATAATAACCTGCATCAGGAAGTCTTAAGTTGTAAGTGTCCAACTTAAGTCCAAACTTTAGGTAAAGTCCAGGGGTCTTGAGAAAAGGGGTTTTCGTATTACCGCTGAGCAGTTTATGGGGATAAATTTATTTAATAATTAAAAATCTACCTATCTCACAAAATATGAGGGGTTGGTAGTTGGCGCCCAATAAAACACAATATTATATTATAAATTATAGATTATCTAAAATTAAATTAATTCTTTCATAAAAAAAATAAAAATAAAAATATGTATGTGTGTATTTATTTCTATATTTTTTATGAAAGAATTAATTTAATTTTAGATAATCTATAATTTATAATATAATATTGTGTTTTATTGGGCGCCAACTACCAACCCCTCATATTTTGTGAGATAGGTAGATTTTTAATTATTAAATAAATTTATCCCCATAAACTGCTCAGCGGTAATACGAAAACCCCTTTTCTCAAGACCCCTGGACTTTACCTAAAGTTTGGACTTAAGTTGGACACTTACAACTTAAGACTTCCTGATGCAGGTTATTATTCTTGATTTGACCAATCCACTCTACTGAGCATCACTATACATGGGATGCAAGTTCGAAAGAAAATACAATGTACATTGATGTAAATAACAATAAAACAATTAAATTTAAAGAGTAATTTTAATTATTGAAGTGAATGATATTCTTAAATGAACCCTACCTATGAAGCATGCCTCGTATATTATAATATTATTAAAAGTATTGTTAAGCAATACTTGAAATTGTTAAATTCTCACTTGAATTGTGAGTATATTTGAATATACATATTTCTTTAAGCAAATAAGATTTTAACAACAAAATTTATTCTTTATAACATGTAACAATAATAAACAAAAAAAAAATAGTTCTGAGGTGGACAAAAAGTATTAATTCTAGTTTGGAAACTGAAAATTATTTGTCCTTCTTTAGTAATTTTAAGGATTATGCTTAATTATTTACATCCGTAACAGGATGTTTACAGATGGATTGGATCTCACCCGAAAATGTCCTTGCTCTGGTAAAAATGTTGAATCAAAGCTCCGTCGATATTTAACTCTCTGACCTTAAATTTCCACCAAGATCTTCTTTGAGTGCTTCCACTCAACTTTCTTCACGAGTTTATACAGCTTTTAGAAGTTTTAGATGAATAACATTACCATGAACCTTTAAAAAAATATATAATTGAAGGATCCGCAGATCGGATCCTTCCTTACACTTCCGACGCCAATTTTTGAGAGTCACAACAATAATTAAGACAAAACACCAACCACGTTATTTTTGTTTAAAATAAACAATCACCGGCCTAGGAGAAAACATTCGCCGGGATTTGTATGTAAGAATAAAGCAAACAATCTTAATTATTTAGAGATTGGGGGTATTACTAAAAGGATAATGATACATTTTTACAAAGAAACATAATTCATCTTTAAAAATTAATTCAAACTTGGCACCAAACAAAAAAACAAAACGAGAATAATAATTTCTTCCGCTAGGGGCCATTAATGTTTCAAGAGACAGCCAGATGCTATAAGTGTCCAAGAACATAAAAATAAACGAATCGAATAGTTCCGAAATAAACCACTCTCTGGAGCAGATAGCGTTAAAATCACCTACCAACAAAATTAATAAACATGGCGGGTTGGCAGTTTATGAATAAAAATAAAAATAAAGAAAGATGATTTACTATAGTGAAATAAAGGTAAGTAGATTATATGTATAACATATATTTTAATTGTACATGAATAAATAATGAATATTCAAAACTTTAGGAGTTATGAATGAAATTTAAATCAAATAAACAGTAAAATTGACAACGATATATATATTTGAAGAATTTAATCAACTGATTATTAGATTTCTATTATAAGTAACTCTTTTAACCGAAAATAACATCACAGAAATGCCCCTCGATGCTACGATTTTAATCTAATTTATTATATTAAGAGCGTAGTATCTACTTAGAAGATGTTATTTTATGATATCAAACTTAGACGCTCAGTTGATCTCCGTGGTTAATGAAAGTGAATTTGAATTTCAACATCCCGACTCAAAATGCACCCTACTCTCTCTAGTTCGGGTTACGGTTTAAAATGTGTGTTTATTTAATTAACTTAAAACTCTTCAAGTCTTCTTGGTATGGTATTTTCTTCCAGATTCTGAACGAATTACTTCAACAACTTCCCAAATATTAGAGATGCCACATGTTTGTCAGCTGTTAACATCAGCTGATCATTTCACAACATTGAACATTCAAGTTCAAGGTCATTCGGCTTGTAAGGTTAGAATCTATTAAATATATGTGATTATAATATTGTTCTTCACGTGTTAATATATTTATTTAATGCCACGGTTATGGTAAATAACCAAACTACTCCCTTTAAATCGATCAGTCGAAAATACACATTTTCCTGGAAAACTTGCTGTTTCCTTTTAATTCATAACTTAATGAAAAATCAAATATTTTGAATTCATACTTATTTACTTGGCAGCTTATAGATATCCTCTACTTAACAAAATGCATTCTCCATACTTAAATATATTTTAAAGACAAAATAATTTAGAAGAAACATGCTTATATTGAGTTTACTCTTTTCATCTCATAAAAACTTGAGGGCCTAGAACCCTTTCCATTAAAATCCTTAAATTTCTTCAATTGATATGGCAAATAGACACCCTTCTTCAAATCAGGTAGAAGTCTTGAATGAAAATTACAAATATTTCTCTCTCTAAACTTTAAAAACAAATGTAGGTGTGCAAACTTAAGTTATCGCAACCTTTGTGACACATGTAGTCATCCTCTTTATCCACATAAAATGGCTTAAAACCAATTATTTTGATTTCTGATGGATATGATCATTAACTTAAGGATATTCTTTAACTATATAAATTATTTTCATTGCCAAAATTATACATTTTGTACTTTTAAATTGTAAAAAGGAAACAAATCCTTTAGTGGTTTTGGCACTTTGCCACAGAAAAATGAATAGGCCTTGACCTTAAAGTTAGAATTTCTTCATTCCATTAATGAATATATTAAATACATCCTCTTCTTCAGCTTTCTTGTTAAAATAATTAAAATATATTTATAATTTCTTCCTCAAAACTTGAAAAAGCAAATGCTCTCTGAGTCATTTTCTTCACATCTTGACAGAACGTAGAGTAGGCTAACCCTTATTTCCTTGTATTTCTCAATTCTTTTAGTGAAACCAATTATTATCAACTCTTTTAAAGGTAATGTAGAAGTATCATTCAAAGATATTAATAATAACCCTTTAAAATAGTTGAAATGGAAATAGAATATTTGAAAATTTAGGCTCACACCTAACTTGAGTATTATCAAATGTTTGTATACACATTTAAACTTACTCAAACTTGTCATAGGGGTACTTTCCAACAGCCCCTCAATATTAGTGTCAGTTTCCAAATAGAAATATTTTAATTACATATCAATAAACTCAAAAATCATATATTTTTAAAGTGTTAAAATGGATTTAACTCTTTCTCTCTTCAATTCTTCGCAGTCAAATGCAGATTTTAGCCTTGATATTATAAACAAAACAACAAGTTGATCACTCTTCTTACAAATAACATACATATAATATAACATAACATAAATAACCTTCTTCTGTTCTAGCATTCTTCGCTACATTGCGGTCCCACTGCGAAACAACTCTTGGCCTACTTCATATTTGCACAAGATCAACTGATCGACCTGTCTTCAAGATCTTATTAGGATGAAATACACATTATGAAGGTATTTAAGGCTCTACCATAGACTTTTCTTTGATAGTATAATATCTGAGTGGCCTCATAATTTTTAGAGGAAAAATGAGTCAAAATAATAGATAGTCCATAAAATTAGACGAAACTGAACTTTGGCTTTAGTTACACCATGCTGCATACAGATTCTCATACCAGCGCTCTCCATAACATTGTTGACCTTGCTAGTAACTGATAATCACTTAATAATAATTACTTCTGTTGGAAAAACAGAGTAAATAGCTCCTTCACAAAAAAAAATAAGTGAGTATCATAGTTCTCTCAATAAAACATAACTTTCTCCCATAAACCGTAGATCCTTTATGAAAAATAATCGAGTATCTTAGTTCCCTCAATCAGACATAGCTTTCTCCCATAAACCGTAGATCCTTTATGAAAAATAATTGAGTATCATAGTTCCCTCAATCAGACATAACTTTCTCCCATAAACCGTAGATCCTTTATGAAAAATAATTGAGTATCGTAGTTCCCTCAATCAGACGTAGCTCCTCAAAATAAACAAAAATCACCTCTACATTGGTACTGTCACTGTCTTGTTATCAGTGAGGACTTATAGGGCAATCAAACATATTGACAACTGTCATAAACTCCCAAACATTACTATCCTCATCGCTTCTTCATCTCGTAGAACCTCCTATACACAAAATTATCATCTTTGTTGGAGCGCTGGGGTGTACTCTGGCATTTCTTTGGTGATTTTCACCAAATTATGGTCCTTGGTGACATAAATATATTTTTCCTCGACGTATAATAAGGTAGAAATAAATAGTAATTGTAATAAAAAAAATGATCTTGTTTTCTTCAAAACAGAATTAGGCCTGTATGTAAACAAAATGTGTATTATTTCACCTAGACATGTGCCTCAAATGAAAGTTTTTAGGGACCTCTTTTTGTTCACACTATTCCTTCTCCAATCGCATACCGAGCTTCAGGGATTTCTCGACTCCCACAACCTTCTTCTGTTCTGAAACATTCCCTCATCCAACAACAACCCGAGCTTCAGGGATTTCTCGACTCCCACAACCTTCTTCTGTTCTGAAACATTCCCTCCTCCAACAGCAACCCGAGCTTCAGGGATTCCTCGACTCCCACAAATCTTTGAAACTATGTCCTAAAACTTATTCCAGGATCAAAAATAGTCCTCCTACAATCCCTAGGCTGAGATTGTGGAAGAGAGGGCCTATTTCCATTTCCTCCAACTAGCCCTGCGTTCCCTAGATCTGAAAGAAATCCATGTCGCTTCCTTTTACCGAGGCCTCGTTTCTTGATCCTTGGTTTGATTTTGTTGCAGGTATCATCTTGATTCGATGACTGCCGTGTGACCTGGTTCCTGGTCCAATGATGCGAGGAGATATTGAATAATACATCCTGAACATCAAAATGTTTAGGGCATTCTTCATTGTTTCGGTGTTGGTGAAGAACACTCCTCCCAATGGCAGTAGCTTCAGTTTGCAATTCCACTCTTATAATTCTCCTTGTATCCTGGCTTATCATCGCAGCTGACAAGACATCTCCTACAAGTTTTGTCTCTGTGGGCCCATTTGACGACACACCAAAACAACTTGATAATAACACTTCATCGTTTACCCACAAAGTGCACGATAACTTCTGTGCTTCAGAAACCCTTGTTTTTACATGAAATGACTCATTCGACTCCTTAAACTGCATGACTTCATAGTCAACTTCCCAGTCAAAATTGTTCACATGACTGCGAGAATGACCCATTATTGGAACACGTGACTGACTTATGTAGTACTCATTAGGGGTTTCACACAATTGTGAATCGCATTTCTTGTAGTAGTAGGCCCCTAAATATATGAAAGGGTAAATATAAGAACCATTCGTCGAAGGGTCCTTAACTGGCATTATTACCACTTGCTCTGGTACTTCCTCCACTGCTGCCACTAGTTTCTTCCCAGTCGTTGACAAGTCCTGTACTTGCGCCTCGACCTCTTTCCCCTTTTCCGCCAATTGGTTGTGGACTGACCTAAACTCGGTACTATAATGGTCAAATCTTGAGATAACATCATCCCTTAGTGATTTCATGTTATTCTCCATTTTTTCCTCCATCTTTTTCATGCTATTCTCCATTTTTTCCTCCATCTTTTCCATGTTATTCTCCATTTTTTTTTCAAAGATTTTATGTCCTTTTTAGCACTTTCCCTTAAATCTTCCTTGAGTGACTTCATGTTACTCTCCATTTTTTCCTCCATTGATTTTATGTCCTTTTTAGCACTTTCCCTTAAATCTTCCTTTAGTGACTTCATGTCCCCCCTTAATACTTGCAATAAGTCAAACATAGTAAACTTCTTCACTATCCTTGGAGCTTCCTCTAACTTCTCCACAGCTGAAATATTCCTACTGCTATCCAGGGCATCTGCCCCCAATGGTTTACCATCCTCCATGGGTGGAACTACTGGTCGTACAACTGCCATAAATATTTATTCAAAAGATGTGACATAACTATCATCCCATTCCTCCTTTCGGCGCTCGGCTTGAGGCATGACAACATCCTCTTCCAACTCCTCTGCTTCTACACTGACCGATGGTTGCTGGGCATCCATGTCTATATTTTCGAGCTGCTTATGTGCCTTGCTACGTGTATAATACTGCCCCTCTGGCATAACCTTCTTCACGAAGTAAAAATGACCAAAAACCTAACTGAGGTAATCTAGCCCTGTCAATAAAACGCTCTAGTGTAAGTTGGCCGAAAAAACCATCAACTGCTCCCTCAAGTCACAAATACACCCTAGTGTAATCAGGCCTCAAAATAGATATTTTACTCTCCTCTCTAAGCACAAATATGCCCTAGTGTAATCAGGCCTCAACCTATACAGTCCTTAAAATAACTTTAGGTATAACAATAGCCCCACGTTAAGGCGACACTGTAATGAAAAAAAAAAAAAAAAAAAATAAAAATAAAAATATGTATGTGTGTATTTATTTCTATATTTTTTATGAAAGAATTAATTTAATTTTAGATAATCTATAATTTATAATATAATATTGTGTTTTATTGGGCGCCAACTACCAACCCCTCATATTTTGTGAGATAGGTAGATTTTTAATTATTAAATAAATTTATCCCCATAAACTGCTCAGCGGTAATACGAAAACCCCTTTTCTCAAGACCCCTGGACTTTACCTAAAGTTTGGACTTAAGTTGGACACTTACAACTTAAGACTTCCTGATGCAGGTTATTATTCTTGATTTGACCAATCCACTCTACTGAGCATCACTATACATGGGATGCAAGTTCGAAAGAAAATACAATGTACATTGATGTAAATAACAATAAAACAATTAAATTTAAAGAGTAATTTTAATTATTGAAGTGAATGATATTCTTAAATGAACCCTACCTATGAAGCATGCCTCGTATATTATAATATTATTAAAAGTATTGTTAAGCAATACTTGAAATTGTTAAATTCTCACTTGAATTGTGAGTATATTTGAATATACATATTTCTTTAAGCAAATAAGATTTTAACAACAAAATTTATTCTTTATAACATGTAACAATAATAAACAAAAAAAAAATAGTTCTGAGGTGGACAAAAGGTATTAATTCTAGTTTGGAAACTGAAAATTATTTGTCCTTCTTTAGTAATTTTAAGGATTATGCTTAATTATTTACATCCGTAACAGGATGTTTACAGATGGATTGGATCTCACCCGAAAATGTCCTTGCTCTGGTAAAAATGTTGAATCAAAGCTCCGTCGATATTTAACTCTCTGACCTTAAATTTCCACCAAGATCTTCTTTGAGTGCTTCCACTCAACTTTCTTCACGAGTTTATACAGCTTTTAGAAGTTTTAGATGAATAACATTACCATGAACCTTTAAAAAAATATATAATTGAAGGATCCGCAGATCGGATCCTTCCTTACACTTCCGACGCCAATTTTTGAGAGTCACAACAATAATTAAGACAAAACACCAACCACGTTATTTTTGTTTAAAATAAACAATCACCGGCCTAGGAGAAAACATTCGCCGGGATTTGTATGTAAGAATAAAGCAAACAATCTTAATTATTTAGAGATTGGGGGTATTACTAAAAGGATAATGATACATTTTTACAAAGAAACATAATTCATCTTTAAAAATTAATTCAAACTTGGCACCAAACAAAAAAACAAAACGAGAATAATAATTTCTTCCGCTAGGGGCCATTAATGTTTCAAGAGACAGCCAGATGCTATAAGTGTCCAAGAACATAAAAATAAACGAATCGAATAGTTCCGAAATAAACCACTCTCTGGAGCAGATAGCGTTAAAATCACCTACCAACAAAATTAATAAACATGGCGGGTTGGCAGTTTATGAATAAAAATAAAAATAAAGAAAGATGATTTACTATAGTGAAATAAAGGTAAGTAGATTATATGTATAACATATATTTTAATTGTACATGAATAAATAATGAATATTCAAAACTTTAGGAGTTATGAATGAAATTTAAATCAAATAAACAGTAAAATTGACAACGATATATATATTTGAAGAATTTAATCAACTGATTATTAGATTTCTATTATAAGTAACTCTTTTAACCGAAAATAACATCACAGTGTGGTCAATCTTATCTAAAATATAATACAAGTTTCGCACCGCTGGTTAGTCGAGGTTGCCATTACCTCCTTCAGACATAACTGAGAGCGAATAGATTTGGCAACAGTTAACTGAGAAAGAGCGAAGATAAATCTTTTCTCCATAGACCTGGGCCTGGATTCACTAACGGGAGCAAATAATTGCGCCGGCGCAAGTTTAAAAGATGTGCCCAAATCCCTATTCACTAAAAGAAGCAGGCGCAATTTGAGAGCAAAGTTGCGCCTTTTATTTGCCACCACCCAAGAGTAGGCGCAACTATTAAAATCATGATTGTCACTTCAATAAATTTAAATGGCGGTATATTATCGTTATGGCTTAAAATACAATAATTAGTTAATTGTACTTCAATTAATAATAAAGAAATTAAAATAACAGATGGTTGTCAAGCACAAAATTTGTTTCAATTTAGATAATGGTAACAAAGCAATTACTTACCTTTTATTGTTGAAATCTTACATTCAAACAACGTAATGGCATTTATTGCATTATTACAAAACAAAACGTCAAACGAAACCACGAACTATGTAGTCTTTGTCTAGATCCAAAGAGGTTTGTATTCCTCCAAATCCAAAGACATCGCGTCACTAAATATGGTGGTTAGTATAGCTTTAAAATAATTTTTTAAAGTTTCTATAAGTGTTTTCTTAATGGAACTTAAGCTTTAAACTAATAATATTAATAAATACTAAATAATATACTAATATTGGTTTTGTAAAGAACCCACAAAGAGGCCGTTTCTAATTTTATTGCTAGTCTACAAGCAAAATATTTAGAAATCCTTGTATTTGCTGTCATTTTCATTAGAGATTTAAAATAAAGTAGCCTTGACTTTGAAAGGAAATTCTTCGCATTGATTGGTCGAAAGGAGCGCAAATGATGACGTTTGTGATGACGTCACCCTATTCTTGCCACCAGTTTGCGCCTAGTTTAGTGAATACGAAAATGGAGCAAATAAATAAGGCGCATCTTGGGGAGCATCTTGGGCGCAAAGTTGCGCCATTTCTAGACTTGCGCCGGAGCAGATTTGCTCCCGTTAGTGAATCCAGGCCCTGTAGTTTTAGGCAGCACTGAAGAGGTGTACTAGGGAAATTAGGAGTGAGGTAGTTTCCCGTTGCTTTCCTCACTGATCCAGAAGCTACTATTGCATATCAGTCTGCCAATCCCACCAAAATTCAGACACCAACTAACCTTGCGAGTGACACCTTCCCTCCATCACCGGGAATGGCTGTATATTGGTATTACTAGTATTGTCAATTTCATATTTATAAAAGTTATAAGTAAGACTGAGACATTTCATTGGAGGTAAAAACTTGCCCTAGCCCATACCAGTTATATAGTGTATTGTAAATACTATATCTGACCAATCTGGTCAATTTTTATGTAAGACATTCTAGCATAACTACCATTTTAATCTGGCCAATTTTTATGGCCAAATTTCTAGTGTGGATACTATTTTAAGCAGCCCACTTTGTGGTTTACTTTATTGTATAGGTATAATAATAATCAGATAAGTATCATTAATAACTGGCTGTTTTGTAGCAGATGTTCTAGTATAGGTAACATTATAATCTGTCCAACTTTAGTGGCAAACTTTCTAGTAAACTTATAGGAACTCTCATAAGCTGGTCAATTTTAGTGCCCAATTTTTAAAAATAGACATATTGTAAGCTAGCCAATCTTTTTGGATGCCTTTCTAGTACCAGTAGTAGAATTTAAGCCGGCTAGATTTTTGTGGATGATTTTCTAGTATAATACCATTAAAATCTGGCCAATTTTTACTCCTGAGATTCTACATACTCAAAGCTCATAATTCATTAACTTACTGTATTAGGTTTACGTTATAAAACATTACAGATGTATCTAAATTAAAAAGATGGCTTGATTTTTTAAATACCAATAGGACAAAAACATTTTTATTTCAAACTAGTTTGTTCACTACCAAGGCTAATTTTGTGCTATTTTAGTCCCTTTAGTGTTATACGCATATGCAATAGTTACGATAATATACTAGAAATGAGGTAAGTTGAATTAAGAAGAAATATACCTGCTTTTCAGTACACCTGACCGGGATTTAGACCCCGATCTCCCCATCATCAGCAGTGTAGTATATTGCGAAAGTGACACCTCAGTGGCCACTTAAAAGGGTATCAAATCTATTAGCGACTTATTTTAAAGGTTGGTTACTTATCATCACACTCGCAAATGCGTATTTAATGTAAAGGAAAACCATGGTGCTAAATCAAATTTGACCCCCCCTCCCTTCCGGTGCACTTCGCCGAGATTCAAACCAAGACCTCCCTTCAACCGTCACATAATTTTTAAGCCGCAAAGCTGTAATACATTTTTATGTATTTTTTATTTATTTTAGATCCACTTTCATGGCAGTAACTGGTCTCTGCTTCATAAATACATTGGTCCTGAAATACTTCCCAAGGAATATGGCGGTCATCTCTCTGATCTGGATTACAGCAGATTAAACGATTATTTGTACAATAATGAACAAACACTCACTGGTAATAACAAAATAAAAATATTTAGTAATTTTTTTTTCAGAATATTTAATGGGTTTACCAAAATAAGTGAACTGTCCGATGGAATGTTTAAATAGCAATGCTACTATATGCGCAATTGTGCAATTGAAAGTTGTAGAGTACATTTGGCAGCATAAAGAATTACCGAGTCGAAGGTTACTTGCGTCATCTGATAGATCGTAAGCTTAATTTATCCACAGTTGTAAATGACGGTTTACATACGTCCATAACAGACTCTGCCTGTCATATCTGATTGAAGAGTAACCTTGAGCTCAGAACGATTCTCTGGATAGCTCAGTGGTAAGAGAATTGGAGTACTAAGCCAAAGGTCCCGGGATTGATTTTCGTGTATAGGTATCATTTTTAAATTTAAAGATTATGTCAAATTAATGTTCACGTTCAATGGAAGACTAATTTATATGGCTAAAAACATGTTTGGCCGTTATAAAAGCTAATAAAACAATTCACCATATATTTATACGTAAAATAATATTTTATGAAGCTATCAATTTATTATTACATATAAAATAAAACTAATAATAAAGTAAAATGTTATCAATGTTTATTGCAAAAAAAATTGTTTTTTTCTAAATTTACTTTCCCGCCCAATCTGATTTATACATTCAATTCAAGTCATAACATAAAAGTGTATGTATGAATGTGTGGGATAGTTTAAATTACCACCCCAAATAAAAAGTTTCAAATAGAACAGAATAGTTATTGTTTTGTAAATTTTAGTGTTAACTTTTGAATTTGGTTAATTCTACAGTACGTCTTACGATCCAATTCATTCAGGTTTTTCGTCGTTTACATTAATGTAAAGGCAGGAAATGAAGAAGATTAATTTTTAGAACATGAAAAGAGTATGGTAAAACCATAGTAAAAAATAAAATGATGAGGGTGGGGTGACTGTCTCCCGTATCAAAACTGAGCACGTTATTTGAAATAGCTCTGGCGTTGAGACAATTCGTTTAACACCATAAACTCACTAAATAGCTATAAAACAATCGCGATCTATTCATCCAAAATTATAAAATAAAATGAGATTTAACAAAAAAAAAAAAAATTGTAGATACTTATAATTGATTTTACTTTTGTTTAGAAAATAAGGCTATCATATACTAAGGATTTTTCCTGTTTGGAGCGTTTTTAATATCTTGAACTGTTTTGTTTTAATTTTTACTAGTAATTGACCATAATTAATACCCTGCCCGTCTATGAATTATTCTAGGGGTAGGGATTGTAAATATAATTTATGGTAGGTGCAGCTTCATTAGTGGGAATAAAGGGTGTGAAAACAAAACCAAAGTAACTAATAGTTCTGTGAACGGTAGTCCTTACTATATCCATGTTCTTATCGTTACTACATTATTAAGATTTCTCTTTGGATTTCAAGTTGAAATATCTCCCGTAATTTCTCCTTGGATTTGATGTAGATATTTTCCTTTGGTGATCAATTTAGACATAAAAAAAACTATAATCATTTATAGTTATAAAGAATAACAATTGTTCACGCGGTTTAAGACGCCAGTACTGCAATTTATTATGTCAATATTTAAAAAAAATTGTTCTAATTTTAAATTCAAATCACTTTAGATGAACTACTAAACAAAGTAACTTTTTGATTGACCATCACATTGAAGCGGATAATCTAATTTTAAAACTATTTACAGTATATACATCTTTCAGCTTCGAATCAAAGAATATTCCTGTCAAATTTCGTTAAAAGTTTTGTTGGTTGAAGTGTTTGGTAGTTATCGTGTAGCAAAGAACCGGACAGACAGACGAAATGTCAAATGCTCAAGTTAAAATTGATCCACGCTTTGCTCGATCAATAAATCACATTCGGCCGAGATTCGAAAATTTGTAAATTTAGACTGTTGTGAGTCTGATGCCTTAAACCACAGGTATTACCAATTTACTATCGTCTGATTTCGATTTCAACATGTTTACAAAAATAAATACAAATTGCTACCATGTTCTTATTTATTTAAATGTTAATTTGTTCACAGAACTTTTTTCTCTGGGATATCAATAAGAAGAAGAAAAGTGAAACCTTCTAGTATTTTTAGGGAGCATCTAATGGTAAAAACTAAACACAAGATTTGATAAAACATAGCTATTATTGTAATGATTTATTTTGTCACTATCAAATAAATGATTATATTTGGAATCAAGACCATTTTATTTTAGATTAGATTAGATTTATATTTAAAATATGTAGTCCACTGGCAAAAAAAATCTGTGTTGATAACATAATCTAGTTTACACAAACTTCGAAGATTATTTGATCACAAATTAAGGGGGGCTACCTATTTGATGGGAAATATCCTCGCCCTGTGTTATTTCTGTCTGTTCTGAAGCTTCAAAACAATATCTTATTTTTAACTTTTTTTGTGATCTAACTAAAAAAATTTCGTTATTTATTTGAGAGAGTCTAGATCAATATTTCTACCAGTTACTTTGGTCTCTAAACTTATCAAATTACGACTAAAACTTCGTTGTTAGTAATTAACTAATTATATTATTTTCACAATATATTTAGTAATTTTTAAATCCTATGTTAACATTTTGATACCCTCCACCTTCATTTTGGTTTGGGTCATATTTTAAAATGAAAAAAATATTCTTAAATGACGTGAAATTTCTGAACGTCTGCTATGGGTCTCAGCTTTCCAAAAGTTGGTCCCCTTAATTTGTTTAAGAACTTCAAAAAAGTATTGGTTTATTAGGAATTTAAATGTAATACATTTAAATAAATCGTTTGAGATCCCCTTTGTGGTCTAGATGTTATATCTCCTGGATATATAATAAGAAGTCCCGGGTTCACTCCCTGACGCCTACAGATTTTTCTGTAAAGCAGTGGTCAACGTGGTCAACTCAAACTCGTGAAGACAATTTAGGAGCTACTTGAATAGAGAAATAGCAGTTCTAGTCTATAAAACTGAGATTAATGGCTAGAGGGGTTGTTGTGCTGACCACATGACACCCTCTATCCGCAAATGTCAACATTATCTTCACCAATGTGGGTGGCTGTTGGCATGATATAGCTCGCTTGCGGGCTGACACCATGGAGTTTTTTTCCTCACCACCCAAAACCGAATCAGTGTTCCTGAGTCGAAGGGAAATGATTTAAAGGCTGAAAGGACAAAACCGAACGAGGAATAATAATTTTAAAGGAGTGTGCCGATATTTACATGAAAATTAAACACATATTCAATGAGTGTAGGCAGTTATAGTGTAACCTTAATTTTGTAAGGGATAACTAATAAAAAAAAGTAATTTTGAGAAGTTTCCTCCCTCTTCAAGTCAAGGGAGATCGGATGACCCTCCCCCGGTAAATTTTTGACAACTGAATGCTCTTTGAAGCTTTTTCCAATTTTTTTAAAAATTGGGATTCTCCTAGAAGTTACTTTGAGGGGTTCTTGCTTTATTACTAAACAAATTATATGCCTCTAGAATACATTTTAAATTATTCTTCTAAAAATAATTTTTAAATGTGAATGCTCGTAGAAGCTATTTGTGAAACTCCTCACCTGAACACTTTTTGATAATTAGATATCTCTAGAAGCAATTTGGAATTTGTTTTTAAAAGCATTATATTCGTTAATATAGTTGGGAAGTAAAATATATCTAGAAGGGCGCAGATTTTTCCATGGTGGACGGTCCAGTTTTGATGCCACTGAATGCAGTTTTATAAGAAGAAACGAAGGTAAATGCTCTTAGATTAGGTCAGATCTTCCTCCAGGCAACCAATTATACAAGGATGGAGAAACCGATCTCTTAAACTTCTTATGCAATTAAAAAACTTTGAATTATATATATAAAGTTGCTTGTTTTACTGTACTAAAACTTGTTTATAAGTACAACAATTTTCTATTAATTCAAAATGTAAAAATTCAAGCAATGATAAGAACAAAATTGAATGATTTATATATTGTATATTTTTGTACATATTAATTAGAGCTATCGCGATGAAATAAACTAAATTACATTGGCATGTTTTATTATCTTCACGTCTTACTTCCTGATCAGGCTGTACGTGTATATTATGATTACTCTAATGATGAGGTAGGGATAAGGAAGGAAGCATTTAAGGTGGGATGGAAGGGAACGAAAGAAAAAGCCAGTGTTATTGCATTTTTTATAGCAAAACTTTTTTTTTGTTAAAATAAATAAAATATTGCTCCAGTATAAACATAAAATTTAATTTTCTTCACATGGTAATCTATAAATTTCTTGATGCCCTGGAATTTAATGACAACTTTTTCTCTTCATTTAAAAAGTTTCTCATCTAATGCCGCTATGTTCATGATGGATATTCAGGAAATGTTGATGTTACCATATGAAGATAATTAAACTATACGTTTGTACTGGAGCAATATTTTATTTATTTTAGCCAAAAAAAGTTTTGTCATAAAAACTGTAAAAAACATTGACCTTTTATCGCGTCCCCTTCCATCCCACTTGAAGAGGAAATTCACCCGCATTTGAGTGGAAGGAAGTTGGGAAACCATTTAGGCAAATCCATCCTCAATATACCTAACCAGGAATTGAATCCTGATCTCCCCGTCATCATCAGACTAGTCTAACACGAGAGTGACGCCTTATACTATTCGGCCATTGAAGCGGATATTGAAATATTGACCTGACACCTTTCAATTCCAGCAAAAAAAAAACAAACAGAATTACAATGTTTAGCGAATGTCGACTGCTCCACAAAGATCTTATTACTCACATTATCGTGTTCGATTTTCACCTTTCGTTTTTCTTCTAACACTCGCCTAGCTACTACAGCGCTTAGTGTTATGTTTAGACCAGATTTTTTTAAGGTTAAAAGATTATAATCAAAGCCTTTACGAAAACATAACCTTCCCCTGTAATTTAACTTATTGAAATGTTTACCGAAAATAGCTCTGCATGGAAATTTACTTGAACCTTTTAATCTATAATCTTAACCTTTTATGTACCGGCCTAACTATATTAAGACTGACTTAGGAAGTTACTTTACTTACTTTTTACATCCATTACTGTTTCCAGCCTTTGGCATGGGTCAATTTTTATTCAAGACATATATTTTCCTCTACTGACTGGCTAGGCCTGTCGTAGCGTCATATACCTTATAATCTAACCTAAGACTAGAACATACACAACATCCAACACCCTGCCATTAATTCATCACTGTGAAAGGGTAAGCCCAAATTTCAATAAGATTAATTTTTCGGCCCTGCCGGGAATCGAACCTGAGACCCTTAGTTCAAAAGACAGACACGTTATCAGCTGAGATAAATTGCGGATAAAGAAGTAGCTTTATTGTCAGTTCAAAATATTACCAAAGTTAATTTCATGAAGTCACATTAATCCAAATGTCACTTTTTGACAGCTGATGCTGTTGATTTTGACAATTTTATAAGATAAATAAAGTGACTGTTTGTCAATGTATGATCACCTCACATCAGGTCCATGGACCGGAAAATTTGTTTAGATTGAGGGGTGGGGAGGATAGGAGCGCAAAGGGGATGTTGGTTAGCGTTTTTATTTGAGCGTTAGGTGATTTAAAGTACAGTTCCTTACATTGTTTATTAGTTTTAGAGTTAATTATATAGATACTTATCACCGCGTATTACTACTTGTTCAGGTTATACCCATAAATTATCATTTCTTTAATCGGGTAGAGATGAAGGAATCATTTTAGAGGGAATCTACCCGCATTTGCATCGAAGGATAGTGGTAAATCATTTAAAAAACACCACCTTAAATAGATCCGACCTATATTCGAACCCCTATCTTCCCGTCGTCAGCAGACCAGTCTAACACGTGAGTGGCACCTTAGATCATTCGGCCACTGAAGCTGGTGATTTAATAATATTAAAATTTAGACCAAGCATCTCAAATTACATATTTTTATGCATTCAATCATATTGTTAATATTATCTAAGTTTACGCTTTTTACACGCAAAAAATATGTATCTACTAATAAATCCAGCATTAATAAACTAGTATATTATTTTTTGTCCTTCATTTCTGCATCACTATCAGCGCAACTCCTAAGAAACGTCCATATATTGAACTATTTGGACTGTTTAGCTGATACGAACTAGAGTTGACTAGAGTTGCGGTGTTGTCATATCTGTCAAATTTGGTCTGAAAGAGTGAAGGGGGAGCGAGCTAATCTGTTGTTTACATGGGTCAAGTTTCTTGGTAAGGAAAGGCAAGAGTGCGGCTTTTATCAAAGACCACACTATGCAGAAATCTGCTGCTTTATTTTAGGTTTAACTCAAATAATCAGTATTATGGTTTTCTTAATATTTCTTACCTAGTGGAAGAAAACATTTTTCATTTGACTTTCTCGTATTAGACTGGTTTGCTGATGACGAGATTGGGGTTCAAATCCCAGTAAAGTGTACTGAGGATTTTTTTTCTTCAAACGGTTCCAAATACGCTATTATTATTTATTTACAGCACCGCGTCTTACTACCCGTTCGGGCTGTACACTTATGTACTAATTACTCTAATATGTTAGGCATCAGGAAGATTAAATTAAGAGGAGGTGCATCAATATTTTCGTGGAGTGAGAGCGGAAAACTACTTAGGAAAAACCACCTGAGTGCACCCGACCGGAATTGAACCGTGATCTCCCCATCTTCAGCATGTCAATTAACACGGTGGGTAGCACATACGATTAGACTGGATTGCTGGTGGTGGGGAGATTGAATTTCAAATCCCAGTCGTGTGTAATAAGGATATTTTCCCCTAAAATGGTTCCCCACTCTCACTATAAGCAAATGTGGATACATTAAATCTAAAATGTCACCATCCTCATTCTAGTTCATTAGGGTAATTAATGCATGTGTACAACTCAAACTGGTAGTAAGTCGCAATGAAAAAAACCTATTGTGATGACTACCAAGAGTGTTGGCGAAACTTTATTAATTTCGGGCAAAGTAGTTGTAAAGAAATATATTTTTGAGGAGTTTTTAGGGATTGACTTCAAGTCAATGGAAAATGTTTGAAAATGGAATGTCCCTAAAAGCTATTTAGGGTGGCCCTTAAGCATTTAAAAATAATAATAAATTATTATAGAACCTATTTGAAGTGATGCAAACCATCTTTCAGCTTCAAACTCGAGTAAATGGGGGGGGGGGGGGGTTAAACAAACTGGAGGAAGGCACATTTTGATGGGGGGAGGGGCGAGGAAGAAATTGGTGTGTGATAATACCCCGTCCTATCTAACCCTCCCCCCTTATCAGTCAACCCTTAATGAATACCACTGGATATAAAACTATCGACAGACACACCGTAGAATGTAGATCATTTCCTCAGCGTTTGACTTAACCCAAGTTATGAGGAGTGAGGAGAGTGTCTGAGAGTCACAATGGTTACTTCATTTTCTTGAAAAGATTCATACGTCAACTGATATAATCACTTTTGAAGGAAAATATCAAAATCATAATAAAAATCTTTTTTCATGGACGCAGAAAATTGGTGGTCAGAGATGTACCCCCCTTGAAAAGTGTTAGAACCCTTTAAAGGAAGGGAGGGGGGGACACATACATATGTATAAAACATAAATAAGAAATTGTGTTTTTTACTTTAGTTTCTTATATTATATCACCCAGATACTAATAATAATTATTATTATTTTAATATAAACTTAAAGATGCACTAAAATCTCCTATTGTAAAACTAGCTTGACCTACATTAGCTTGTAACATGTACAAAGACATAACTATGCAGTAATGGACCCACGGTGGGTGTCCCCAAGAAAAAAAATACACTACCGTCCCCAAATCTTATGTAATAATTTTAGATTAAAAAAAAATATTTAGACATTTATTATTGGAATTATTTTATAATACGTAATAATATAGATCAAGTAGGTTGAATTTACGGAATGTACCCACATTTGCATGGAGAGATAAGAGTGTAAACCCATTGAGGAAAAACCACTCTAAGTGCATCATTACTATACAGCCATAATATTTGATAAAATCTTTGCTGAAGTTTCAATATAATGTAAAAAACTTAATCTGAATTGAATAAAACAATATTAATAAATATTATAAACAAATATATAAACAATTATCAATATTAACACTTATAGAGGCTAAACAAACATTGATCTCTGCGAAATTGTCTACAATTTCCTCCAAGGACAAGCTACGGGTAGTAGCTCAACAGACAACATATTTAATCCCTGCAGCCTTTCTTGATTCATGTGCTTCTTAAATAATTTTTAGTCAAGTTTTGAAAATGACCTTTCAGCTGTTTCTATTGATTTTACAAAAAAAATGTACATACATTTTTGTACAGCATAAATTATGCGCAATAAAATGACTATCGAGTAATTTTTGATTGAATAATGAGATCTTTACGAAACAATGATAGGCCTAAAAGACAACTCTTTCATCTATTACCAAATTAATTTTGAGTGGGTGGACCTGCGTGATGGGCCCTATTTTGGGCGTGGGCCTGCGACATTTTACCACCACCCAATAGTTACACCAGTGAACTTGTAACTATCAAGAATTTCAAACTATATTTATCTATGTTTTATTAATTATATTGGTGACCTGGTGGTCTAGGGGTAAGGTGTCGGACTTCTGAGCTGGCGACCGGGGTTCAATCCTCGGTCCCGGCACAGATTTATCTGATTACCAAACCCTTCCTTCACCTCTGACAAGATGTGTATTAATCACAACTTGTGAATGTGAGGAATGCCAGGCCTCCACCGTGGTTCGGATTCCACGTTAAACTGTAGGTCCTCCATTTCATCTCACAATCACCCTACCATTACACATTAGCGTAAGTGCGTATAACCCGAACGGGTAGTAAGACGCGGTGCTAATAATAATAATAATAATATTAATTATATTCGATAATCAAATATAGCTTTATACGTTTATACATATTTTAACATGAATAACACTTGCTTTGGTGGCCTCATGGTCTAACGCGCTACTCTTGCAGTAGACTAGACTGCCAATGATCCAATGATGGGGAGATCAAGGTTCTAATCTCGGTCGGGTGTACTAAAGTTAGTTTTTCCAAACTGTTTTCCACGCTCGCTCCATGCAAATGCGGATACACTTTCTATGAATATAACCTTCCTGATCCCTAAAACCACTAGCACAATTTTTGAAAAACAAAATCTATTCATAAATTCTCTGTTTATTTGACAAAAATTTGAATCTGATCATTTACCTCAGGAATTTTATATCCTACAAAAAGAAAATATTTTGACAAGAATAAATAATATTATATAATTTATATATAATATAATGTAAATAAAAATATTATATAATATATATTATACATACTAAGTATATATTATATATACTAAGTATATATTATATATTATATATACTAAGTATATATTATATATTATATATACTATATATACTATTAGTTAATAATATTAGTATATATTATATATACTAAGCGTATAACCTGAACGGGCAGTAAGACGCGGTGCTAAATAATAAAATAAAATAATAAAATATTGTGACAAGTATATTTCTTGTTAAAATTGCTAATAGTCCATAATGATTTAGATAGCCATGTATTATCAATACCAAATTATTGACTGTTTACAGATAAGATTACCAATTGTAGAGCTAGAGTGTTTGATTGGTACACCTAAGTGAACCGAACCCGTGTGAGTTTTACGCCGATGTACTAATTAATCTGATGTGTTAGAGAAGAGTAAGGTTGCTTTTAGAGGCAATACACTAACATTTGCGTGGATGGTGAGTGGAAAACATTTTAGGAACAATAACCTCATCGCACCCAACTGGGATCGAACACCGATCCCTTCTTGGCAGTCCAGTTTATTGCAAGAGTAGTGCCTTAGATAATGCGGTCACCAAAGCGGGTCTTGTAATAAATGTTGACATCAACATCTATAGGTCGTTACAACACGTCGTGTTTCTGCACATAACGATTTCCATGATTATGGTACGCCATTCACAGTACCGACACATGTCGGGTTAATGAAGTTCCGGTAAACTCCAGCTCACACCGGAAAATTGGAAGGAGTACAGGGATAAAAAAAAACCACAGATAAGACTTAGATAATATTAAAAAACTCAAAACCAACTTTTATACAAATTACTTGGTCACTAAAAATGTATTAAATTAAACTAACCAACTCTTCATATATGGTGTAATATATCTTAACTTGGTATTTTAAATTGTCTTTTATTTTAACGTTTTAAACTATTTGTATTGTTAAGTTTTCACTCAGAATTCTATTGTGAATGCTTGTCAGTTCATAGTTGCTATGTCGTGGTGTTATTTTGTATGTGTTTGACTCATATCACAACAACGCTACCAATGTAAACAGATATTACCAAATTATGCCAACTTCTTATAAGGGCAAATTATAATGTATTTATGTACAATATTTTAAAGGTTACCTTATCAATTTAATTTATACTTGCATTTATTAAATTACAATAATATCTAAGTCTTAACCTTATTATAGTATTCGCTCCTTACGAAAGATCAAATTAGAATGTTTTCTAAAATGTTCTAAATTACAGTATTAAAATTGTATTTTTTTATGCATAAATGATAATAAATTCATAAAACATTTTTTTAAATCCAATTCACAAGAGCAGAACATTTATTTTTCTTTAGTCTGGTTGAGAGATAAAGTAGTTTTTTATTTTATTTTCTTCGATCTCTTTTCACAGAAACAGCTTTCATTGCAAAACACGTCGTATTCACACAACTGATTTCATAAATGAACGCAGTCGAGTTGATATTTTTCCTAAGAACATCTGTTAGTCACAGTGCAACGTTTGGCATCACTGCCTTGAATTTTCACGATAGGTTCATCTTGTTCAACCTTACACCGATAGGTTGCAGCATACAGCACCAAAACACTTTTTTGAATTAAAATAAAACTGTACCACTTTATTTTAATTTAGAATAATACGTATGCTGAAAAATGAAAGGATAATTATTCCCAATCATATTTACCCAAGAATATACGATCATGCAAAAATGATTTAAACAAAGCTGCTTACAAATATTTAACTTTTAACTGGCGTTAAATTATACTAAATGATAGATAAATGTGTTTATTGTAATACAATCTCGAATCCGAATTTTAAATTTTTCTTTGGAATATCGAATATAAATTCGATTCCTCGAATCTTTAAAAATGTAGGATTTTATTTAGACTAATATTATTTAAAATTAACTTTAAAAATTTTTTGTTTGAGAGTTGGTGCCACTAATAAATAATATTTTGTTTTTCATGTCTATTACGTCATAAACAACGAAGATAACACTTTATATACAAATTAATTATTATATTAATACAATTTTGTTCTTTTTTGTGAGTTTATTCTTCTAACCGCGCAAGCCTATATACTTCCTTTTATCAATTGCTTTAAATTGTTAATTGAAGTGAAGTTTTTAATAATTGTATTCGATATACTTTTTTAGGATTTTTACGAATCTCGACTTTCTCCAATACTATAGGATCATAGGGATTCAGGGATCAGGAATTCAATATTTCATCTCTATTTATTACCTTAATGTTCTAGGGATGGGGAAGGTGTATTTAAAAAAAATGTACTCTCATTTTCAGAGGGGTACGAACTATTTAGATGAAAATCTCCCCTTCAATATACCAAGCCAGGATTCAATCCCAGAAATTTCCATCATTGGCAAACCAAACTAGATGAGCTTGCCATTGTAAAAGTGAGTTACAAATAAGTATTGTTTTTAACAAAAAGGTTTTAGATTGACCTTGACAAACTAAACTCAGCAAATAAAACTGATGTTGCATGTGACACGCATATAATTATATTAATTTATTTCCACACGAGTTCTAGCATAACAGCATAACACGTCAATCGTGTGGGAAAGTCTGCTCTTAGAGACACAACAATAAGTTTCCTCTTCCTAATCATAAATATTTGAAAAAAAAAATCTTTAAAAATGTTATAATATTTACAGTTTTAAAATGTAGGCCTTGGTTTTTTTTATCACCGCGTCTTACTACATGTTTAGATTGTACGCATATATGATAATTATTACTCTAATAAGGTGGAGATGGTCGACCTCAGTGGTCTTGGGGTAAAATCCTCGCCTCAATATCCAATGTTCGTGGGTTCGAACCCAGCCCAGGTTGACGGATGTTTCTTGAGCGATTAAATTCCGTAGCACAGTTTCCTTCGGAGGGGAAGTAAAGCCGATGGTCCTATGTCGATTGTGGCATGTAAAAGAAACCGGGAAAGAAGGTAAAAATACCTTTACCGGCAAAATTGGAAAGCCCTTTCACTCTCGCTTATAGAAATTCAATGGGGAAGCCAATGGGAAACCACAACACTTTCTTAACATTTCTAGTAAATGTGCTCTCTACCAGATGGTGCGGGCAGCAATATCCAGCCGAAGGTTTAAGTGTAAGCCTAGCTCCGTCTAGATGGGTAGTGCATCAAACTAAACCTTCGGGTTGTTGAATGAAGGATAAGAAGACATTAGTTGTCATGTTTTAAAATATATTCTACCTCATCATCGGCTCCATTTAGCAGTAAGGACTGCTAAAGCACTATTCCTCATTGTGTTAACAAACCAGCTTTGATAGATTTGCTTGTCTGAACTCCGGTCAGGTCAAAGCTACTTACACTCTTTACAAGGACAACACAACTTTTTTTTTACAAAAAATTTTGCAAGAAATTGTACAATAACTTGGTCAAATTGATTGTATTCAAGTTTTAGCTCGAGATTTCACACGGTGCATACGGTTGCTTTCAATATTGAGAGCACTGCAACAGTTTCTTTGCTTTTGGTGGAATAATAACAGAGAGTAAATAAATAAATGATAAATATACTAAGTTTATTTTTTTATAATATTTATTATAATACAAATATAACATTAAATTGTAAGTGTTTTTATTAATAATTAGATGCCTGATAAATACGTTTTCATATATTCAATTAGTTCACGTCTGGCAGATAGGCTTGTTTATTTTTAACAATCCAATAGTTGAATGGGAAAAAAATGACCGATATAGGAAGTGTTCTATTCCATGAAATTGTTTATAATAAGTTGTATCGTGTTTACCGGGCTTAAGGTTCAGAACCACTATATTAAAAGTTTCTCTTTTTGCGTGATACTGACTGTATTTTGTGGAATAGTACAATGGATCCTGAAAGTGCGCGAGCTGAGTGCGCCCTGACACACACACACACATACTAAACACACACGCCTGCTTGTGGCGCAGGTCGATGTGTATACGGAGCGTATCGCATGGCCAGAACATACGAGAGTGAGTGAGTGAGTGAGCGAGTGAGTGAGAGAGAGAAAGACAATAACAAATGAGAGAGCCATGTCGTCGTGTCAGTCTTGTACTAGAGCTGCTCCTTTCAACATGGCACCTCAAGTGACGTCACGAGTTCAACCACTGGAGGAGGACCCGGTGATAGTGAAAGAAAGTATCTCCACTCTGCGGGAACTCGTCGCAGGTACTTGTTTTTTTTTTTTTACCATGAAGACTACTTTGTGTTGTCAGGAAGTGAGCTACCTAATGTTTTATTTTATTTTACTAGTCATACTTCAATAAATTTAAAAAATTGTACCCACTTCAGTTTTCAAATTGTCTGAGGAGTCACTCTCGCAATAGAATGGAGTACCGATGACAGTAAGATCGGGGCTCAAAACTTCTCGGTGAGGAAAATTCCCACTCTTCCTTCATGCAACTAAAGGTACACTTCCTCTAAATTTAACCTCCCTCATCCTTATCACATTAGCGTAACTAGTAAATTGCGTATAGCCTGAACGGATATTAAGATACGGCGCTCTTTACACCGCGTCCTTCGGTAGAAACTACCATTTTGGGGGATCTACGGTTCGATTCCTGGTAGTCAAGGGCGAAGAAAGGGGGAAGGAGGTTC
Source organism: Timema podura (assembly GCA_033556935.1). NCBI lineage: Eukaryota > Metazoa > Arthropoda > Insecta > Phasmatodea > Timematidae > Timema > Timema podura. Next base: position 61,272,099 of record JAVRXN010000011.1, read on the forward strand.
GTAGAGGGAGGGTGGCCAGGAACCCTGGAATTTTATCCCCCCCCCCCACCCAGAGGAACCCATATATACGTGTTAAAATTCTTATTCTACGTATAATCTGAAAAGATAGTTAGACGTGGTGCTAACAAAATTTAAACTTTTCTTGGCTAAAGTTATAGTAAACTTTTCTAGCAAACCACCCCCTGCCAATTCCCCCCCCCCCCCCATACAAAAAAAAAGCTTTTCTTCGCCTTTGCAGATAGTGCTCAAATAATATATATGTGTGGTTCTTCTCATAACCCGGAACAGAAACCCACAAATTGTTAGACGCTCCTTGATTTTGGTCGCCATAGACTAGCTGAAATTTCCATCTTATATCCTCACTAATGTAGGTGCATTTATTCTTAGCCATCCCTCCCATAACGATTGTCGTTGATAACCCTTTGATTGAACGTACTAATTAAAAAAAAACGCCTCGGTGGCGTAGTTGGCTAACGCGCTAGTCGTGTTGAGCTCGACCGCCGAAGACGGGGAGATCGAGGTTCGAATCTCGGTCGGGTAAACTGGGGGTGGTTTTTCCTAAAATGGTTTTCCACTCTCCCTCCACGCAAATGCGGGTTCACTTCCTCTAAATTCAACCCTCCCAATTCCTAATCCATTAGCGTAATTAGTACTTAAGCGTATAACCCGAACGGGTAGTAAGACGCGGTGCTAAATAATAAAATAATAATAATAATAAAAAAAAGCTTGGTTCATTTGTATACTTGTTCTAATGTTTATTGAGTATGTGTGATTATTCAGCTCTATGTATAGTAGAGAACAGCAAAATAAGCTTGTGTGTTTTCGTTTCTACCTTTTATTAGGTGTAATTAAGCTACGATCTCGGAACCAATCGATAACTTCAGTAGACAACTTAATAGCAGCCCCAGGCCACGGGTGCAAGACGTTTGGCGCAATTTGGGATTATACTACCTGAAACATATGTGTTATTTGGACCAAACTGGTCATAGGACATTTGGAACGGTTGAGGAAAAAAAATCTGTTAATCCTACCTTGTAGGTTTGTGTTTTCTTCGGACTCATTTCTTTATGGCCGGTGAAGTGTTTTTCGATGTATAGGGCATAATTGTTGTGTTTACATATTTTATTATGAGTTATGTTAGGTTAGAAAATGTGGCTTCTCTTTGTTCCAAAGCTCCTATACTGTCTTGTCTAAACAACGTCCCATTTACTTAACATGGTTGTGCCAAGCATCCTATTTAGATTGGCTCAAATGGTTCACTTTTCTGCGCAATTTTTCCAAACGTTCTATGACTTGAAACATTAGCTTAAAATATTTTCTAATTTTCGGACAAGCAGTAACTAACTATAGAAAACAACAATATATTTTTGCAGTAACTACGTTTTATAATAGTTTACTTTATCACTAGTATTATTTTATAAGTGTTGTTATCTAAGAAAAGTGACAGTTCAGATAACATTACTTGACTTTTAAACATGTGAAAACTGTTTAGTGGCATTTAGAGGAACGGTCAGATAAGTTCCTTACTAAATTGGACCGTAGTTTAGGAATAATTGGATAACATAGCTTACACTTAGAAAGTACTCCAAATATATTTTTAACAAAACACCATCAAAATGGGTATGTATCCGAATCCTCACCGTTTGACCTTGAGCAGACAAACGCCATGAACAATTTTTTCAAGTAATTTTTTTTTTTTAATTAAAGATATGTTAGAGTGGGAGATACAGTTGATATTAAATCGGATTACTCGTGGTTTTAGAATATACTTAAAACGTCCCCTTTTCCTATATCCCGGATAATCGAGTATATTGTACATCTAATACTTTTTTTTTTTTTACTGTAACCCTTTCGGGAATTAAACGTAGATTTTATTTAAAACAATTTTCATAAAAAAATATGATACTACAGTTTGACAGTTCTTTAGCCAATTTGAATTTAACTAGTTTATTAAATAAAACAAGTGTTTGTATCCTACAAATTTTAAATGTTTCATTTTGTCTATCACAATAAATTTAATTTAATCATTCTTAGTTCAAAGCCTATATTGGGTCTAGTGGACAAATTATTTCGCTAAACGGATAATTTCATCAAGACAATTCACTAAGATTCTATGATTTAAAAGAATATTTATTAAAGACACAAATTTTATTATTAGAAGATGTTTAGATGAATCATCCAGTCCAGTGGATTTCAAAATTTTAAGGTTGAATACGCCTTCATTCGTAAACACTTATTTCAAATATTCAAAGATTAATATCTTATTAGATAGATGCATTAATACAAATAAAAAACTTTTCCATTGTCGTATAAGTAGTGTTTTTAAAAACTAGCTATTTTTTGTCGCCGCGTTTCACTATTAGACGTTTATACGCATATTAACGATTAGCGCTAGTGTCTTAGGTATTATGAAGGTTGAATGCATATAAAGTTTACACATATTTCCATGTTAGAAAAGTAGGGAATCATTTCGGAAAAAAAAACCCTCTCTTAGCACACTTGGCTGGGGTTTGAACCCCGATCTCTGTTTCCCGGCAGTTGAGTTTAACACGAGAGAGCCACGTTGGATCATGCGATCATCAATTCATATCAGTAAATACATTAATTAAAACTCTTATCTCTAGTCTTAATGTTAGTATTAAAGCTAATTATTTTTTAGAGTAAGATTTTAGCACCGCGTCTTACTACTACTACTAATTACACTAATGGTTTTAGGGATTAGTAAGGTTATATTTAAAGGAAGTGTACCCGCATTTGCATAGGAGGAGAGTAGAAATCAATTTGAGAAGAAACTACTAAGTACACCCAACCGAGATTCGAACCTCTATCTCCGTCATCTGCAATCTAGTCTATTACAAGAGTAGCAGCTTAGACCACGTGGCCACTGAAATTGGTGAGAGTGAGATATTTTGATTTAAGAAAGGTATTTAATCTTGAATAGTTACATACGCTATATTTATATTTGTCAGGTTACAAATTCGATACAGTCGTGTTGGTTACAGACAGTGAAAACATGGAAAAGTCAAGGAATTTTTTAATATCAGGGGAAAGTGGGAAATGTCAGGGAATTTAATCATAACTAGGTAAGTCAAGAATCTAAATACTTGACAAAATAAGCAACTAAAAATGTAAACAAAGTGAGAAATTTTGTTTTTAATGTTAACAAAATACAATGTCTCGATATAGCATTTTGCTAACATTAGGTTTGTTTTCTAACACATTTAAATAGTGCCACAAATAATACCTAAGACTTTTGATACTGAATAAATAACGTATAATAGTGTTGATGATTAGCAATCGTAAGGATTGTTTTAGAAAATATGTGAAACTTGAGCTTAAGAAAGGTAGAGAAAATATGAACGAGAATACAAAATTTATATTTGAATGAAAATACTTATTACAGATACATCTAATAAGGACTTGTGTCAAATAATGTTTTATATTAGATTCAAAAGCTAGCCAAAACCATTGACCTGACCTGAAGGATACATCCTACTATGTTGACCAGCATGGCTTGGTGGATGGGCACTGCCACATTGAACCATGATTTCCCTCCCAAGGTGGATGGGCACTGCTACCTTGCACTATGATTTCCCTCCCAAGGTGGATGGGCACTGCTACCTTTAACCATGATTTCCCTCCCAAGGTGGATGGGAACTGCTACCTTTAACCATGATTTCCCTCCCAAGGTGGATGGGCACTGCCACATTGAACCATGATTTCCCTCCCAAGGTGGATGGGCACTGCTACCTTTAACCATGATTTCCCTCCCAAGGTGGATGGGCACTGCTACCTTTAACCATGATTTCCCTCCCAAGGTGGATGGGCACTGCCACATTGAACCATGATTTCCCTCCCAAGGTGGATGGGCACTGCTACCTTGCACCATGATTTCCCTCCCAAGGTGGATGGGCACTGCCACATTGAACCATGATTTCCCTCCCAAGGTGGATGGGCACTGCCACATTGAACCATGATTTCCCTCCCAAGGTGGATGGGCACTGCTACCTTGCACCATGATTTCCCTCCCAAGGTGGATGGGAACTGCTACCTTTAACCATGATTTCCCTCCCAAGGTGGATGGGCACTGCCACATTGAACCATGATTTCCCTCCCAAGGTGGATGGGCACTGCCACATTGAACCATGATTTCCCTCCCAAGGTGGATGGGCACTGCTACCTTTAACCACGATTTCCCTCCCAAGGTGGATGGGCACTGCTACCTTTAACCATGATTTCCCTCCCAAGGTGGATGGGCACTGCTACCTTGCACCACGTTTTCCCTCCCAAGGTGGATGGGCACTGCCACATTGAACCATGATTTCCCTCCCAAGGTGGATGGGCACTACTATCTTGACCCATGATTTCCCTCCAAAGGTGGATGAGGCACTGCTACATTGAACTATGATTCCCTCCAAAGTGTATTGAAACCAACCTAACCTATCTTAGCCCTGCTTTCCATCTCACTAAAAATTAATGTTACGTCTGACAAATTTTACGGAGTACCCAACCTTTATCTGGATGGCCTGTTCTGAACTATAATGTTGGTGATTTATTATACCTTCATTTCCAATTAATATCATACTCTGATTTGCCCCATTCCGCAATCTCTCGCATATAAGGTGCCCAATAAACCACCGGCCCTCTTTGTCAATGACCACTTATTATTAAGGTTAGTAATTATCAAATACTATTTTAATAAACATACACATCATATTATAGTGACTGAGAGATTAAGAGCTTCAAATTACAAGCAGGCGTAATGAGAGTATTTTTTCCTATGTGGGGTTTTGCTATCCTTCTACGAAAATGCTGTCACTGTTTTTGTATATTCTAATTTTTCATGCCTCACATTAATTGCTGTAAATATGTAGATGGCCCTGATGAATAATAAAATGAAAGCACGAAAAATGTGTTCACATCTAAGCATCGTTTATAAATAAAATATAAGTTTTACAAGTATTTTGATAAAAAAAAATTACTTCTCTATATACTGACATACAATTCCACTTTTTTAAATATAGCAATCAAATGATGGTCCTATTCATCTAGATTTCCACTCTGTTATATAAAAAAAGATCATTGTAATGGTTTCTACTCTAATGCTGGTTTACTTCGTTTAAAAAAAAAATTCATCAGATTCTCCTTCCTTAGAAACTATAAAACTTTATTTGAACGTGGTGCATGAATAAATTGGATAACAAAACTAATTAACTATGCAAAATCTTAGTATCGTCATCGTCGGTACTATCTGGAATAGAACAATTCACTACAAACGTTTGATCGATGAATCTCCGAGCCACTAAGCTATGGCTTTACATTTGCTCATTCATAGTTTATATAATGATTCAGAACGCCAACAAATGTGTCAAGCATTTCTGGCTGGACTTTAAACTCCGAGTGTTTACTTTTGAGTATTTAGAGACCCTTCTCTGAAAGTTATAAAAGCTACTAAATCTATTAATGAGTATTATAAAAGTTGAAGGGTTGGGGAGAGTGACTAATTGTCTATCACACTTTTGATGGAGAAGACAAATTTTGACCACTGTAAGAGGCTCCATTACATTTATTGTTTTCATTGGTAGGTTAAACACTAAAGTTATAGGCAGCTTAATCTATGCCGGGGTTGGCCAACTTCTGCACATACGAGGACCAATATAATATGTGTGTTGGCATCACGGGCCGCACAAAGTTTTATCTAGTCATTATCTAGGAACATGCTTTATAATAATAAACACGGGCGATTTAAAGATACTAGCTATATTTAATTCAAATTATCATTGTAAAAACATTTTATTGATAGAACAAAAACAATTCCAAATGCAAGATTACACACATAAGAATTACAAAATACTATTTTGAGTAAACTTTTCAATAAAATATTAGTGTTATTTAAATGTAATTTGAGTTAAAGAGAACGCTTGGGCTATCATGCAATATAACAAGTTCACAGAAGTCAGTTTTCAATTATTTTATTTATATTATTAACCAGTCCTGAAGTAAGTTAATTTTAATGTTGTTAGCTTTATCACGGCAGCATAAAATTACCTCACGGACCGCTAGTTGGCCACCTCTAATCTAAGGTAAAAGGATGAATAAAGTGTATCAGCACTTGGTTGAAGAAAGAACTAAAAAATTGACAGTAATAAATCACATGTGGAAAATCACCCTCATTCCACCCATCCAAGGTTAAAAATTTGACCTTTTCGTCAACGGTGATTTCGTCTTTTGAGATCCCGATGGCTTAAAGGGTGTAACCATTAGTGTGAGAACATAAATCTATTTTAAAAATATTCTAACAGTGTCACCATAAATGATATTGGTATTCAAGGGAATACTCTAACGTTATTTTGATCTTTTTTTTCTCCTCAGCCGAACCCAAACTCCACGTGAGAACTGATGATCTCTTCATGATGAAATATCTACGATGCGCGGATTTGGACCCTCAACGAGCATTTCAAAGGGTAAACAAACACAATGGATATATATGAAGGTGGAAATTAACTTTTAGTCACGAAAATCAGCTGTATATGGATAACCTTACAATTGAATTGAATATAACTCGCTTCGGTGGACGCATGGTCTAAGGCAGCAATTTTTTGTTACCTTTTTCCACTCATGGCACACTAAAAAAGTGCTAAAATTGTCGAGGTTTACCATTGGTTTTTTAAGAAGATAAGTTATCATTAAAAAATTAGTAGGTAAGATTGTGTTTATGAGTTCAATAGCTAATATTATAATAATAACACTGTGGTCTTTTAAAAAATAATGTTGATCAAGGATTTAAAAAGAATTTATTTTTATCCCTCAATTTAAAAAAGTAATGTTGATCATAAATTTAAAAAGATTTATTTTTATAAAGCAATCAAATATACTTTCATGTATTTATTTGCCAAACTATATAATCTAAAAGACCATGAATGTTTATTTCTTGTCACTATTTTGGAAGTCAAAACTTTCACAACAAATATTTTTTTAAATTATTTTTAACAGATTTTACATTATCTGCCAGCTGTTAGCTACCACCACTCATATGGCGAATAGAACCTACACACTAAACTCTAGTTTTTACTAATCAGACACCAGAACGAAACCATATAATCACATAGTAAATAAAATAGTAATTTAATAGGAATAAACTTAAAATAAATTGATTTTTTTTGCAAATATTATAAATATTGATAATACCTATCAGAATAGATCACTTAAGTTGACGTATGAATATGTGAGAGTAAATATAGTAATTTTTCTATTCTATAAGGATCTTCTTTTTTAAAAAAATGGATTGTACCCCGTCAACATCTCCTTGAAAAGAACCAAGGTCCTTTATATTTGTGGTCGGACACGGGAGCAAGACTTTGCGTCATGCCGAGTTACTAACACAACGAAAACCAGATATTCGAGAAAGTGTGAACCCATCTCAAGGCCGATTAACCGGCTCGTTAGACTTCAGAGGCTAACTTGAAGTAGATGATCTTTCATACCGCGTTTAGAAAATAAATGATACGCACCGCAATCTTTCATACCCGGCGTTTAGAAAATAAATGGTACGCACCGCAACCATTCTTATCTTAAAATATACATTTACTAAAAACTCAGAGGATTTGTGAAGTTAAATAATAACTCTCTACATTGTTATAGAAATACTACCCTAAATATCATCTAATGAAATAATATACACTGTTACTTACTCTATGGCATTAGGAACTAGGAGCACTGTTACAGAAAAATCTAGAAAAGAGAAACATCTTTGTCCACCAAAGAGCATAAGATCAAATTCACTTTCAAACAGCTGAATTAAAAATTACATATTTTTTCTTATAGCTCAGAAACTATTTGTTTTATAAAATATATGTCAAATAAAATATTTTAATCTTTAAGACTAATACAACTTTACAATGATAAATTATTTCGTATCTCAAATAATTGCGGAAAAATTGTCAGAATTGAAAAATCTCCCATACGTAAAATACCCTCAAAGTCATTATCACGATAAAATGAGAATTTAAATCTCGTTTATAGTGATAAACAGTGTCGAGATATAAAATATAATCAAAACCGATTGTGATTTTCGAGAAAATCTATTTGTGCTCTTTTTTAACCTTAGTAAACTACTCTTAAATTTAAGAGTAAGATATTTTATTCTGAAAACCTCTCGGGGGGAGGGGGGGGGGGCCTTATGAAAATCACAGATACCATGTTTTAGCCCAATCGGTAAAATAGTATCGGCTCTAGCCCGAGGTACAGACAGACGGCATTGCGAAAACAACTTTTTTGGTTTTCAGGGGGTCATGAAACATCGACATTAATGATAAAAAAAATCTCAAGTTCAATTTTTTTTGACGATCACAATACTTTCTTTCCGAGGTTTTAAGAGATAGTAAAAACAAAAAAAAAAATCAAGAAACAAGAAAGAGAGAACACGTTTCAGTGTGGTATTAAAAGAGGCTTAAAGCTAGGATCCAAAGCCCTAGATTTGTCTAGAATACAATATGAGTGTTTTTAGACAGTTGTGCCAGTTGAACAGACAAATCTCTCTGTCTACCATACATAACCCTTGGTAAGCTGTATTCTCAAGCAAGGAGACATTTTTCTGGTTTCAAAATTTCATTAAAATATTATAATAATTAATCATATATCCAAGGATTTGCTATTGTGACTAGAAAATTAAAATATAGTTTTTATCGCAAAAAATATGCCTACTTGGGAATTATTTTAGTTTTGCAAACTTCTCAACAAATATAGTTTTTTTTAGATAAACTCTCCATTTTTTTAAAAGTTTTGGGGATAGAATATACAAACAATAAATCAGTAAGCTTGTAAGGAATGTAAAGAAAATGTTTCGAAATTTAAAACAATAATTATATATATATTTTTGTGCATATTCTAGCTTTAGATGCGAATTCTCTCAAAATTGGCCATAAAATGTGTAGAAATATAACTGTTTCTAATATTTTTGCTATTCTTTGATTTCATTTTTTATTTATGATTTTTTACAAAGGAACACTAAATAGCCTTAAATTTGTAAGTTTAGTTTTTATACCATAATACCTAGGCTAGTACTGATAGTCAAAGTAAACATAAATTAACTAAACTGTGTAATTTTTGTGAGGCCGAAGAATTCTGTTCAGTCATAAGAAAGCGCATTTTCTAGCAAAGTCCTGGAAATGAGGTACTTCCTCGTTATTTTCCGTACCGGATTTCTACGAGCGAGTGAGAAAGATCTTACAAATTTTGCCAGGAAAGAAATTTTCACATATCTTCCAGGGATATTTTACATACCACAATCGACATGGGACCGAAGTAAATTATACGGATTTTCATCACTAAAAAAAAAAATCCGTTGACCTCGGGCGAGTTTGAGACCACGAACATCGGGTCCTGAGGCTAACACTTTACCTCAAGGCCACACTGACCCCTCCCTACCTCTTTGCAGAGGGCATAGGCAATTTCCAGTGACCTAGGATCACTTTCCAGCTCTTCCCCTCTTTTCGTGTCTCTCCTATTTCCCCGCTCCCCCTACGTCACACCCACCACGTGACGATCCGGTTGGACGCGAGCAGAGCGATACCAAGCTGCATACAAGTGCAATTACATTCATTCAGTCTACTGGAACTATCGTTTAGAACAGGGGTTTCCAACTTGCTAGTGCCCTAGGGCTCAGACAAGGTATACACAATACACCCGACCGACAGCCTCCAGGCTACATTCATTGGGAGAGTTTGAGGCCTTCAACACGGGGATCGCTAGATCACAAGGACACAAAGGATATATTGAGTACATTTAAACTAAATTGCTACTAAAGTGAAATGGCAATTCAAATGAAAAATTACCCAATTCTTAATATCGTTGTTTCGCTTGGGTGCCATTAATAGGGATTTTAAACCTGGTTCGCTGGACGCATGGTCTATGGCGTTACTCTTACGATAGACTGAATTACTTTGATGATGACGGGGAGATAGAGGCTCGAATCCCGGTCGAGTATATATATATATATATATATATATATATAAAATATGTATATATTATATATAATATATGTATATATATATATATATATATAGGGCGGTTTTCCCTAAATGGTTTTCCACTCTACCTCCATACAAATGTGAGTACACCTCCTTTAAATTTAGCCTTCCTCATCTTTACACCATTAGAGTAATTCTCATGCGCATAACCTGAACGGGGCTAGATACGTGGTGATAAAGAAGGATTTGAGAGCTAAGAATCGATATTAAAAACCATGATGTCAAGATCGATTCTCGATTATCTCGATATAAGTAAGAATTGAGGGCTTCAAGGACTCGTATGACATCCTTACTATTACATATACACCCGATGTTTAATAAAACCGGATAATAATTTGTCACTCTAATTCAATTCATTATCCACATTTAATTACACTATTACGATAAGGGATGAGTAAAGTAGAAGTAAAGACAAAATGTATCATAAATGACCCCTGAACACGGGACCCGAACCTTTAGTCTTCAATTTGGCGCTTCTTAAACTACACAAGGTAGGTGACCTGGCGGTCTAGGGTTAAGGTCAGACCTTGGTCCCGGCACATATTTGTCTGATTGCCAAACCCTTCCTTCCCCTCTGACAAGATGTGTATTAATCACAACTTGTGAGTGTGTGGAATTCCAGGTTTCCACCGTGGTTTGGATCCCATGTTAAACTGTAGGTCCTCCATTTCATCTCACAATCACCCTACCATTAAACATTAGCTTAAGTGGTTATAACCCGAACGGGTAGTAAGACGCGGTGCTAATAATAATAATGATAATAATAATAATAATAATAATAATAATACAAAAGCTCATCCCATGTTTAAGTTTATACATTAGGAGGCTACAGCTTTTATTTATTGACAAAGCTAAGCGAGAATCTGTTTTAACTTGACTACAGTAGCCTCATGACTTCTTTAGTGCCGACTGACAGCTCACAGCTTACAGCTGACGGCTTTGAAAAGTTACCAGACCAAATTATGTATCGATACGCTGAAGGATATGATCTGCAAAAACATGTGTTTAGCAGCTGTCATGACAGTCAAAATTTAGGTATATACCAGCTGTGAGCTGTCAGTCAGCACCAAAGAAGTCACGGGGCTAATGTACTTGGTATTTTTCTCTGACAGTATATTTGTACTGCTATAGCTGTCAAACACGTGGACATTTTTTAGTGAATTTTGGCAGTAGCATTCTTTGAACATGAGGTCGAACAACGTGTTTACAATGTTTCCCGTTATGGTTATCCGTTTCAATATGGTGCCTGTTCAAAAGGTTTTTATTTTAATAGCTTATCTGAAGTGACTTTAATTTAATATTCTAAGCATTCGATTGAGTACATAGTGTAGGTAAAACAATAAAATAATTTGACATCTACTGCTAGAAAGACACCTTAAACTACGTGAACAACGATAATTCTCTATGAAAATAATGTAATTTCCACATAGTGTTTAGTTGTTTTCTGTTTATCTTGACCACTAAGGAAAAATATCAACTGAAAATCCAAGGAAAAATTATAGAGATATTTAAATTTAAAATTCAGAGATAAATTAGCATAAATAATGATATTATGATTGAAAATTACAGTAAGACATTTTAACTTTTTTTATGTCAACTAAAGTATTATTTAATCCCAGCTAATTTGAAGTGTTATCTTCAAACACGTGTACTCATATCGTTTATTTATTAATTTTTTTTATACAATCGTTTCTCATAAATAAAACTATTTCAAACTGATTTAACACAAAATTTCTCCTTGATTATTTTTTATAGCCATAATTTTTTTATGATTCTATATAAATAATTTGTATTATCTACAATATCTTACTCTAATTTTTTTTTTTTTTTCATTTTGACTGATCTGTGATACATGACCAGATCTTTTTAGTTTAAAACCCTCCAAATATAAAGCTTCAATTTTTAATTTTAATTTTCAAAAATAATGTAGTTTAACCATGTATGCATGATTATTTTTAAAGTGGTTAGTGTTATTTTAACTGTATCTTAATATTTTAATTTCCATAGATTTTAAACAATTTGTTAACTTACTATTTACAATCATATACCACATTGGTTACTCCTTACACTTTATTCTGAATATTCTTTAAGTTTCTAATATTTTTTATGATCCAATAAATTATTAAAATTTATTTTCAAGTCTTTATCTTATCCTAGTTCTACTTACCCCGGTAGCACTCGACGTCATGTCACTGTCCCTACTCCATTAATGTAATTAAATCCAGGCAGCCCTGACTGCTGTAAAATATATTTAATATTATTAGATTTTAAAAATTAGATTCATCTTAGTTTTTATCTGGTTTTACTTTAGAAACGTCCACCAATTAGTTAAGTGGCTAACCTTCCAATATTTTATTCACAGAAACTTGGTTTGTTTCTGGGTGATGTTGACTGTTATTAACAATTCGTTTACGGATTCGTCCTCATATTCATAATTAGTAAATATCTAGAAGTTAGGACTTAGTGAAGGTGACCTGGTGGTCTGGAGGTAAGGTGTCACGACTTCTGTGCTGGGGTCCGGGTTTCAATCCTCGGTCCCGGCACAGATTTATCTGATTGCCGAACCCTTCCTTCACCTCTGACAAGATGTGTATTAATCACAACTTGTGAATGTGATGGAGCCCAGGCTCCAGTTAAACTGTAGGTCCTCCATTTCATCTCACAATCACCCTACCATTGCACATTAGCGTAAGTGCGTATAGCTCGAACGGGTAGTAAGACGCGGTGCTAATAATAATAATAATAAACTTAGTGTGGCACCATTAGGTGGTAATTTAAAAAATCATAGGCTGATTTAAACTGTGTGTTTGTAATTTGTAGGTTAAATACCTCCAAATAAATTCACTTTCAAATTAAAAAATATTAAATTAGTTAAAAAAAAAAATTAGTAGAATCTTGTGAAGTTGAATATTTGATGGTTTCAATCCTATTTATTATTTCTGTTGTCAACATCCCTTTTTCTCAACTAATACAATGCCTACAGTGATGAATAAGGTATCAAATGGGCAGGATTTTTTACCGCTTCTGATATAGCATACTCAGTTTACTTTAAAACACATTGTTTGTTTAAAATTTAAGTTAGAAGAAATATCATAAATTCAAAATGTTACATTCTGACATCAAATATTGTAAACCAAGAGGTATTAGTAATTTGTAAATACATTCACATTAACAAACTTCTTTGCTATTTTGTTTATACACTTCGCTGAGTATTTAATTTAATTTCAACAACCAAACTAAAAACCAATTTTTTTTTGGGGTGGGGGAAGGTTGAAAGTGCAAAAGTTTTGCACGGGCTTTACTGGTATTGCTTGTTCTTAATACAAGTGTACCTTTCATTTACTCTTTAATGTAGCAGACTTACCCTGCATTATTCCACTATGGTAAGCCTTTAAGGTATGGCCATAGTGTAATTTGTCAATGTAAGACTGCTGCCTTTCAGGGTAAATGAGATATAAATTACATTATAATTATTACTTCATAGATCCGTACACGTGTCTATTTCTATATTTTTTTTCATCACACTTCAAGTGAGTTTTAGTAATTTCAAATTTCATTTAACTTTAATACCCGCCTCAATGCGTAGTTGGCTAACGCGCTATCTGTATTTGACTCGACTGCGAGGACGGGGAGATCGAGGTTCGAATCTCGTCGGTGTGAACTGGGTGTATTTTCTAAATGGTTTTCCACTCTCCTCCACCGGAAATTGCGTGTGTTAATGTCCTCTAAATTCAACCTTCCCAATTCTAAATCATTAGCGATTTAGTACTTAAGCTATAAACCCAGAACGGTAGTAAGACGGGTGCTAAATAATAATAATAATAATAATATAATAATTTTAACTTTTAAATAGGTTCGGATTAAAATTAATTTAGAAGGTTCAGGATTGATGTCCATATCTTTTAATATATAATATAGCTTACTTATTATGTAATTATGCTCGAAAGCCGAACGGGTAGTAAGACGGGTGCTTAATAATAATTATATGTATATAACAACTTATATAATAGTATACCAACAGTTTACATAGCTTTTATTTTATCAAGTAGATCAGTGGTTCCCGACCTGGAAGGCGCACCCCACAACCCTACTGGGGGGGGGGGGGGGAGATGGATTAATTTGGAAATGAAGTTAAAAATCGCTAAGGATTGAAAAATATTTTAAAATTTCTATCATTTTTCTAAATTAGTAAGTATATTTTTAGCTTGCGGTATTTTCAACACTGCCTAAAGTTGTAAAAAAAATTAGGCAACCAACCAAAAGCTAAGGCACTCATGCGTATGTACATTTTATTTTCAAGCCTGCAAACCTCTGATTCACCCCCCTTCTCGATTTTTGCCTAATCTACCATTACAGTCATGTGCAAAACCACCGAAACTATGAATCTTATAAAAAATAAAACAGCGTTGCCGACTTAAAGTGGAAAGTGATTTGCGGCATGCTCTGTCAAATATAAAACCCAATATTCAAGAACTGATGAAAACAAACCAATTCCAGCCATCATACTAATTTTCAGTAATTTTTTTACTACAAATTTGCTGCCAGTATTAAATAAAAAGAAGAGACGAGAAAGCATTTTTTTAAAAGATCTTTTATAACTTTCCCAAAATATAGGGAAAGAGGGGCATGATAATTTTATAATCTTTAAAGGGGATTGTCAACTGAAAAAGTTGAGTACTGACATAGATAAAGGGTTGTTATTGTGAAAAATTTTGACCTATTCATTTATGGTTCTTGACGTTTGAAATGCCCACAAACCCGTAAGTGTGGGTCTTAATTTTACTATGTATTTTGGTGTCTGTCTGTCTATACACGAAATTGTTGGATGGATTTTCTTCAAAATTGATTTTTAGATGTCCATGGTGTCACACCTTGGGACACTTAAAAAAAATCTAGCCCTAAAATTAAGCGTAGTTAACTATTTTTTGAAATAATTTTCACTAACTATATATATTAATTACTCTTATAAGTGAGAACTTGTAGAATATATTTGCATAATTTTTTATTGTGTTGATATTATTATTTTTGCCTGTGGAAAAGTTTATTTTCAATAAGTCATACCTAATTTTCAAATGAATAAACGTTAATAGATTCCCTTTAATTCTTTAACTTATTTATCCTTGAGATAATTTATTCTACTTACACAAAGACTTTGACCAAACAATGTTCTATAGTCACCCTCAAATAGAGTTCACACCGACTTGAACCCATCTTGTCATAAATAAACATTAACCTCTCATTACTCATTAACATAAATATTGTAATAAAAAGGTATGCATAAACACGTAAAGCTGTACTAACACATTTGAAAAATCCTCCCGTCGGCGAAAATTCAAACCTCTGTTCATACAATTTTTAAAAAAATGGTACGGAACCTCGCACGGACTCTCTCGATCTACTGTTTAAAAATGGAGATATTTACTCAACTTGTAATATATGTGAAACTAAATAGTATACACTAGCAAACCCAAGCATAAATTGCACTATACAAATGTAAGACATATTTTGAGTCCCGGGTTTAATTTTATATTTTTATTTTTAAAGAATGAATGTCCTCATTTGTATGTTTGGACCAATAATAAAGATTAATACTGGGTCCACAAGGGTCAACACTTCTTATTAAAATGTTGACTTCCAATCGATGTTTATTAGGTGTTCACATCTTCAGGTCAGCGCATTGATATTAAATTCCTCATTTATAAATTTTGAACAATAAAAAATGTAAATTGTTAGAGCTGATTTTAAGAAAATCAACTTTTTTTTTTGCCCTTAAATAAACTACCCTTAACTTTAGGAGTAGATATCCAATTCCAAAACCCCTCGGGGCAACCCTAGATACCAAGTTTTAGCCGATTGGTAAAATAGTTTAGGCTCTAGTCGGAGGTACAGACAGACGGAAATTCAAAAATCACTTTTTCGAATTCAGCGAGTCATGAAACGTCAAGATTCATCAAAATCTCGAGTTCAATTTTTTTGACGATCACAATACTTTCTCTACCTGTAAGATAGCGAGAAAGTAAAAAGAACAAAAACCATCAACACAGCTGACATTAAAAATACAAACAATTCTAGCTTAATATGCGAATATTATGCGGTGTTAACGTGGTTTAAATGTCAAGCTCATTCTTGTTTTTACCAGTTACGTGAAGGCTGGGCTCGAATGCGGATGGGTGTAATTAGGGTGGTTTTATCTAAATGGTTTCTTACTCCTCTACGCAAATATGGCAACATTTAAGTAAAATATTATAGCTTCTTAATCTCTATTTAACTAGCGGAATTGATTAAAAATATGCATATAGCTCAAAGACAAGACTCGATTTAAAATATGTCGTAGGCAAAAATTAATAGGAAAAGAAGTTGTCGATAGTTAGAACATTAATTATAGCCACAATTTCACAAACAATCTTATTGATAGTGTTAATTTTGGATATAAATTCCCATAATTATATTCCAAATGAAGAGGCAAAATCTCTATTCAATAATAAAAACCATCTCGCCATCAAGCATGTATCCTAAAGGGGAAGTGTTTTGAAATTTTGCCCCCACTTCCACGAAATTTTAATAAATACATTATTATCTTTGACTTATTTAAGGTGGAGGTGAAGGAAGGCGAGAAAAGGTCCGTAGTTTTGCAGTTTTTATCTCAAACTTTTTTTTGGATCAAAAGTAATCAAATATAATATAATTGTGAAACGCAGTGGGGCGTCTGAATCATACACTTCTTCAATTTACAATTTACTCTTTTGGCTACAAGCTGAGTATTTTCTTGGCCTGTGACATGACAAATCATACGGCTTTTACGTGTTTATTTAAGAGCCCTTATCAACCCAAGATTAGAAAATAACTTAGGTAAGCAATACAGTTCGAACCAGACGTCACATTGTGGTCCGGTTTTATGTATTTTACTTCAAATATATGATACTACATACTCTTAAAAACTTTCTCATATATTGTGCTTTAGTATGATACAAAATTTTCAAAAATAAGTTTTCAGTAAACTATCTCTAAGCTCAGAAAAACAAACCCATCGTATAATTAATCACACTATTCGCAATACATTTTAAACAAAACTGTTCGAACCAATTTTAAAACATTTCCAAATTCATTAGTGAGTTAACCTTAAAATATTTATATTTGTAAAAATATTTTTTTATTATTTATTATAAAAATAAATAATCCTCCGATTATATATTTTAAACTAAATTCTAAAAGACCAATTTCTAACAATTTCAAGCTTTTTAAAATCTATCAAATTACCCTTGAAATAATTTAGTTTAGAAAATTAAACATGAATAATTATTTATCATGTAAAATATTCTTCAAATACCTTTTTTTTTTAAATAGTTATTTTCAAAAAACTAAAAAAAAAAAATTCAAAATATATTCAGTCAACTACTATTATATTAATTTGTACAAAAAAAAAAAAGTAGCTATATAGTGTTGTTTGTCAGGTCAGTTACTCGCTAGATATCCATTTTAAAGAAAATGATTATCATTTTTGAAAAAATTTGTAACTAGCACACATGACTCGTAAGTTATATACCCTTAATTTGAGGGTTAGTTCCAAAATAAGAGAATATCCTATAACATTAAAATATAAAGTTCGAATAAAATCCACTTAACCATTTCAGATCTGTGCCCAGGAACAGACGGACAGAATTGTAATATCCACTTTTCTGGGTTGGAGGGCATATAAAACCAACATCAAAGAAAATTTACGACTTCCTCTTTATTTATGAGAAAAAAATAATTAGATTGAAATGTATTTAGCTCAAAATGAAAAACATCATAAAATAGAAAAATATTTATTTCGAAATGAAAAAGCTTCTATTAAATTAATTTCAATCCAACCATTTTCAAATGAAGACAGTTTCAAACCATATTCCAATGCTATTTTGGGTTCGTGCGAAATCATTCACCTAATTTTCCCGGTTAATCGGTCATGAGATTGTTTTTTAAAAGACAGCAAACAAACCTTTTATTTTAAAGGTATGAGTGAAGGCCCTGGCCTATTTATTACCTTCTCTACCCGGAAATTCAATCGTAGCTCACGTATCTGGTAGCAATTGTTTACAAACAAACAGCTACAACAACTATTACAGTACTGTATATTAACATCAATGATATATCATGCTGTACGATAAGGTTCACTTTGCTCCCATCCTTTTAAACACTTTATTTATGCTAACTAATACAAGCGACGTGAACAACATGGTGGACGAGTAGCTACGTCGCAATGAATTATAATTCAAGCGCGGTCAGCTAACACGTCCGCAAACTGAATAAAGGGTTCCCTGGTTCGATTCCCTTCATGGAAGGAAAACCGACTGTTTTTACAGTCACTTTTCCTCGTTGCGTTTTATTATCCGTTGGATATATATGTGTATATATACACACATACACTATATATATACACACACTACGCTAATATATATATATATATACACTACGCTTTTATATATATATATATATATATATATACACTACGCTTTTATATATATATATATATATATACACAACGCTAATGTATATATATATATACACACTACGCTAATGTATATATATATATATACACTACGCTAATGTATATATATATATATATATATATACACTACGCTAATGTGAGGGAGACAAATGAGTTTGAGGAAATGTAAAGGAATTTATATAGAGAAACAGTGAGAAATTTTAGGAAAATACACCCTCAGTACATCAACTAAGCTTCAAGCCGTAATCTCACTCAGTTCAGTACAGGGGTGGGGAACCTTTTGGAAATGTAAAGGCAGCATGTCACTTAACGGATTCATGTATAGTAAATTTCGGCCAATATTATATAAAGGTAGGCCTACCAACTTAAATATTAATTAATGCATTTTTAAGCACACATAAACGAGCAAACTGATTTTTAGTCGAAGTTTTCCCACTTCCTTGCGTTTTGTTCTGTGGGCCAAATTAAATGAATTGTCTGCTCACGTGCAAAACTAGAGCTATGTTTCCGAATCAAGCATCGTTAAAGTGCTTTCTGTTGACAAATTAATGTGATACTGCGCCGATAAGCGCGTCTGATTTCCTAACATTAATATTATGACTAGATGTTCTGTCTTACGACAGGTCAATTCCTTTCGACAGTGAAACTAGACCGCCAATGCACCCTGTCCTCTGTCTCCTCCTTTAGATCCCAGAATTTTCTTCTATCCTTCAAGTACCAGTAATTCTTCAAATATCACCCTGTCTGTCCACCTGTTCTTCTAATGTCTTCAAAAATCAAAAAAGATATTTATTTTTAACAATATGCTTTAAAAATAACGATTTCTTTTTTAAAAAGTTATCAATTAAAATACACACTGTTTGAGAATGTATATATTAATACATAATTGACAAGAATAGGCGAGAAGTCCACACCGAACACCTCAAAAGAACAGATTCCTCATCTCTACTCCAGTATATTGACGTGTTAGACCGTACGGCCACCGAAACGGGTGATGACTTTTCACCCCAAACATATGTTACTTTGGAATGAATTTACTGCACTTGTTATATTAAGATACCTTAACAGGCTGGATGTGAAACCAGTTTGAAACAGTCATTGTTTTAACCAGACGTATCTTTGATAGTACATAAAATTGTTAACCTTGGTGGTCTTGGGGTAAAATACTCGCCTCAGGACCCAATGTTCGTGGGTTCAAACTCAACCGGGATCAACGGATTTTTCTTGAGAGATAAAAACTCGCGACACAGCTTCTTTCGGAGGGAAAGTAAAGCCGTTGGTACCATGTCAATTGTGGCATGTAAAATAAACCTGGAAGAAAGGTGAAAATACCTTTCCTGGCAAACTTGCTAAGCCCTTTCACGCTCACTCAAAAAGATTCTTGTGTGCTGATATAATCAGCTGGTTCAGAAAGTCAAAGTTAATAACCTCAAATAAATAAAACACAAAGAATGCACCAGCCTTCTCATTAAGGCCCTTGGCCCTGTCGAGTGCAAGTCTAAAACCTATTTTGTGGGATGGTGGGCGGGAGGGTGAAAGGCGTGGCCTGGCTTCACAACCAACCAAAGTATCCTTCCGTGACAACAAAAACAGATGGCTCACGGAAACCGTAGATGACAGGACCGGACAGGTCTTGTGGAAAAATCATACGTTTGGAAATATCATTTTTCTCGAGAAAGAGTGAAATTTTTATAGTAATATTTTCAACACCTCTTCTAAGATAATATATCATTGTTCATTAGGTGTAACATTTTCTTACTTTTTGTTAAGCAGCCGGCGGTTTTCTATTAAAAAATGTCAGAATTTTTGATATTGGATCATTGTTAAAATTGTAGAAGTGTGTCTATAAAACGTATAACTTAATATACATGCTTATATTCTTGAATAAACCATTTCCGAAAAGAAAATTGCAAAACAATAAAAGTATTCTTAATGATAACCGTTTGTTCCCATGGCTCTCCATTTACACGCCAAATGAATAGGGCCAATCGTCTTAAGTGGTTCATTAATAAATATATTGACTTATTATGTCTACCAAATAATCTAATATCCTTGAAATATATTATCTCTGGTGTTTTATAAAGTGTTGTAAATTTCAAGGTGAACGTGTATTTTTTACCATTAACTTTGCCTGAAGCGCAACTACAAGCATGTTTTCTTAGCAAAGTTTATAAACTGTTGTAGTTAGGGGATTAAAAGCCTGACGCAAACATTAAGTCAGTCGGACAAAGAAATTAATCCCATGTCGAGTAACCCAATTTCATTTATTTTATGTAACATATCTTTTGAGACATATTCACGCATGCACACATCATGCGAGAAATACCTTGTAACGAGTCGCTCACCTTCAAATCTAACGGACTGGCGAACATATTGCGAAACCATCCGAATGAAACGTGTTCTTGATGTTGACGTTAGCGGTCGTCGTAGAAGTTGCGGACTAGTTTTTTAATATTTTTGTTTCAGTGACTGGGAGATTAAGGCTCGAATACCAGTCTGGTATATTGAAGGTGGTTTTCGTAAATGGATTCTCGAATTTACTCCACTACATTGTGGGCTATTTTTTCTGTAAATTGGTTCTCAAGAGAGTAAATAATTGATGATATTCCGGAGGTGTAGTAAGACGTGTTATACAAAATAAATGGTACAAGGAATACTCAAATTATTCAATCAAACCTTTTAACAGAAATTTAGAGTAAGCTAGTAAAATATTGACTTAACGCAGAGGTTGATTAAATTAGATACAAATTAATACACATGTTTCACAATAATTTCTAATTTTTAATGCGTATCACTACCCATTTGGGTTATACACATATTTATTAATTGCACTAATGTAGTAGGGATGTAAAAGGTAGAATTTGAAGGAAATACATCCTCATTTGCATGGAAGGAGAGTGGAAACCATTTAGGGAAAAACACTCTCAGTAGACCTGACCACGAATCAAGTTCCCAATCTTCTCAACATAGGCAGTACATTTAATTGCAAAAACTACCCCAAATCGGGCTATTATTTTGGTTTGGTTTTACTTAATAATTCACTTTTATTTCATTTAATACATTTGTGCACATGACCGATTAACCGGAGAATTTGATAAAATTTTATGTTTGAACTATGAAAAAAGTATCAAAATACAGTTTCTATACTCTACACTTGTGAACAGAGAAATGTAAATCAGTCTAATAGTTTATTTTAAATTTTCAAAATAGTTGAAGTACCTTGAATTGTCCAGGAGGAATATTCTTAGTTTATAGAATGTACGTAGAAGGTAGTTTAAAATTTTAACAAAAGTATTTTCTCTGGCGTCTAGGTGCACATGTTCGTACACGGAGGCTACTAATTTTTAAAATTTCAGTCCTTTGCGTGTGATAGATCTCGCGTAATGCTCATTACATACAAAGCATTTTATCAATACAAAAGAAGATAAACATTTTCAATTTTGTTGAGTTTTTTAAAAAAAATGACTACTGGTCTCAATTCTATTATTTTTAAAATTTAGAATACAGAAAACCGCACTACTATGGGATCTGGTTCGGGCTGTATTACCTACCTTTAGTTGTTAGCACAGGCTAGAGGGGGTTAAGGGAGAAGAGACGCTCTTAATGAATGATTCACCTGGTTCACGAATTTAGGGAAGATTTTCAATCTGGTGATCTTATCATCAGTCCCTCCAGGTGAATGCTTATGAATTTTCTCTTATTTACTCTCCTTATTAATTCCCACATTTACTCCCTCCTACACCCTCTCAGCCAACCCATCTTTGGATTGGAAATGAAAATATTAGGGATATTAATGACTTATTTACACCCAGTCCTACTAACTATTCGGGATATCTGTATTTAACTACACACATGGTATAGAGACGAGTAAGTTACAATTCAGAAAAAATGTATCCTCAAGCGTGAAGGGAAGGTTGGGATAAACCACCCTCATTGAAATCGCAAGGACTCAAGCTCCAATTTCTCTATCACTGGCAAACTAAATATTACGAGCTTAACGTTTAGCCCGCGTGACCATCGATGTGTGTCTCCTGTGCTACTCTATAAACCCTTTCACCTTCCCACCTTCCACAGCACACCCAGCTGAGATTCTAGTTCCTACCTCCTCGTCAACGTTGACGTGGAATCAACTCCTTAGACCTTGTTGCCACTAGTACGGGGACTATTAATAAATATATAATATCATAAAAATAATAATCCATGTTGAGTGTTGACTCATATTCAAAGTAATGTTTTTAATAAGTGGCTGGTCAAAATGGGTAGCCCCATGTCTTGAACCATTGGACACATTTACAGAAAGATTCAGTATGGGGCTATAATAACGAAGAATAGCGAGCTACCGGGTGACCTGGTGGTCTAGGGGTAAGGTGTCAGACTTCTGTGCTGAGGGTCCGGGGTTCAATCCTTGGTCCCAGCACAGATTTATCTGATTACCAAACCCTTCCTTCACCTCTGACAAGATGTGTATTAATCACAACTTGTGAATGTGAGGAATGCCAGGCCTCCACCGTGGTTCGGATTCCACGTTAAACTGTAGGTCCTCCATTTCATCTCACAATCACCCTACCATTGCACATTAGCGTAAGTGCGTATAACCCGAACGGGTAGTAAGACGCGGTGCTAATAATAATAATAATAATAATAATAATATTAGCGAGCTACCGATATTTTTGAGTCCTTTGAACGCTGTTATTTTTTTTTTTCAGATGAAGCAGTATTATAAGTTGAAGGCCAACTGCAAAGACTGGTTCGCGAGCACGTCACCTAGAGAGCAAAAAGAAGTGTTGCAGCAACATATAACTACCATGCTGCGCGAGAGAGACTGTTATGGACGACGGGTGCTCATCTGCAAACTAGGTTTGCCTCGGGCCGGCGGCCATCTTTATGCCTCATTATATATAGGGTGTCCGGAAACTCGCGGATACGGACTGTACCACACGATTCTATGGCCTAAGCTAAATAGAAAATATTCTTTGATAAAAATGCGTAAAGCCCTTTGTTTTCGAGAAAAATGACGTTAAATTACAGAAAAATACTTTTTTCCACTTTGAGCAAAGCACGTTACATCAGCTTTAATATTGTAGAATCGTTACAATAGGTGTTTGAAGTTTGCTCAGTGCATAGCAATCCATTTTTCCGCACGATGAATGTGGCGTGCACATGGAGTTGCGTGGGGACATCAACCCTGATGATAGCTGCGTGTAACCACGCATTGATGTCCTTGGCCGACTGTGGCAGGTCATCTGGTGAGTAAACCAGTGATTTTAGGTGACCCCACAGAAATAACACTAGTTATTTGAGGTCTGGTGACAAATCTACAAGCCCCAGGCGAGGTAAGATGGTGGCAAAGAAGAAACGGTAATACTGCGATTTCAGCCGCTCCTGTAGCAAATAAGGACTCACAAGTTTTATCCCCAACAATACCGGCTCATATAATGATGCTGAATCACTGTTGATAGGCACAAACTTGAGTGGGGTTTGGGTTAGCAGGTGCCCACAGGTGGTTGTTGTGATTGTTAGTCATACCATCACGTGTGAAATATGCTTCATCGGTCCACAGTATGCGACTGACGAAATCCTGATACACCTCATGTTGTTGCATAAGTTATTCGTAGAACAGTACACGGTGAGGAAGATCACCTGGCAGCAGATGCTTCGTTGTGGCGTAACGGTATGGGTGGTAGCCCTCATCACGTGGAACCTGGTGTACCACCGAACTTTGATACGTTCGTAGCCCACGCAATGTCGCGTGTGATGCGTGCTGGTGCCTGTTGGGCACCAGTTAGTACAGCATCCTCTGAGATCCGGTGTTCATACATTGCGTGGCCATCCTGCATCCACACGCTGTGCTGGTCCCATTCGACTAGCCTCCCGGCAACGCATCTCACACCGGTGAAATACATTTACACTTGGGTGCCATCTGTTGGGATTGCGATTGGCGTACAATCGTGCCGCAGGTCCAGCTTGGCTGTTAGATGCACCCATGGCCATTGCCATGTCCCAATACTCTTCGTGTTTGTACGCCATGGCCTATTTGACACTACTGAGCTCAACTCTTTACCTAGCCCTATGCCTTACCACCAACTCATAATGTGAGGCACAGCGTTGCCACATAACCGCTTTCTTCTACTGTTTTCAGAACTTTCATGCAGTTTTTCTCGGGAACTGAGGGCCTAACGTATTTTTACCAAAAAGTATTTTCTACTTAGTTTGGGGCACAGAATCGTGTGGTATAGTCCATATCCGGGAATTTCTGGACACCTGTATATATGTTACACCCCATTCTTGAATTCACCAAGTTTATAATTCTGACAAATTTCTGCCCATTCCGTGGACTAACCTTTCCTCCTGACCATTTCATGAACTGGGCAAAAAATATCACAGAGCATAAATTGTGCAGCTCTTATTCTGCTCATTTTATGGACTGGCTACTTAATGAACTGAGCAGCAATAATCGTTACTACTACTAAATTCTTGGAGTGGACAGAATTGAAAAGGAAATTTCTTTTTTTTTATGACCAAAAACATCGAATTACGTGCCAGTTTATGTCCTTGTCTTGTCCTTGGGGACGTCCCCCAATCTACTTATCTCTCCAGTGTCTAGCCTCTAGTCCTGCCCCCCCCCTTCCCCACTTCCTTTTCCCATATACCACCAAAATATGAAGTCAGTTAGAAAAATCAGATTAAACCAAATAATATAAGTAACTAATTTAATTATTACTTTTATTTCTCTAATATTTCTTTAGGTTTTTGAATCTACTTTTTTATTCTATTGATAGTAAAAAGGAAATATTCAACTCATTACTGATATCGTAAATAAGGCTCTAACAGGGAATATTTGCCAGTCCCCTGATGCTTATATAACCATGATCGACTATATATTATAATTATATTTCCCAGTCTTAAACTCGTTCGGGCTATATACATATTCTATAATAATATTTATCAATTATTCTAGTACGATAGGGATAAGGAAGTAGAATTTGAGAAAGTATATATGAATTTGAGGGAGAAGAGAGGAATATTAATTTGGGGGAAAAAAAAACCCTCACTACACCTAGACAGAATTCTAACCCTGACTTCGTAACGGCAAGCCAGACTAAATTATCTTGACATTTAGGACGAGTGCGTACTGGCGCGATTTTTTATATATCATTACATGGGCGAAGTTTTGTAATTCATTATGTAGAGAAGCTAGAATCGATTAGAAAATCTAAAACACATTTAAGCTATTTATATAAAACTAATAAAAAGAAAGGCATTTAAAAATATTTTAGTGAACACACAATACATTTAAAGTTCTCATGTAAGGGATTTTCTTAAAAACTCCCGAAGTTTGGCTCTTCTTAAGAAAAGTCATTATCATGTAATATTATGAGTAGGTAAATACCGTAAAGATAAAAAAATATTTAACTAAAACTACTTCCTCACACATTTTCTCTCAAAACAAATATTTGTTTGAAAGACGAAGAAACTCATGTTAAATTTTTTAATGTATGAATACTAGCTCTCCTTTTCTGTTTCTTTCTCCTCTTTTTTCTCCTCTTTTTCATTCTTCTCCTTTTTCTATTTCATCCTCTTTTTTCCTATTTTCTTCTCCTCTTTTTCTTTCCTCTTTTCTTTCCCTTTTTTCTTCTCTTTTTTCATTCTCCTCTTTTTCATTCTTTCTTTCTTTATTCTCCTTTTTTTTCTCCTCTTTTTTTCCTTTTTTCATTCTTCTCTTTATTCTTTCTCTTCCTTTTCATTTCCTTTTTTCTTTTATTTTCCTTTTTTCATTCTTTTTCTTATTTTTCTTTCTCCGTTTATTTTTTCACTCTCTTCCTCCATTATTTAATTTTAAAACTATCGTATGACACTTTCTCTCCATTTTCTCTTTATCCTATACATATTTTATGAATGTGGGTTTTTTTGTAACCAGCGAATGCGGACCCAGGCAAAGTGACCGCCTATCAATGGTCTCATACAGACGACCTCTGGCTGGGGACAGCTCTTGAAGAGGAGGAGACGCAGAAGAATGGTATCTCTGTCATAGTAGACGCCGGCAACATCCCTTGGAAGTTCCTCAAGTTCGCTAACCTTTCAATGCCACGTTCGTAGGTCGCAAGTCCGATGTAAGCTCACTTCTCATTCGTTCACATTTCTCTGGTTTTAGAGACTCGCTATTTCATAAATCGTTGCATATGGTTTGTGTATTTAAATAGGATCATTGTTGTATTATAAACTCCCGATTATTCAGGTTAATTGGTTCATAAGAATGCATGGATAGTTGAAAACACAAATACACTAAGAACATAACAAATTTTCTTTAATGTTGACATAACATGAACTGTTATAACATAGTCATTTATTTATAACAGTTTTATGCGTGGAAATACAGTGCAGGTTGTATGGTATTCGTTCCTAAACATCTGTTTAGTGAAGTAATCGTATATTCTTCTCTGCTTGAACGTACTTTTTACGTTTTTTTCTGATGAAAATTTGTACTTTAATATTTTGAAAAATCATGCATGAATAATCTGAAAATCTGACGAGACAGATTACGTATGGACGGGAGTCTATTTTATCTAAAAACTATGATTTACAAGTATAAATACATATACACATTACACTACACATATAAAGTCTGATATTCATAGGAAGCTGGAAATTAATGTTGCTGCAATTTCGAGAGTAAAAATTCTATAACTGTATTAATATTCCTACTCTGTTTTAATTAAAGCTTTAAATAGGGGCTATACAGTAATCCATAAATAATTATTGGAATTTTGATAATGCTTTAATTAATAAACCAAATAAGATATGTCTATAGAATACCAATTTGTTATGACTTTAAATCAATTTTGTTGGTCTAAAGTGGGTTTCCAATAAAAAATTAGTCTCAAATAATATAAATTTGCACGTACACACATATATTTATGCCTATGTATCCTCTGACATATATTTTGGTCACCTTTTGGTTTGTTTTTAAAACCCTATTGTTGTTGTAGGCTATAGGAAAATAATTGAAAATCAAATTTTCATATGATTATATGATATAGGACAGTTAAAAAAATTACTAGACTCTCAGATATGTCCATCCTTAGAAAATTGAGGTAGAATTATACATGTTCTCATTCTAATTGTTATTTTTCCAGGCCCTGCCTGTCAGACACATAGAGCACCATGTCGTCAACACGTCATTCTTTATGAACGCGTTGATTGCCTTAGTCTTTCCTTTCCTGAGCAATCGAACAAAGGAAAGTGTAGGTACTTGAATAATATCTAAGGGACATATTATAATTACCAGGGTTGAGGGTAGAAAAAATGGTATTAGATGTTTGGGAGGAATATACCATTTTAAATACGGTATTAGTTTTTATCAGAAGGGGTAGCACCTACCTGAGTGGTGCTGGAGTAGAAATTGTTTTATACCAAAATATTTAATAAAGAGTATTTCAACTGCCACAAGAAACTTCTTTAGATTAATAGAGTAAATTTATCTTTGTGTTTAAGTTTAATAGTGTTTAATAAAAACAATTTCTACTCCAGTGTCACTTGGGTAATTGCGTTGGTTATTCCTCCTAGTTAAAATCAGAATCTATCCTTTTGCTCTGTAACAAATAAATATTTTACTTACGTAAATATTTTACTAGCATTTACTTGGAAATACCTAGTCCAGGAGTGTGTTTCAATCTTTCTCCCGCAACTGGAAACAAAATAACTTGACAAAACCTTGTGCCACACCAGCAAACATAATATGTTTATTTTATATGTAAAATAGTTGTTTTCCCCTCATTGAATAGCTTTTAATTAATTGACCATGATCTATTATGAACGTCTTTATTGGGAACTCATTGAAATACTCTTATAAAAATGAAACAATTAGAATTAAAAATTCAATGACGTGCCTAGAATGAGGTTAAAAAACACTACCATTTACTAGTGAGGCGTAATTTTTTTCAGCCAGGCTCTTAAGTTTTTCAACTCTATGAATTACATTTATTTTTACATTGAACACAAGATATATTAAAATGGCAAACTCTCTAAGGTTCGAACAATCTTTTAGCCTAGTGCCTACTTCTGAGAACTGGATGCTAACTACTGCCCCCCTTCCCCACAACTTAAGTTAAATATCATAATCATGCTGAAATTCGTGAAAATAGACTTAAGTATGTGTTATATTGTACAATTATAAATAATTGATTTAAACTAAATTATTATCAATATGTATGAATATAAGTACGTTTTTAATTGCATAATTAATTATCCTTATGAACAAGACACACCTTAAAACAAAACCTATGTTTAATGTTTATAAACATGATCAATTAAAAGTACTGTCAAAATTACAAAACATAACTAACATAAATTTAAGACCCTATAGTTAAATATTTGGTTGACTGTTATTATTAACATAAAATTATTTTATAATATCAATAGGAATAAAAAAAAAATCCTACCACCACTTTACAGTTTACCGCCCCCCTTAAAATATAAAATGTCCTGGAGGGGGCAGTACCATCCATGTTGGGAAATACTAGTCTAAGGGATATTGATGAGTATTGTAGCTTAGGAGTACATAAACCTGGAAAATTTTCCTAAAGGGTTGGTGGACTTGAAAATCACCCTTCTTAGTGTGCAAGGTGCAAGGTGCAATGCAAATCTAACGCCTTAAACTACTTGGTAAGACCTGTGAAGCTATTCTTTTACTCTTGGGAGTATTGTGTGAGTTATGCTCTTTTTTACACTTGGGAGTATTTATGAGCTATGCTCTTTTTACACTTGGGAGTATTGTAATAGTTATCCCCCTTTTTTTTACATTAGGAAATATTGTGTGAGTTATCTGTTTTCTTTTTTTACATTAGGAAACATTGTGGAGTTATCCTCATTGTTTTACATTAGTAAATATTGTGAGTTGTCCTTTTTTTTTACATTAAGAAATTTGTGTGGGTTATTCTTTTTTTTTACATTAAGAAATATTGTGTGAGTTATTCTTTTTTTTTACACTAGAAATATTGTGTGAGTTATTCTTTTTTTTTTACACTAAGAAATATTGTGTGAGTTATTCTTTTTTTTACATTAAAAAAATTGTGTGAGTTATTCTCTGTTTATCATACACTAAATATAATACTAGTTTGTTTTTCTACTAGATCCACTTTCATTATCAGGACCGGGCCTCTTTGCACAAGTTTATTAACCCTGAGATTCTGCCAGAGGAATATGGAGGGAAGGTTCCAGAGATCGAATATGAAGAACAAGAAAAATATCTGCATGAAAAGGAAGATGTCCTGTTAGGTATGCATAGATCACCTTTGCATTAATTATTAACTATTCTTTACTGACCATATACTCTTGGTTTGTGAATAAAAATCGTCCAATTTAAGGAAACAGACTGAAAGTGAATTTTATGACATTTCACAGATCGTAGGTCAGATTTAACCTCACATTATGTAACCTGATCCCCAGCACTGTTGAATATTTTTTGTGATTTTAAAATTTTAGCTCAATGCTTTGCATTTCCTGTTAAGGGTTGAAAGTTGTCGAACTTTATTTTTACCATAAAAATCATTCAGTATATTTTTTACTCCATGGTATATTAATTAATTACGTCGGGCTACTATTTGTGTAATAAGTTTATTTAAATTATTATTTTTAACTCTAGAGAGCCAAGGTAAAATTAGTAGTAAGTGCCATAAGAGAGAAATTACTTCACATAGTGAGGTCAATATGAAATATTAATTTGGCACTAGTTTTATTGAAATTGGTTAAAATAGCTTAGTTTCTAGATTTTTTAAAAACTGGTGACACACTTTTACCAGTTAGTAAATAATGACCAATTTATTTGGTTTTTATTAAAAGGTCTAAACTTATAAAAACTACAAAGTCTGATTGAAATCAACTGTTTTTTGTAGTCTTAAAATATCCATGGATATAAAATGTTATACCAACAATAATTATAAATTAATCATTAATTAAGGGCAGATCCTACCAGATAAAAAAAATTTCTCACGCTAGTTGTTTCTAATGAGAATGACAATTATGAAACCTCAAAATCGCTAACACAATTCTCAATTGTGTATATATGTGTGTGTGTGTGTGTGTGTGTGTGAATTAATGTTGTGACTCTATTGGAAAATCAAAAATCAATTTTGTTTGAGTAATACTAGACATTTTTCGTGAATTATCTTAAAATGATAAGAGTTTAGTTTTTAATCCTATAATGGCATGCTGAATCCATTAAACTCCATCTTTGCATAAACTTTATTTTGAAAAATACAAACCAATTTTTAAATAACACGAGATTTCTGGATTCCTGCAACAAATCTTGGGCCTGGGTAGGTAGTCCGCATGAATACAGATTTTTAATACAATGGGATACTTTTTAATTCTTGGAATCCTACTTTAATTTATCCACAATTTACTTATCTAAAAAAATTGTTATAGTAATTTCTACTAATTAATTCTAAAGTCTGGCACCCCAAACAAAGACATGCTAACTTTGATAATTGTAACACAATAATTGTTTTTGTTAATCTCATAATACCAAATATTCCTGGATGGATTAAATTTTTTCCAAGCTTTGAATCTCCAAAATTTTTGTAAAAAATATACCACTAGCTGCCTTTTTGTCACCCATCTGTTATATTTTCACGGATGTGTTTGAGATTTATTGATAAATTCCAGAGTAATCAAGAGTCACAGGCTTACATAAACACATGGTTGTCACATTTGCTACTTTTCAACCTGCCTCGGTGGTGTAGTTAGCTAACGCGCTGGATTCTTGTTAATCTAGGCTGCCGAGGACGGGGAGATCGAGGTTCGAATCTAGGTCACTTGAACTGGGGAGATTTCTCCTAAATGGTTTTCCACTCTCCCTCCGCACAAATGTGGGTTCACTTCCTCCAAATTCAACCTTCCCATTCTTAATCATTTAGCATAATTAGTACTTAAGCGTATAATACAAATGTGTAGTAAGACGCAGTGCTATACTTTTTGCTACTTTTCCTATTTTATAAGATTTATATTGCATTATTATGCATCTAATTTTCGAGTAATATAATTTAAACTACTCAAAACTAATTATGTGATGTTTTATAAGCTATCCATTTAAAATAATAGTAATAAATTTTTTAAACATGGTTAAAAGTGGTTAAAATCATTGTGTGTGCTATTCTTTTTTTTAAACTTGGAAAAGATTGTGTTTTATATTCATTTTTTAAACTTGGAAAGATTGTGTGTGCTATTCTTTTTTAAACTTGGAAAGATTGTGTGTGCTATTCTTTTTTAAACTTGGAAATATTGTGTGTGCAATTATTTTTTTAGAGTTGGAAAGATTGTGTGTGCAATTATTTTTTTAGACTTGGAAAGATTGTGTGTGCAATTATTTTCTTAGACTTGGAAAGATTGTGTGTGCAATTATTTTTTTAGAGTTGGAAAGATTGTGTGTGCAATTATTTTTTAAACTTGGAAATATTGTGTGTGCAATTATTTTTTTAGACTTGGAAAGATTGTGTGTGCAATTATTTTTTTAAGCTTGGAAAGATTGTGTGTGCAATTATTTTTTTAGACTTGGAAAGATTGTGTGTGCAATTATTTTTTTAGACTTGGAAAGATTGTGTGTGCAGTTATTTTTTTAAGCTTGGAAAGATTGTGTGTGCTATTATTTTTTCAAACTTGAGAACATTGCCAGATATTCCCTTCTTCTAGTTCATAACTTTGTTAGCATTCATTTGATTAGAAATATTAGGACTTGGACATGAAATAGTTGTATATACTTCACATATTATTATAGGTACAACCCATTTTTCAGAAACTATGAAACATATCGGTATTTTGCTAAGAAAATAACTTCATAAGCAATTTATATAAAAGTATACTATAATTTTTTTATATATAACTAATAGTTTGTTTGTAAAAAAATCGAATTCATTTGAATTGGATTCAAAATTAGTTTTTTAAAGAGACTCATACACATCTAAACGAATTATTCTAGCATGACTAATAATTTGTCCATAAAAATAAATTGATTCAAACAATTTTGTATGGACCATTAATCACAAATGGACATTTCTAATAAAGCTAATAGTTTTCCCATACTGAATTATATACAAAAATATAGTTTTCTTAGACAATTATTATATTCCAAAATAATGTTCTGGAATATATCTTGTCTAAAAAAACTATATTTTTGAATAATATTCTGGAACATAATTTAAAAACTATATTTTTGAATAATATTCTGGAACATAATTTGCCTAAAAAACTATTTTTAAATATAAATATATTTTATAAAATTATATTACAAAATAATATTTTAGAATATAATTTGTCTAAGAAACTATATTTTTGAATATAATTCAGTTTATATATATATATATTTATATATATGTCTATATATATATATATATTTTATTCAGTTTTTTATTCAGTTTACATATATTTTTGTAGACGAACTATTAATCATAAATGAGCAATTCTTGCACACTTTCACAATAATAGAAAACTCGCTAGTTGATAATATTTTTGTTGGCAAGATATGTCACACAGTTTCTATGAAAACTGTACCTACATTAACATGTGGGTCATGTGTACCATGAATTTTTGACACCAAGGTCCTTGAACATAATTATTGCTTATAGGCCTTGTTATAGCTCATATTTAAACAATTGTTACTTTTGAAACATCAAACAAAGTAAAATACTAAATAATCGATTTATTCATACTTATTTATTTGTTGTTTAATCTGTTTCAGAACTATTTACTTTAGGCTATAAGAAATGATCGCTGAAGCTCATCTAACGGAGTTACAGAGATAAATGGAAACTGGAGATATTGGGAATGAATAGATCTATTTACGAATGTTAAGAGCAGTGTTATATACATATTTTTATGAAATGATAAATTGATAAAACAAATATATATATTTTATCATTTAATAAAAATTGTTGTCTGGAAGTAAACTCATATTATCAACACACATATTGTAATATTTATTTCGTACTTTTGTCTAAATTTTTTTTAAATATGTATATAGTGTATTGTCTAAGTATAATTGTTAAACACAGATAGTTTATTCTATAATAACTTATTTAGTGCAAAACAAATAAATTATTTTTCTAATATTTGTTAAAAAAAATTCTGAAGAATCGGGACCACTTGCTATGAACGCTTATAAATAAAGAGTATAATGTTACATCTTATTTCTATGATTGCCTTACAATCAATTTGAATCCTTACTAAAAAATAATTCTTAGCAAATTTCCTCTCTCTCCCTTGTGTTTTTTTTGTTCCTTTTTTTAGAAAGTTACAATGCACGTTTCAGACTCCTTCTAATGAGTTCTGATAGAATGAAGCCTAGATTAGGGGATTGGGTGGTAACGATCGACTTACTCAGACAGCCATCAGCTCTGTCCAGTGGCAGCAATGTAAAGTGTGAATAATTGTGTTTTTATTTTTACTCTAAAAGCCATATTGTATTCATTCCTTTTACGTTCTATCTTTTTTTCCGGGACCTTCTTCCAAATAATAATACTCAGAGCCCTGCGTTTGTGGAGATCGCGATAATTCGCGAATGTTAGATATGGTATTTTTTCTTTCAGATTTTCACATTTCAGGTTACCCTGATTGCAAATATATGCTCAGATTTGTCGAGATAATTCGCGAAATCGGCGTTTTAGCGCGATATTCGCGATTTTAAACGATGTCCGCGATAATCGCGATTTAGTCGCGATTTTCGGCATTCGCGCTAATATTTTGTGATATTGATAGTGTTTCTTACCGTTTTGTCCAAACAAAATGTAATTTTTTGTTTGTTTAGTTTACCTGTTTCCACATTGTCCTGGAAGTCTAGTTTTAACCCAACAAAGTCACCTTAATCACGAAAGTTTGGTAAAAACCACTTTTTTAACGCTTTTGACTTAATTCGATAATTTCGTCGCAAAAATAGGATTTTTGTAATTCACCGCTTATTCACCGCTTTTGGGAAACTTAAAAACGAAATTGGGGTTTTTTATTCACCATAAAAGCAGGGCTTTGAATTAATACTCCAAATATTTAGTAGTTTTGCTACTTCAATCAGGAGTGGCTCATGGGTTGTTACAACGGCAGTCAAGAGTTTACAGTGCTGTACTTGTAAACAATACACTCCCACTAACCATCTATTTGACCAACCACACAAACAATGAAATGAGTAAATGTAAGTTTCTTTGCTTTAATGGGAAAATTTGATAATTAATGGGAGATAGCAATAATTTGCTAGTATAGTTATGTCAATCCTTGCATGCCTTGTTAATGACCCCGAGCCTCCACCGAAATTAATAATATTGTATTTATCGGCAAGTAGTGTGTGACTTAGCATATAGTCTATTTATCATAGGAAGAACAGTTAAAAAAAAAATGGTACGAAACTCCGCACGGACTTTCTCACTCCATTGTTTAAAAATGGAGATATTTACTCAAAACTCGTAATATATGTGAAAGGAAATAATATACACTAGAAAACCCAATAAAATATTGTGTTATGCTTACGTTAAACATTTTTTTTTGACTCCCGTATTCAAATTTTATGATTTTCGTTTGAAGAATTAAAGAAAAAAAATCAATATTGGGCCCACAAGGGTCAATACTTCGTATTAAAATTTAGACTTCCAGTTAAAATTGTCAACATTTTATTAGGGGTTGCGCATCTTATGGTTATCGCATTTTTATTAAATAATTCTTCATTTATAAATTTAGACCAATAAAAAAGGTAAATATTGACTATTGAATATAAAATGAAAGATTATTGCTGTACAAAGATTTTTAGACTTAATTATCTACTTACTTTATGGAAATAGATAGTTATTGCGTTAAAACTTAACTAGTATAACTTATCTGTACAAACAAAGCTCACAAAATTGTATTAATAGATTTGCTAATATCTCCGAAACTATTGGTTTTATATAAATATATTTCAAAAAAAGCTTTTTATTTTTAATAGTACCGTACTACAATTTTGCAATGATAAGTTATTTACTATCATAAATTGTTGCGGAGATCCGATAACTTCCGCCTCTGTAAAGTACCCAAAAAGTCATTTTCATGAGAAAATGAAAATAGCCATTTTGTTTGTGATCTTTATCAACGCTTAGATATGAATTTTAATTATAATCATTATTGCCGATTTTGATAAAATCGTTTTCTTCTCTTTTTGTCCTTTACTAAACTACTCTTAATTTTAGGGTTAAACAGACACACAGGCAGATGGCATTGCAAAAAACACTTTTTAAGGCTCGGTTGGTCATGAAACGTTGACATCCGTCAAGATATCAGGCTGTCAAAATCGTTAGAGCTGATTTTGAGAAAATAAATTTGATCTCTTTTTGCCCTTCAGTAAGCTACCTTTAATTTTAGGGTTAGATATCCAATTCTAAAAAACCCCTCGGGGCCACCCCATCAAAACGCTAGATACAAAGTTTTAGCCCGACCGGTAAAATAGTTAAGGCTCTACTCCGAGGTACAGACAGACGGACATACATTCAAAAACCAATTTCTGATACGGGGGGCTCCCTGAAACGTCGAAATTCATCAAAAACATGAGTTTGATTTTTTTTGATGATCACAATACTTTCTCTACCTGTAAGATAGCGATGAAGTAAAAAAAAATTGTGGTCAATTTTGAAAACGTTTAAGTAAATAATTAGTTATTTATAGAAATTGATAGTATCTATTGTTATTGAAATCTGCAGATGTCACATGACTTGACGTATGAAGACGTGAAAGTGGATTGAGTCACTTTTCTAGATGTATTCCAAAGAGAATTAGACTATACATTTGGCGGGTTTCCTGTTTTAACACTAATGCGAATATTGAACTAGAGCTTTGAGAATGGTAAGATTGTGGTAGGAATAACCCTTTTAAAAATACATATTTTTTGTGATCAACAACAATAACAATTTACTATTTGTTTTATTTTATAGACCTAATACAGTTATCTTGAAGTGAATGGTACAGAATACACGACTTGACGTATGAATATTGTTCTGCTTAAGAAAAAATACAGTACATAGGGTGTATTTTAATGATTTATTTTAGCACTGCTTCTTATGACCTGTTCAGGTTATATACATATGTACTAATTACACTAATGACTTAGGGATGAGGAAGTGTACCCACATTTGCGTGCAGGAATATGATAGTGGAAAATAATTAAGGAAAACTACACCTAGTACACCTGACCGGGATTCGAACCCCGATCTCCCTCTCATATACAGTCTAGTTAACACCAAGTTGACGCCTTGGACCATGCGGTCACCGAAGCAGGTTATATTATAACTAGTGTCAAATATTCTGGGGTGTATTCCCATCGGCCAAACATTAAAAAAAGCCTAACTAAACATGGCAATAGAAATGCTTAGTTTTAGAGTTACTAAAGGATTTCCTCAAATATGTATTGGTCGTGAGGTATCCATTGAATGGTCTGCTCACTCACCAGGTTTAAATCCGGTCGATTTTTCTCAGGGAACATTTAAAGTCCATTGTCGACACAGCTCATACGCCTGATGTTGACGATTTAAGAGAAAATGTAAACGAACGTGAGTAAATAAGAAACACCCCAGGTATATTCAAGAGCGTGTGACAAAGCATGGGACGCAGGCTCATGGGATGCATCGAAGCAGGACAACAACATTTTGAACAATTTTTGGAAACAAAATGTTATGTCTTGTGTTTTAGTTGATTTCTCTTAAGCTTTGTTTTGTTTTAGTGCATTACTTCTTCTGTAGGGAAAGAGTGGAATGAAATTTAGCATGGTGAAGTGTGAAGTGATGGTAGCGACAAGGAACAGGATAAGGCCTAGTAAAGCTCTAACGTTGGATGAAGTAGAGCTAGTTAAATTAAAGAAAGTAAAATATCTTTGACGTGTGATTGAAGGGATTGGTGGGAAGGAGAGGGCAGCAGGTGGAGTTCTATAGGTGTGTAAGAGACCTGCTATGGAGAAGAGAAGTGCTGTATATGGCGTACTTTGAACCCATTGTCACATATGCAGGAGAAACATGGACATCGACTGTAGGATAGACAAGGAAAGTGGAGGCCATGGGAATGAAGCTTGTGAGGAGCATGCAAAGGTAAATTTACACCGGAGCGAACACAAGCGAACACGTGCGAACGAACATCAGCGAATGGAGAATTATCTTTGGTGCAAACAGTCAGCTAATTGGAGCGAACACCATTCGCTAGTGTTCGCTCATGTTCTGTTCGCATTCCCTGATGATCCGACTATTGTCGTTCTTTGAGCGTATCACCAAAGGAAATTCATACTCTTCTCTCTTCGTTGCTCGTTCCGGTCCAAACAATCTCGCCATTTGGGGTTTGCAAACGCTATATAAACGGTAAGTGTCTTGCTTGGAAATGTTATCAATTTCTTTGAGTAGCAAAAGAAAATCCTCTGGTGGCATGTGTGTAAAGTTATGGTTTGAGCTCCAAATCTTCTAGAATATTTCCACTTCTGTGGGTTTGACATTTCCGTAAAAATCCCGACCCCAAAATTTTCCTCCTTTTACTTTTTTTCTGTGCAATTTTCCCCATAACTAAAAGTGCACCCGCCAAACAAGCTACTGCCAAATGGTCTTCATAATCACTACCTTACATGGTACACGAGTATTCACACTCCCGGGGTAGCTGCGAGTGGTTCGATCTTTTGCGAACATCAACGAATCTAAGTTATCTCCGGTGTAAGCTCCATTCGAACAGGTCCGAACATCTCCGATTGGAACAGATGCGAATGGTAGCGAATGTTCGTCCACTCAAATTTGCTATCATTCGCTCAGGTGTAAATGTGCCTTTATCTGTCATGAGGAGAATGAATTGATAATGAAGTTATCCGAGAAAGAGTGAGAGTACAGGGAGTACATGAGATAGTAGAGAAACCAAGACTGAGTTGGTATGAACATGTAATGAGGATGGAAAAGGAGAAGATGCCAAATAGAATGACTTAGTTCCTTTCTCCGCCACGTATTGTCAACAATTTAGTTCCTTTCACCACCACACGTAGTGAAGATACATAATGAAAAATTTGGTTGTATTGGTCTAAAAGGGTTCAATATACAACAGATGATCATAACCAATATATCACATTCTACTGCATATATTATTTTCTATTCATTTGTATCTGAAATATGTGATGAGCATTTTCTCCAGATTTATTGACTTGACCAACAAGGCTACAAAATACCGA
Source organism: Timema podura (assembly GCA_033556935.1). Classification (NCBI taxonomy): domain Eukaryota; kingdom Metazoa; phylum Arthropoda; class Insecta; order Phasmatodea; family Timematidae; genus Timema; species Timema podura. The sequence goes on from JAVRXN010000011.1 coordinate 61,310,803, forward strand.
AGTCTTTAACACCTGTTTGAGAAGATTTACATCAACACCAGAAGACTAAGGATGAAACTGTTAGCCAGTGAACAGCTAGTTTTTCTTATCTTGTTGTGGATGGTAACAGCAGAAAGAAGGTATGTCGTTCAGCCATCGTAACCATTCTATCAGTCATAAACGCTTATTCCGTATCTAAAACCTTCTTCTTTATGATGAAACACCTAGAGACAAATGTGGGACGAATCAAAATAGCAAAGTACTATAAAGTATATCACAAAACTTGTATCCGGCCACATCCATTCATTTCCTTTGAAAATAAGACATTATGTTGAGAAAGAAGTAAAGTATTCTAATTATAGTCTCACCTCCCTTTAAACAGATACATGAACTTTTTTTTAAATCTAAAACACCCAGAGTGATGTACCAAGTATAGCTTCTACAGAACCTATTTTGCTAACAGTTTTAACTATCGGTTTGGATGACTGCAGACCACATATGTGAACCAGCGAAGCATGCAGTTCAGGCCGAATACGATTTTCATAATTATAAGAAGTGAAATTTTTTTATAAGAAACTACAGGAAGTTTCAAAAATATGGAGAGAATGATAAAAAAGATTGCAGGCATTTTCTTTGATGCAAAATCTCGTACTTCCAAACATCCCAGTGCAAGAGATGTTTTACAAGAGGCAGTTTTGTATGAATGAATTTTGTATTCACGACCTAAAAACAAACAACTGTGTCATATTTATGTATCACGAAGTTCAGGGTAAGAAGGGCACAAACAAAGGTGTTTTTTCAGATTATATATTAATGAATTTATTTCTAAAAAGGTATAACAGTTACATCTTTTCTGAGATTGTTGCTCAGGACAAACTAAAAACCATACCATGATAAGAATGTGTCAAGGTCTGGCAGCTTCACGATGATTTAAGAAGATCAAACATTACTTTCCTGAGAAAGGCCATTCCTTTATACCCTGTGACAGGGATTTTGGGATTTTTAAAAAAATATTAAAACATCGGATTGTGTCCACACAGTGGAAGAGTACATGACCTTTATTATAAATAAAAAACAAAATGTTACAGTGAGGTTAGTAGAATCTAATGTGGTACTAAATCTTGACAAATGGTGACCTATATTTTTCAAAAAGATAACAATATTTGATGAAACATCAACAGAGTGTGTCTGGGCCTCTTGCTGGAAAGATAAAATTAATACTGTTTCATTTAAGGAATTCAGGTATAATGCAGATACACCTGATGTTTTTGAAGCTCTTCCTTTCATAAACACGGTTGTAAACATAAGAATGAAGATTCTATGATCTTTTACACTGACATTATTTCTCAGCCAACGTTCTCTGGTACCATTGATGATCATGAATAGATTGTTTTTTATTGAAACAAAATGTAATAACTTTCGTGTGCTGTTCATGTATGGAACACGCCTTGTTGTTATTGTTAATTTTGCACTTGTCACATGAATTTGAATTTTTATATGTATGAGATATTTTTAAAGGTGTAAGAAATTTGTAAAAAAATTTACAAAACATCATTATTCACAAAAAATGTACCAATTTTTTGGATAAATTTGGTTAGCATCCCTTAAATAGTAAAATGTTAGTAGGAGAGAGGAATTAGGTCAAAAAAGTTTAAAATGTATAAAATATGTGAATAAGAACAAATCATCTTTGTTTTAGATCTCATAGATTTCAAGCAATTACTTCAATTCAAAATTAAAAACTGGAAAATTTTCATTGAAGCATGTAAAAATAAAACAGTATTTTTGCTTTCCTTAAAAGTAACAATTTTATAGTTAGTTACTTTCTCAAATGCATGATCAATTATTATACTTATTAGATTTATAAGAAACAGATTATTTAGTAAATTTGATCAAACCTATAAGCTATAGAATTATTTAAATATTGATCGCCTGAGCCACCGTAAGTATCAAAACCGATCTAGTTCTTTAATTGTATTACAGATACCAGCCCTGTCGAATTGATCAGCATTTAAGGGGTGGTGGTAGGGTGTTTGGACGGTTGGGCGCCATGTGAATACGTCAGATCGATAAAGTTCTGCGGTAGTCGAGAATAGTGTGTTGATGTCGCGTATCATCAATCTGTTAGCAGAGTTTTGTCAATTGAAAGGGTTTTATCCACGATGTGTTATCATAAGATGTTGTAAGTCATTCAATTTCATTGGTAAGTACAATTTTGAATCCAAAAAACAATTAAGAAAAGAAAGAAAAGAGGACAGCAGACTTCCGTATCACGCTCTGCCGGCTCTCACACGCGGTGACATGCCATCCTCATTTTTTATTCTCTTAATACTGTAGGGTCTTATTTACTATAGTAAAATACTCAAACCTATATAAAATAACTAATATTTAGAGTTTGAAATCCTAACCACTCGTTTAATCCAACAAGTGCGATTTTAAATGTTAATTTTAACTATCTATCGGGTTCGGTTCTTGTCTATATTCCTTTTAAATTTTGAACCACCTATCAACAATAGACACGTTATGGTGGCATTAATTTGCCACACAGATGACGTATAGTAGAATTTTGGTCTTAAACACCGTGTAAACATTATAAACATAACACTAATTACAAACTAATTGCAAATATTATGCAAGTAGGCTTGCAATATTTATTATATACCTTTTATTTAACTAACTACGCTTACTTAACGACCACATTCTAACAAGGCGTAATTCTAAAATTAGCTCAACTGTTGAACTGATACAACAATCAAGTCTACCGGCAGTCACTTAATCACTGTGAAAAGGGTAAAACCTCAATATCTTCAAAGATTAATTTTTAGGACATTCCAGGAATCAAACATGACACCCTGTTTAGAAACAAACACATACAAGTATTACTGAATGAGTTTTTTTTATCACGGCGTTTTACTACTTGTCCAGTTGAAAATAATATATGATAATACTCTAATGAGGTAGGGATAAGGAAGAGAGTATTTTAGAAGTAATCTACTTTGTGTAGAAGAGAGTACGAAACTATTTAGCAAAAACAAGTCTCATAACCTGTCCAGAATTTGAACCCCGATCTCCCCGTTATCGGCAGGATAGTATAACACGAGAGTGAAGTATCCTCCCATTCCACGTGTTTTGTGGATGAACGTGTGGAGAGCTTAAAGGTATCTGGTCTCCATATTGCCAAACTGAATCATTTTTGTTTTATGTTATCGGTTTAGCAAAATAATAATTTAATTCAGAAGAACCCTTTAGAAATACATATTTTCTTGGTCAACACATTTTACTATATTATTAGGGTTAATTTATATATATAATAATTAATACTATCTATCAAAAGTGACAGCCGCAGACACATGACCTAAAGTATGAGTGTGTGTGTACGTAGATCTAGTAAAGTTTTTAGTTGTCAGATAATAAATAACCTTCCTATGAAGAGTATACTCTATTTAGGACCATAGTACATTTGTCACATTCCTACCGAAAATCGATCCGCTTGAACCAATCCATACAGGAAATGTGGCGCAATATTAGTAGTATGGACTAAAGATAAACAGAAATATTCCTTTCTTTTATGCAGAACTAACCTACCATAATCTAATCTAACATAACCATCAAGCGAATTCCTTCAAGTTTTGGAGATCTAACCTATCATAACTCTAACCTAACCATCAGGCGATATTCTTTTATTTTTTGCAGACCTTGCTTAAGATAAAATATCCTAGCCTAACCATCAGGCGATTTTCTTTCAGTTTTGCAAACCTAACCTAATTTAACGCAACTATCAGGCGATTGAACAGACACTGGCTATAGAAACACAAGTTAGAAATAAACTCACAAGGCAAGATTAAGTCCTACGCGCGTATTTATGGATTACTGAGGATAGGGTAGTAAGGAATCCCCATCATTGTGAAAAGGGGATAAATACCTCCTCAATAATGAATCACACGGAGGAAACTATTCCCAAATCTCCCCGGCCAAAATTGAAAAATAAGCAACTCCTCGTCATAGCCACTCCACTGTGAGACTGACACGTCAGACTATTCGAACATCAATGCAGGTAGAGGAAAAAAATCTTGGCATTCTCTGGAAACGCGAGACAGTGCTCGGTTCTCTTACACTCCTTGTTCCATGAGCGGTATAAATATTTAAATTATACAGTTTCGCATGTGAATAATAATGCAGTAGCCCGCATTACCGTATCGGTGGGGACGCAGACTAAGGAGTCAATATCGTCTAGCCCGCTTCGGTGGCCACATGGTACAAGGCGCTTCTCACGCAGTAGACTAGACTGCCGATGACGGGGATATCGAGGTTCGAATCTCGGTCGGGTGAACTGAGGTTTTTTCAAAATAGTTTTCCACTTTCCATTCACGCAAATGCTGTACACTTACTATAAATCTAGCCTTCCTAATCCCTAAAACGTTATTAATATATAAGCGTATAGCCCGAACGAGTAGTAAGACGTGGTGCTAAAAAAAAAAATCGTCTAGTCTGATTTGTCACGGGGAGTTTGCATTTTAAATTCAAACAACGTGTAGTGAGTTTTTTTCCTCCCATATGTGGTTTTATATTCTGACTACAAGAAAATGTTGGTAAATTCCTTCTAAAATTCTTTATTACCTAACCCTACCTAGTTGGTGTAGTCTTCCATGAAAATAAGGAGAAATGGACCAATTTAAAGCTAAAGAATATAAATATATATTAATTATTTTCACTCAATTTATTTATAAAATTTTAATCTTTCCAAATTAATATTTTTGTAAGGTCTTGAACTTTATGCAATGTGTTAATTTATTTATTTTAATATCACATATCATATGTATTTAATACATTTGTTACTATCGTCGTTAATTTATTTCTAACATTTATTTCAAGTTTACTCATAATTGTTATAAATATACTCCTCTTGAGTGCTTAAGGTGAATATTTTTTATAATATCACAAACTATCAAGATTATAATAATTTTAATTTGCAATATTCTCCTCAAAATAATAGTATTCGAACTACAGTGGATATCCTCTTTGAGAGAACTGCATGGCTACTAATATTGGATCTTGTTTTCTTGTGGCCAATCTTCAATGTCAATGGCCTCAAATACAATTAATCTTCTACGTTCAACGCAATTATTTACATTGAGTGATTTTGTTTTTTTCAAAGCCCTTATCCAGGATGTCATTCTCCTCATATGATGATTACTAACTCAACTGATAACCTGTTACATTCCTGTTGTTTTTTTGTGTGGACATGATCAGGATACCATAACCATGCCAGCGGATAACTTGTTCCCCGGCCTAGCATTGCCCGGAGAAACCCCTGAATCCCTACTTGCCGCCTCAGACGAATATTTTACCGGCGCGCAGATGGTGCCATCTAGCGGCGCTCATAAGAACATTGTTGAGGAGGTATCGATGGCTCAACAGGTCAAGAAGGAGCGTCATCTGTCCGCGGAGTGGGTCCAACGCGCGTCAGAGGAGCTGAACGAGAAACCGGAGAAGGTTCACGATGACATCAACACACTCAGGAGTATGATAGTCGGTCAGTGAATTTTATTTCCATGGATATATAAAAACTATGTTCATTGATAGGCTTTTGTAATTAACACTTGAAACTCATCCATCCGAATTTAATGACAGAAGGTCCAATCTTACCGAAATTCGAGCCTCGATCTCCCCGTCATCAAAAGTACAGTCTAATACGAGAGGGACACTGACAATACAGGAGTTCCCAAACGTTTTAGACCGAAGGATCATTTGAATAAGAAAAAAATAGGTGCTGGGGCCCGAAATGTATACACCTAAATTATGAGCATTCAAAAACGATCGTTAAATTTTACAATTATTTAAGTATAAAACAAACGGAAAAATCAGATGTTTTGGTTGCACCTTTTGCAAGTGCTCTTTCCTCATATTTGATAAAATTGGCAAAACTAATTTACTGATTCTAAATTATTAAACTGTGAAAATCAAATAAAGAATATTCTAAAATTGCCTCACGAATACTGAAATAACTAAGGTGTAGTCCAAGGGTTCCGTGAAACACAGTTTGAAAAACTCTGGTTTATACCATGTGACCACACCGATACGAGTGTTTGGTTAATTGGTCTGAAACGTGTACTGGTTAGGAGTTCAGCCGTCCTAACACTGCGGTAGAAAGTGGGAAAGCAAAATAAAAAGATTGATGAATCAAAATGTTGATACAAAGTTGAAGGCATTTTATTTTAATCACGCTAATATCGATAGACCCTTTTTTCCACCATGATTAGAAACGGGTTAGTGACATGGCGTGGAATATTGGCAGGATAAGCTGAGCTTGCTAAAACTGTGGCTGTCATATATTATATTTTAAATATATAGAGTTATACTCTAAATAATATCTCACATGGGAATGTATTTTAATTATTATCTGGTCAATGAGTGTTCTTCTGAGTGAAGAGAACAATAATTCACAGCTACAATTTATGGTAGGTATGCAGGGAACGAGAAAAAAAAACTAAGTGTTTTTGCAGTAAAACTTTTTTTTTGGAGGGGGGGGGGAGAGGACAGAAAAAATCAAATATTGCTTCAGTACAAACATATTTTAATTTTCTTCTCTGTGGTGGCCTCAAAGAGTTCTTGAACATCTGTCAAGGATGTCCAGGGATTTAATGACAACTTTTCCTCTTCATTTAAAAAGTCTGTTAGATAATGTCACTATGTTCAACAACTGTTGATATCATCATGTGAAGAAAATTAAACTCGTTTACTGTAGCAATAATTAATTTTATTTTGACCAAAAAAATGTTTTGCTATAAAATCTGCAAAAAAACACTTACCTGTTCTCGCATTCCCTGCATCCTCACCTTAAACTAACTCTTTTAAACGCTGGAAACACCCCACACCCCACCGATAGTGATACTTGTTATATAACTATACTAGGGACAAGCGTTAAAATAAAAAAATGGACTGTACATCCTAAATCTTTTAATTTGTTTGTCAAATTTTTTTTTTCAGCTGAAACAAACTTACACGTGCCAGCAGACGATGCATTTCTTCTTAGGTTTCTGCGAGCAAGAAAATTTAATTGTACTAAAGCATTTCACATGGTGAGTCACTTGATTGTAAGTTTTGTAATAGCCTTTTAGATACCTGCTTCAGTGGGCCACATGGTCTAAGGCGTCACTATCACAATAGACTATACTGCCGATGACAGGGAGACCAGGGTTCAATCTTAGTCAGGTGTACTCAGGGTAAATTCTCCTAAATGGTTTTCCACTTTCATTCCAAGCTATTGCGGGTACATGTTTTCTAAATTCAACCATCCTCATTCCCAACCCATTAGCGTAGTTAGTACATATGCGTATAACCTGGGTGGTTAATAAGGCGTGGTGCCAAAATTTTTTTTTTTTAGATAACTGCATCATGTGATCTAATTTGAATTATCTCTATATTAATCACATAATTCATAGCTATTTTTGGAGATAAGTGTATTTTTCTTTTCTTAACTATATGCTAGTGTAAGCCACATTGCTTACATGCCTTTCAATCGACCACATATGGCTTGAATTATAATTGATAGCATGAATATTTTATATTTTAGGGGGCCCCCTCAGTAAGCGAGAAATTGCCGCTCAGACCTTCAGCTCAAACGCAATATTTAATTATACGATGCGTGATTTCAAAATATTATTCCCACTAAAATAAATCCAAAAAATTACAAAAAGGCTCTTTTACCTTAACAACCCTATATTTTGAGATAAATTAATAAAAGTAAATGCGTGAAAATATAACATTAGCCTATTTTCAAAGACTTTTTAAGGTGTGGTCGAAGGGAGTGCAAGTATTTTTACAATTTTTATAGGATTGAAATGTTTTAGCTAAAATAATGTAATGCTATAAAAACTGTAAAATTACTCGCATTCCCTTCGGCCACACCTTAAGCATATTTGCAGAGCAATGAGACTAGGCTTAATAAAAAAAGGGCTCTAGATTTAGCCTTTTTTTTAACAAATACATTATTTCTTTGATAGGCTCACAAATCACAAAAGAAAGCTTGAAAATATTTGACAGCCAGCTTTTCTCTTTACCTTGAAATGAGGAGTTCCGTAGTTTTCTTTCCCCTCTTTCTTATTGACATGAATAAAGGTGGTTGTAAGGGAAGGGTGAAAAGGAGTATAATCAAAGAAAAAATAGAGAAATAGTTCCATAAAACGTCACAAACCATTGTATTTTAAGTCGTGTGTCCTGACAGTGATTGATACTTTCTCAGTGACCGATGATGTGCCTTAAAAAAAAGAATCGTTCACAAGCAAGAAATAATTGTCTCAGTACATTTTCACCCTTCTATAATTATTTCACTCCCCTTTGTTATTTTTAAATATGAAGCTAAAACTCCAAATAACTTTTAGAGAAGAAAAATTTACCAAGTAAAGAATACCCCAAATAGTTTTGAGAGGCAATGAATTTTTAAAAAATTTTGAAGCAAAGAGACTCTAAATTGTTTATAGAGGTCAATAATTAAAACTTAAAATCCAAACGAGGCCCATTTGAAATGGCTTATAGAGTAATTCGATTCTCAAACATGTATTGGGGTAGGGCCATTAGATTCGTCTAGGGCAGGGGTGGCCAACAAAAATGACCAACCAAGACATTTTGAATGGCTCACCAGCTGTCTCTAATGTATGTATTTCCAATCATGTTTAGTTAAGTCAATAGTTTTACATTAAAGCAAAAACCAATTTCTAACAACTTATTGCTGGGAAAACTTGATAATTTTCCAACAATTCTGCAAATAATAAGTGAATAGACTAATTGTACCCTGGGTTCGATTCCTGGCATGGCCAAAAAATATAAAATTGGTGAAATGAGGGTTTACCTTTTCATAGTGTGTCTGGTCTAGGTTTAAGTTAGTTTATAAGTCATGTGCTGATGCAATCAGTCAGTGAAGAAAGTGTACGTTAAATACCTCAAGTAAATAAAAAAACATGCACTTAGCTTGACGTTTATATATCGTTCAACTAACGTAAGAGTTTATGTTACTTTAAGAGAAGTGTAGGACTACCAATTTATTCTGTCAGCCACTCATGTTGTGGGCAATGTTTACACGGCTATTTAGCATTTTATTAGTTTGTTTATATTTTGCAGATTCCCTAATCGGTATAGTTTGTTTTTCGCGCTTCAAGAACATTAATAAAACTTTGTGGCTCTTTCTTACACTTTAAAAAAGTTCAAAATATCATTTATGTTTTGTTCAAGTTCTTAGGTCACGTTAGATAAATTTGATCACACCTATGTTTACTTATTGCGTGAATATTAAGTTAACTTTAAGTGAGCGTTAAGTTGATTGTGATCCCGGCATAGCAGGGCAACAGACATTGCATGAAATATTCAAGCTCATCTAAAAATATCTGATTATTTTGATAAGTTGTATCTCAATGAATTATTAAATACGCCCACTGCATTATTTATATATTCAGTAGATTATAATATAATTTTATATTGATTTTTTTCCTAGCTTCAACGATACTACGTAATGAAACTTCGATGTCCTGAGCTATTTAAGATTCCCAGGCCATCTGAAAAGAAATATATTCTAGAGATGCAAGCTCAGAACATGCTAGAAGATAGGGATGGTTTCGGGAGGCGAGTCTACATATTTAGAGTGGGTAAGTGATATAGAGTTCTATTCATAAAATATCTTACGATTAGGGTCACTGGGTAAGGATTCTTATCAATTGTTTTTACATTTACAAAAACTTGTCTCTCGTACCCGCATCGGGGATCCACGTAGACCAAATATAAAAATTGCCGTGAAAGGTGTTCAGGGTTTGAATCCCTGCTGGCCGTACTAAGGGTGGTTTTACAAAAGCAGTTTACTACTCACCCTTCACGCAAATTCCTGTAGCTTTTACTTAAGGTCCTATCTTCCCATATCTTATAATTTAAATAGTGTAATTAAATGCGAATTGCACAACTCACTGGTCACATGTTATAAGGCGACACTTTCGATATAAACTAGACTGTTGATTAGGATATCGGGGTTTGGTGGTTTTCCTAAAATGGTTTACCTCTCTTCCTCCCCACAAATGCGGGTATACTTCCTCTAAATTAATCCTTCTTGATCCGTAACGCTTCAGCCTCATTAGTACATCCTACTATAAAGCCACATGGCTGACTCACTCACTCATCACTCACTCATTGACATTAATGTTTACCACTTCCAGATGAGCTAGAAACTTGAAATTTGAAAACTTATAGCTTCTAGCCTGTAACCGACGGGAAAATTCCAAAAAGTTAAAAATTTAAATTTAAACCCCCAAAAAAATTCAAAACAGCGGAGCAACTTTAAAGTCGGGCGGACCTTTCTTCGGAGGTCTCTTGTGGCTAAACGGTAAGACCTATCTAAAACCGGCTCTGGAATTACATTAGTTTACATCCACTTGTAAAGAAAACTCACTGGGGGCTCGGGGGCGGAGCCCCAAACGAGCAAAGCGAGTATTCATATAAACTGAATGAGTAGTATGTTGCGGTGCTAAAAGTAAATAATAAAACAATATGGATAATCCGGATGGGCAATAATAAACTTTGAGGATGAGACAATTTATCTGCTGTTTCTGTTATAGAGAAGTGTGACTCAGCGAACGTGAGTATAGAGGACGTGTTTCGGACCAACGTCCTGGCGCTGGAACAAATAGTCGACGAACCGGAGACTCAGATCGCTGGCCTCACAGTCATCGTCGACATGAACGGGTTTGGGATACAGCATGCCAAGTTTCTGTCCCCCTACTACGCAAGGAGGACCGTCGAGGTCATTCAGGTGAACATAATCCACCCTCTTTCTCTAAAAATATATAACTATATGTATGAAATATATCTTTAAGGAAAACGTCTTTACGCTTCTTTTTTTTTAACATCGCGTTTTACTACCCATTCAGGTACTAATTGCGCTAATGGTTTTAGGGATTAACGAGGTTAAATTTAGAGGATATGTACTCACATTTGCATGCAGGAAGAGGGTAAAAAACCATTTAAAAAACAGCTTCTATGCACCCGATCTACATTTGAACCTTGATCTTCCCGTCATCGACAGTCTAATCTACTCCGAGAGTAGCGCGTTAGACCACGCGGCCACCGAAGCGGGTTTTTCGTTTGTTGAGGTACAGTTTGTTATATACAGGATTATTCATATCTCCAGGTAAAAAAATTATATAGATTGTAGAGGATGACAAGAAAAGTATTTCCACTCAATTAACTTAGGGTCAGCGACGCCAAATGGTGGCGCTATAAGCTGTCCAAGTTGGTGCTCTTTGTGCACCTAGGGGGTAGGCAATACATACAGCACGCTATGCAAACCAAAAAGGGTACCCCCTGACACACACGATGGTGCCAGCATAACAGAGTGGCATTGCACTGTTTGCTGGCAGCATGGAGGGACATTCGATGCCTGTTACATTTATTCATAATTTACATCATACACCATTTGCCATATGCTGAAGACTGATGTGTTTCCTACCCCTCAGGTGCACATAGCGCCAAATATCATTTCTTGTAGAGCAACCATTTGGCGGAGACGACCCCAAGTTTATTGCGTGAAAATACTTGTTTTGTCACTTCCTCCAACCTATATAATTATTTAAATCTATATTTGAATAACCCTTTAAGGAATAAGGTACAAGAAAGAGATTTATAAGATTGTAAAAGTTAACGAACACAAGATAGATTTTACAATGAAAGGAATGATACAATTCACACTTTACATTGCTGCCATTGGACAAAGAGGTAACGGCTGCCTCTTGAAGAAAATCGATCGTTACCGCCTAATTCCCCCGACCTAGGTTTCATTCTGTCGGAACTCATAAGGAGGGAGTGTGAAACGCGCAACGCAACTTCCTAAAAGAGGAAACTAAAAAAAGCAAAAAGAAGAAAAAAAGGAAATTGCTAGAGAGTGATAGGACACTTAGATAGGAACATGTAAAATCAATAAATAATATAAAGGACAAACACATAATTGAGTGGTAGTGATCGATTTTCTCCAAGACGCTGCCATTTTTCTTTATCCATTGGCAGCTATGTGTTGTGTGAAATATGTTCTTTTTATTATATAAGCCATATTGTGTTTGTTACCTTTTATATGTTTATATCCACCTTTTCTGTACCTTCTTTTATATGTAACAAAACATCCTAGGTATACAAGCTTTAATTAGATTTTTAAAATGAAAATCGCAATCGAAAGGAATAACTTCCTGTTTTAAATAGGTAGATAATTAAGAATATGGAAGACTATTTTATAAAATACAAACCTATTTTTTTATATCAACAAAGATAAAAATTTAACCATATTGTTACTACTATCAGAATTGACACGATATATGAAAAGTGACAGCTGTAGGGCCCATAACTTAACGTATAAATATATAAAAGTAGATTTAGCTAGTCCAAAATCAAAGGTATATAACAACTTTAAAAATATCACATAATTAATGATTGGTAAAATTAAATTATAAAAGGTTTTCTGAATTATTTTCAAAATGAAGGAAAGTAAATATTATATATTATGTGATGGAACACGTGAAAAGGTACATCATCTTCCATGAGCAAAATGTTCAGGAAAGCCAATTTAAGTTTGGTGGGTCAAAATATCTTGTTTTTAGAAATTCCTCCTAGCATCTTTTTGAGAAACTAAACAAAGTTTACATTTCATATTTTACACGCTAAATAACATGTTGAAATAGGTGAGTTATATTTTGTTGTGAGTTAATTCGACATATTATACCAATTTAATCGCAGTTTTCTCAAAACGATGGGTGACCTGGTGGTCTAGGGGTAAGGTGTCAGACTTCTGTGCTGGGGGGCCGGGGTTCAATCCCCGGTCCTGGCACAGATTTATCTGAATGCCAAACCCTTCCTTCACCTCTGACAAGACGTGTATTAATCACAACTTGTGAATGTGAAGAATGCCAGGCCTCCACCGTGGTTCGGATTCCACGTTAAACTGTAGGTCCTCCATTTCATCTCACAATCACCCTACATTTACACATTGGCGTAAGTGCGTATAACCCGAACGGGTAGTAAGACGCGGTGATAATAATAATAATAATAATAATAATTCTCAAAACGGATTTATTATGAGTTTAAGATTTTAATAATCATGGCTCAGTCCTTTTTTTTTTTTGATAGAGAAAATCTAAAAACACCATTGAATTCAGTATGTAATCCTCTACAAGAATCAATTAACAACTCAGTTTTAGTCTTGGGGAAGATATGGTCCTTTTTCCCTCGTCTAATCACATACACACACACACACACACACACACATACACACACACATACAAACACACATACACACACATACACACATACACACACATATATATATGTTAGGAACGCAAATATAATAAATATTATATATATATTATTTTAAAAATAACAACACCTTAATTTCAATTTGTTATTCAAACGAACTATATTTTTTAAAAGTTTATTAATGTTTCATTTCTATGTTGCAGGAAACTTTCCCACTACGCTTTAAAGGATTCCACGTGATCAACGAGCCGTTTTACTTTGACGCTGTGTTTGCAGTTTTGAAACCTTTTCTCAAAGAGAAGATCAGAAAGCGGGTAGGCACAATTTTTTTCAGAGTTTAGAAGCGCTTTATATTGTGTTAAATGTAATATATTCGCGAGTATCAGGCGTAACAATAGAACAATACTATCTATAAGCAGTAATTGTGCTAGGTCGATTAAAAAATCCAGCTTACGCAAAATTGTTAAAAGTGGTTTTAATTAAACAATTATATATTTAGATATAATTATTATATCAGATGTTAAGTGGTGATTTATTCTTGGGTAAAGTTGGTTTGTAAGTTATGTGAGTATTTTTTAGACGTATTTGACAATTTTTGATGAGGAGATAATTTATTACTTTTGTTATAAGAAAGAATAAGTTTAAGCTGTTGTTTTTTAAAACTTTGTTTACTAGGTATACATACATAATATTGAAAATGATTTAATCAACTTGTTAAGACAAAACATTATGATGTTAAAAATGTTGACTAGCAAATATGAAAATAGCAATTTGATATCTAAAGAAAAACGAATTGTTACTAAATTAATTTTTTGCCAGTTGAACTATCATGCGTAAATTTTAGAATGATAGCTCTCAACCATAACCTTTATATTTTAGGAATGTAAATTGTGAAATTAATTAATTTATTTATTTATTTATCACTGCTTCTTACTACCCGTTTGGGTTGTACGCTTAAGTACTAATTACGCTAATGGGTTAGGAATTGTGAAGGTTGAATTCAGAGGAAGTGAACCAACATTTGTGTGGAAGGAGAGTGGGAAACTATCTAGGAAAAATCATACCCAGTTCAGCCGGCCAAGATTTGAACCTCAATATCCCTGTCCTCAACAGTATAGCTCAACACAAAACTAGCGCGTTAGCTAACCACTACACCAAGGTGGGTGTGAAGTCAATTAATCTAGGTAGAGTTCCCATTCAAATTTTGAAACCAATTAAATTCGCTCCCCCCCCCCCCAATGAATATTATTGAAACGTTCAAAATTTTGACACATCCTCAGTGTGTAAGATTTAAGTTTTACTTCCCCATACCCCTCGGAGGGAGAGGTATTGTGATCGTCAAAATAATAAAATCGAGATATTGACAAATTTCCACTCCCTGAAACGAAAAAGTAGTTTTCACGATACCGTTTGTCCGAATCTCGGTCAAGAGCCTAAACTATAAACTATTTTACCGATCGGGATAACTTGGTATCTAAAGTTTTTATAAGGTATCATTAAGGAGTTTTTTGAATTTGATATCCAACCCTAAAATTAAGGGTAGTTTACTAAAGGATGAAAAGAGAAAGAATAGATTTTTTTTCGAAAATCGCTATAACGCTTTTAAGTAAAGTTTATACTTAGGCATTAATTAATACTAAAACAAAATAGTAACTCTCATTTCCCCATGAAAATTACTTTGAGGGTACTTTACATAAGCGAAAATTTCCAATTTTGATTATATCGCCACAAGATTTGGAGATATGAAATAACCAATAATTGAAAAAATGTAGAACTATTAAGAATAAAAATCATCGATTTGAAACATATTATAGTAAAACCAATAGCTTATAAGCTACAAGCTTTTAAGGAGGTCTTTGAAATAAAATTGATTGCTATGCACTTTTGTTGACAAAGATGTTCCTCTTTTCTTAATGTTACTGTAACCGTGCATATTATTTCTTTGTGGTGGAGTATTTTTGCAGCAATGTATATTATTTTGTCTCACAAATCTTAGGAATTTTTAAAAATGTCTCTATTATAAGATACAAGAGGGAGAAAGTCTGTGCGGTGCGCACCGTAGACCCAACCTTTTTTTTAAATGTTGAAAATCGGTTGAAAGGAATAGCTTATCTTTTTAAATATAAAGATATCTCTATTTTAATTGTCCTGTTCCAGATCTATTTCCACGGCCGAGAGCTTTCTTCGTTACACGCCTTCATTAGCCCTGACATATTACCAGAAGAGTACGGAGGCAAGAAGCCCTGTTTTGACAACAAGACATGGAGAATGGCTCTCCTGGCTAACGAGGACAAGTTGGTCGGTACGTCCGAATTTTCCATAAATGTGGTTTTAACCTCCTTAACCTGCCTAATTACGTGTCAAACTTGCCAATATAAAAACTCAATCAGTTGTAGCACACCAATACCACCTTAATTTACACCGTCCATTTGAAAACAGTATTGTAGGCATTTAGAAATCCCACATTACTTAAAAAACGTTTAACGAGAAATGTAGCTGCGTTGAGATAAAAAAAAAAGTTTAGAGACATGAAAATAGCCTTCCTCAAACAAATACAGTCATTTTAAAAAGGATTACAGCAGGATATTGATTGTTTTAAAGTGTTTTGTGTTTCTGAAACATAAATTCTTTAAAAAATAGTGAAGAGTGAGGAAATTTATCTTTAATCAGGTGGTAAGTGACCTTAAGGTGTTAAAGCTGCTAATAATTTGGATGCAGGTGACACCAATCTGATAATAGTAAAATATGAGTGGTTAAATAACTAGCTTTATGAGATGAACAATTCAGCTGCTTGAACAAATAAAGATACGAATTATTTGATAAGTTACGATATATTCTTTAAACTTGTCAAAAATGCCTTTAAAACACAATTTCAATGTATGTTACCCATTTAGATCTAGCTTATTGATATATTAATTATAATGATTCAAACTAATGTTTAATTCCTTTTAATGGTAACGTAATTCTCTGTTTCAGAACTGGAAACTTATGGTTATAAAGTAGACGAGGAAAGCAGTTAATGCAGTCATAATTCAAAGCATAATTAAGGGTAAATTTTGTTATTGTATCAATATAACGTGGAAAGATTGATTGAGTCATTTATAAATCAAGGGTAATATTTTCAGTTGGTTTGATGGAAAACTTTCTGAAATTATTATTTTAATTACTTATTAGCTATCAGATTTATTTTGGGATGGTCTAAAAATAAATATATAATTACTTAAGCAATATTAAAAACATATAAGTTGATTTCTTTACAAATAAAATCGAAACTAGCAAATAATAAATAATTTTTAGATTGTTTAGTCTTATTTGAAGCTACAGCAATACATAATATTTTTAATAGTGTGAATTAATTAAATAAGTTATGCACTGGCAATATCTTATTTAAGTGTTTTCATACATATTTAAACAACATATGGGGCAATTCTCTTTAACTTCAAATAAATTTGAAACATGTTTAGTCTTCTTATCAATATTTTAGGACAAAGTATTAATGTTGTTGACAATCTTAAATATAAGTTTAATTTTTTAGTGAAAGAATCTAGTTATATTTTATATTACTTATGTACAGTACGAACAGTTATTTTGAAGATTTTTATTAATATCACTATAATGTTAGCCATAGATAATGGGCGAAATTAGTATCATGATTTGAATTTTTGAAAAAAGTTAAACCTGTGAAATTTTTAATTTTACTTAAGACATTTAAGGATAGTTTCATAGTCAGACTTAGCACACCTCAAGTGCGGACTGATACTAAATACAGGATGACACCTACGTAGACCAGAACGGAATAGGCCAGTTTCATAGTCCGACTTTGCACACCTCAAGTGCGGGCTGATACCAAATACAGGATGACACCTACCTAGACTCGAATGGCATAGGCCAGTTTCATAGTCCGACTTAGCACACCTCAAGTGCGGACTGATACCAAATACAGGATGACACCTACCTAGACTCGAACGGAATAGGCCAGTTTCATATGTGACTCTGGCCCATTACGTTCTGGTCTAGTCCTTTATTTAGTAAAGCCTTGAGGTGTGTTAAGTCAGACTATGAAATTGGCCCATTCCGTTCTGGTCTAGGTAGGTGTCGTCCTTTATTTAGTAAAGCGCCACACTTGAAGCGTATTAAGTTGGATTATGAAACTCCCTTTTATTCTATAGTTTTATTAAAATTACTTTTATTTAGATAATAATAGTTGTTATGCTTCTATATACATATATCCAGGAATGTTGTGGTTGTGAAATAAATATAACTATTTAATACAAATTTACCCTCTGAAATTGTAAGAATTCCTTTTAAGCCAATATCAGAATATAACTATAAGTTTATTTTATTACAAAGTGTAAAATTAAATAGGAATGGAAATTACTAAATAATTAATATAATCTTATTGTGATGTAGTTTTAAGAATAAGTAGCCTACTTCTTGAGTTTGAAATAACTTTATTTTTACTATAAAAGTCATTACACGAGAAACTTGATTATGAAGAGCAGGATTTGTTACCTTTAAGGTGTACTAAAGTTGTTTATTATAACTAGAATTTTCCAATATATATTTATGGCATTAACGGTCAGTATTTTCTACAAACGATATTGTCCCCTTAAAAAATATTAAGTATTTATTGGATTAATGCGTTTTAATCGTTAGTATGTATATTTTGTTTTTACTAATTCGGCGATAGATATTCAAGAACCCATCTCACCCTTGGAAAAATACCTACCGGTACCTAACGTAGACCTTAAGGGCTTTTTATTGCAGATATAATGTTCTAGTCTCAATTTGTAAAGTGCTTGTTTGATTTAGTTATGTGTATTCTTCACGAGATTTTTTCATATTTTTAATTAATTATTTTTTAAATTTAAAGTGAATTTTGGAAGTTTTTATATCTCAGCTTATTTTCAAGCCCTTGATTGTAATTATTTTAAATAAAAAACTACTAAACTGTTCTCAATTAAGCCGTTTTAAAATTAATAATACAAAAACCCGCACTTAGATAAGTTTTCGCGTTCGAGGGTAGTATTGTATCGAATACCCCGGTTAATCGGATCGTGATATGGGCCTTTAACAAAATTATTCTATTAGGGGTGTAAAGAGTAAATCTATGTATAGCTAAGGTTAAGCATTATTTTAAGGTGTGCTGGCGGGAATCTTAAACTCAAGTATATGTACAGAGTTAATATTTTATTTTTTATATGAAAGTATAAATGTTACACATTTGCTACAAGATAAGTGATTCGTTTCTTTAAATAAATATCCAAGATTTTCAACATATGAGATAAAAAAATGCTATTTCTCTATTTTTGTCATTTTTGGTCACTAGTATTTTGGTATATCATAATGTGGAATTATAAAGTGTTTTCCAACTGCCAGGTATGTTGTCTAGTATAATTAATATTGATGCTAACACTAAATATTAACAGTGTAATATAATATACTGCCTACAATATTATAATTGTGTGTTGACCATTTTTACTGTCTCAAATATTAAAAATTATATTATTAACGATAATGATAACAATACACATTAATATAATAATTTAATCTTTCCAGTGTATTTAATATACCATTATGACATTTATGTGAAGTAATAAACTCATTAATACAATTTTTGGAAATATCAAAACTGTATAGGCATGTATTTTCATCGGATTGGTTATTGATTATCGCCATTCAATAATAAACATCAACCATCTTAGAGTTTTGAGCTTTACCTGTTAGATTTGTGACAAGAAAAACAAAAGTAAATTATTACAATTCAAATATTGTCTATTAAAATACATGCTTAGTCACTAACGCACCCCGGCTTTTTGTTGAATACCAAATTTAGATTAAATTAGGGTTACTAAAGGAAATCAATCTAATTTTACTTTAGGATTTACACTACTGTATACACATCGCAGCTTAAGCCAACAACATTTTTTCAAATAATAAAATGCATACATTGAATAATAATAAAATATCATATTTGTGTGTAGTAATGTAGTAATAAAAACTACTTAGATACTATATAATAGTTGCTTTTTTTCTGTGTTGTTACATTACTTAAAGTTAGGCATAGCTTGAGTAGTATTTTATCGGAGTTTCGATTTTCTTGATTATTGTATATTTTATTGTTTAACCTATATAAGAGCGCTTATACTACTAATTTTACGTGTTTTTGACACTACTTTAAGATCAATATTTTATTATTTCACAGTTTACCCTATTTAAACTAAGAATAACTTAATATTCGTCTAATAACTATGTAGGTCATTTTTCGCTTGCCTAGTTAAATTTTTAAAATTAATCAAACGGAATT
This sequence comes from Timema podura, assembly GCA_033556935.1. Taxonomy (NCBI): domain Eukaryota; kingdom Metazoa; phylum Arthropoda; class Insecta; order Phasmatodea; family Timematidae; genus Timema; species Timema podura. The sequence continues at coordinate 61,330,364 of JAVRXN010000011.1, forward strand.
CTAACTGGCTTCTTAGTAAATAATCTATTTTGTCAAGATTCTTAACTCTTTTCACTTGTCTTGTAAATTTTTTAAAGTAATTAAATGGAATTTTAACTGGTTCCTTAGTAAATAATTTATTTCATCAAGACTCATACTTTAAACGTGAAGTTCAACTTTATAACGTCCATTAATTCAATATTATCAACAATGTATTGACCAAAAATTTATATTTACATGTAAAAACAATATTAGTATTTTTTAAATAATTAAATCCATTTGATATAATGCTTTTATGAAAAGATGTGTTTGTAAAATATTTGATGAATAATTATACATATTTTATTGGTGTACATAATTGTAAGTTATTTCAATATTATGGTATATTTTGAGAATTTTTCATGTAGATTTTTTTATTAAAATATTTTAAAACATTAGTTTTTAATTGTAATTTTATTACAGCGTTGATATAAATTGTGCAATATTTAATACAATATGTAATTGAAATAATTTACAAGTTTTCTACTCATTGTTTAGCTTAGTTTGTTAAATTATTTGTGATGCAAAATAAAAACTATATTTTATTGCTGAACTGCTAATTAATTAACTTATGGTTGTTACAGTAACTTGACTCAAATTGAACTACCCTAAAAACAAACTTTTATACACTCAAATGAACTGCTTCCATTACATAAATAAAGTTTTACATTATTATATAGAGAAAGTATTGTAATCATGAAAATCCTCTACCCTCGAGATTACGATGAATCTTGAAGTTGTGTGTGCTTCACAACCCAAAAAAATGGTTCGTAAAAGTCTGACCATCTCCCGAGTCAACCTGTCTACCTTAGGGTTGGAGAGTGTTTGAGAAATTCTATTCAATCCTAATACTTAGGTGTTATATGCCCATATCTAAGGCCTTTTGTTTTATTTTGATTCAAGACCTTAAACTAAGGGTATTTTATTAATTACTTATTTGTGAAAGTCCAAAATTATTCAAAAAGGGCTTTAAAAATTTCGTTTAGCATTTATATTTTAGGAATGTTTGACATAAAAATTAGCTCTGAGTTCCCATTTTTTTTATAAGGGGGAGGGAGCGAGGAGAATTGTGAATATCGACTAGAAGTGTGCCAAGCTTCGAAACATCAACCTGGCATCGAAACAAACATCAGCTTCGACTTTGCTTCGAAAACAAATTGCAGCTTACGTGCTTCGTCAATATAATATTGACCACTAACATATTATATTTATGTTTAATTATAGCCATTCTGAGCTGTTTCGTACATCACAAATTAATATTCATATGCGAAAAAATCGGAAGTAATTAAATCGCATGTTATGATAATAACTTGATTTGTCGGACTAACATGAAATATTACAAACAACTATACCATAAAACATTTTCCAAATAATTTTAGTGCATGAAATAATATAAATAACCACAGTATACTATTTTTTCACGCACAAAACCACTAAAAGGAAGTATTAGAACTTCGATTCCAAATTATTGACCGAGTGAAGCGAGGTCATGTTTTAAATTGTTTGTTTGACATTTCATCTGTGTGTATATTTGTTTTGCGATTACTGCCAAATCCTTGGACCAGTTTTAACGAAATTTAGCTGGGATATTCTTTGAGCCTAGGATATGCAGCATATATATATATATATATATATATATATATATATATACACATATAAAGTTTGTCATATATTGTGAGACTGACATCTTAAGCCACGCAAACATTGGTGATTCTTTATTAATATTACTCACCATTTAGTAAAATATTCACTTGTTTTATATCTAACTTGATCACCAAGGAAAATTATTAACTTCAAATCAAAGGAGAAATTATAGGAGAAGTTGAAAAACTTGAAATCTAAAGAAAAATTTCTCCACAGGGTATTCTTAAAACTCTAGTAACGATAAGAACATGACATAATTTTTAATATGTAATATTAATCACGTTAAATTAGATCCAAAAGGCTTTAAAAAAGTTTATATTTTAAGTTTTATAATCAAGAAAGTTTATTTAAAGATGAAATTAGTTATTTTTCAACAAAATGGTTTACCAGAAATATTGCCGTTCTAAAACTAAGATAAGTAGATCTAATCTTCCCCAAATAAATAAAGACATTTTGAATAGGGCCAAATACGGGGAACAGTGGACTTGCGTTTGTTGTTGACGTTGGGGTTGGGGTTCGAATATCAGCTGAGTGTGCTGAGTGTAATTTTCCTAAATGGTTTCTCCTTTTTTATCCACTTCATTTCGGGTACATTAATCACATGAGCGTGAATAATATATACGTGGGTAGTAAGTCAAGAGAGAATAAAAAGGGACACAACATCAAATATTTAAGCTAAACAAGGATTTTTAATTTATGTGTATCACAAACTTATACGTGATTACCATCCAGTCTTGATCAGACAGTGACTGATAGCCCTGAATAAAAGATTAACCAGATTGGTTGAGTGTTAGACCATTAGTGCACAAGGTCAGATGTCCTGGGTTTGATTTCCATGTTCAGTTTGTAATTGTTCATTAAATTGAATTAAATACAGATTGTTTTAACAGTTTCGAAGTTTCAGCACTATCATTCTCATGAGAAATACCACAGTGTGAGGATATGTCCTTGCAAGTAGGCGGCGCCCTCAGTTAAGTCTAGAGAAGCACTTAGACCGATGTTCACAGTTTCTGAAAGCTTACTTCAAGTTGGGCCGATCTTCCTTGAGTGCTTCCTACGCTGCATGACGTAAAAAAACAACAACACGACGTCATCAGCTCTACTAAATCTTGGTGAACACACCTGTGTTGAGCTGATTGCACTTTTATCTTCTTATATAGCAGGCCACCATGGATTATAAAATAAATACAGGGTTTTCTTATAACTTAGAGGTAAATCCATTCAAAATATTAGTTTCAAAATAAATCGTTTTTATTCGAAAAAACATGAACATGAATACAACCGAATACGGTTTGTATTATGTCATTAATCACGCTCATTTTGTCCAATTTGACATCCATCTTTAATTTCTTCTGTGGGTGTGATATTCACCACTACAATAGAGTATGATTTTGTTAGAAAGTACATTTTAGAAAATACACACATATTTTTTACGATCATTATTGATAACATAATATTATGTTATTTTATATGTATTGATATTGTTATGAAAATTGACTATTAACCGGGATATTATAATATTTAACTATGCTTTAACCAGATATCGCACCGAAGTGCGGGTCTTTGCATTTTTCCCTTGAATAATACTTAGCACCGCGTCTTACAACCCGTTCGGGTTAGACACTTAAGTGCTAATGGCGCTGATGGATTAGGAATTGGGAAGTTTGGATATAAAGGAGTGAACCCGCATTTGCGTAGAGTGAGAGTGGAAAACCATATAGGGTAAACCACCCCCAGTTCACCCGAGTGAGACTTGAACCTCGATGTCCCCCCGTCCTCAGAAGTCTATCTCAACACGAAACTAGCGTGTTAGCTGACTACACCACTGAGGAGGTTGGGAAGTGACCATTGAAGATAATATAACTTTACCAATAAATATATGAAACTGGTTTAAGTGATTAATATAACTGTCATAAATATTACTCCAAATATAGATTGTATTATTTTCTTAGCCATCTTACTAAAATTGTATTACGTTCACTAAATCTCTTTCCAAATAAATTGGTGATTTGTTTAAGGAATACAAAGTTTTGGACCATTTAGAATAACAATCTTTAAAACAATTATTTATTACATATACATAAGTGGACCTGTTGATTTTCCAACGTATAAGACTCTTGCTTTGTTTGGTAAGACTCCACGTTTTAACTCCAACTGGGTGAATTTCTAGCCATCTATCGATTTTTTGTTGGAAATTTCTCACGGGTGCTCTTCCTTTCCCATCTCCTCTTTCTCTTCCGTTCGGGGACTTAAAAAAAACCCCAACACAGCTCCGGGAAAGTTGGTTTAGCCTGTATTACAGTATTTCCAGAGAGGTCTTTTTAGCCGGTGGATGTTGAAGCCACAGACAATATGGTGTATAGCTACTGGGTCGGGGTTTTGTTTCGTCCAAACAGATGTGTTTGGTTTAATGGATTGACACGAGAATTTAGAAGAGAAGGGTTGAAGCCCTTTAAAGGGGTCATACAGTCCAAATATCGTAAGAGATATTTTTTTATGAAATGCAAATTTTTTTTTTGCGAACAAAATTATAACATTTTACTAGGGACGTGAGAAGCTACGAAACTTAGACTATGCTTCGAAATAATTATCAGCTTCGACTTGAGTTAAAAAAAAATTGGCTTTGACAATTACGAAGTTTCTCCAATCAAAAAATACTCACATTTAAAATATGTGATATATGTCAAATTGTAGCATGTCACCTAAATCAAAATGACATCTACAAACTGTAATCCACACAAAATGTAAAACTACAATAATGGAATCAGAAGAAGGCAATTAATACTGATATAATTAGCAATAATATCGTTTGGATTCTACTTACATTACGTGGATGTTCCCGGATACGATCACCATGACGGTTAGGTCGTGGGTATCATCGCCTTGACGCTGAGGGAATCCCGTCTATTGATCAAAGTATTGAGTTATTTTCCAAGTCCTTCAGACTTATTGAGTTAGTCCATATGCCTATGTAAGTTTTTGTTAGTCAAAAGTGGCTATGAGATTAGTCCCGCGTCCATCAGACGTGTTTGCTTTAGTCAAGATTATTTTTTCCCTTATTCGTCCTTCAGACGCTATGTTTTAGTCAGAGTGACTAAGTTTAGTTTTTTGAGTATAGCTGACTTAATTTTCTGTTAGTCAGAAAGTTTGACTACATATTATTCCTATATCCTTATGATATAACTTAGATACAGGAGCCTTGAGCTCTCTATGTAATAAGTCGATAAGACTTCACGATATCACATGACGCCGTGGACGTCATGCTCTTATGTTAAAATGTTTGTACGGCTACATGCAGGTTGTCTAACGCCTTTACATGAAGACCTAGTTAGGTCAGTATCTCACAGGGCTCTAGTTGGCATTTCTTATTCTGTGTTATTATTTTGGGTGCGCAAAGTGCGGAACACGGCTAAGTTTGTATGGTGGCCCGCACAGATAGTACTTTCTTACGCCCCTTGGTTGGCGCTTCTTATGATTTAGTACTAATGGTGGTGTATTCTAAGCTTGAGGTTTACTCCAGGCAGTGGGTAGTGACATAAATGTACTATTGAATGCTCTGGCAGTACCCACTGGAAAAGGACCGGCCATAGTACTATTTAGTGTAGACACCTGGTTGCTTTTTAACCATTTGCTGATGTAATGGACAGTCCATCCTCTTACAATATCTGAAACAGTTCTTTATTACAAGCCAAGGTAGCTAGCTAGGACGAGCTTAGGTTAATAACTCTAAAATTATAGGATCTGTTGTCACTTCTTTATTTGTATTTAATTCACCATGTTTTTTGTTTAGACCCTTCTGGTGGAAGTCAGGCGCTAGCCCAGCTGTGTTGGAATCCAATACTCTCTGTATTCGTAACGTCCTTTTGACGGTTGCCGTGTCGTCTTGGACACGTATTCTACCGAGCCACGGGAAGTTCCTATAACTTTGGAGTTGTTAAATCCTATCTCATTTGCCAGTTTAAAACGTAATAGTATTCATCTAAGAGTTACTAGTTTCCCTTTGCCTAGTTAACGGACTTCAACCACTGTTACTATTCTTTGGTCCAACTTTCTATTTTCTTTTACCAATTGTAACCCGATATCAACTTTCATGGTATTGTATAATAAATCTATTTTTGTTACCTATTTAATTCCTTCACTGTTATAAAATATGTTCCTATTTCACACTTATAAAATGTATTAACCTTAAAACTATCCCGGGTGAAAATTATTGCAATTTGTAGATGTATCTATATTAAAAATCAATATTCATACGAAAATATATTTGAAGTACTGTAAATTAATTGTAAGTTGTGATAATAACTTGATTTATCAAATTAGAACAAAATACTACAAACATGTGTACAATAAAATATTTTCCAAGGGATTTTAGTGCATAAAGTTTTGTAAATAGCTAAAATAACATATTTAAAGCATAATACCATTAGTAATAAATACTCTAATTTCTATTCTTTATCGAGAATATTTAATATATTTTAGAAGGGTCTGCTTAGAATTGAAAAATTGGACTTCGCACTCACCTACAATATACTATTTTATTTCTGATCTCTATAGGTATTCATAATATTAACTAAGGTGTCATACACCTCAGCGCAGCAGGTAGCCTGTCTGCCTTCTGAGACAAGGGTCACAGGTTCAATTCGTGGTATGGCCAAAAAAATGTGTCACTAGTGTAATAAGGGATTCACCCTTTCACAGTGATGAATTAACGACAGAAAGGGCTGGGTGTTGGTCTGTTCTGGATTTAAGCTGATTTATAAGTGGTGTGTTGATATAATCAGTTAGTTCAGAAAGTGCAAGTTAAATAACTCAAATTAATTTAAAAATAAACATATAATTTATAAAAATCGATAGCTTCAGATCACATGATCTGACGTATAAATCCGTGAAAGTATAGCTAGTATTTTTTTCTAGCTGTCAGGTAAGACCCTTCTTATGAAAATTGGATTGTAGTTTTAGGGAGTATTGTACTCATCACAATACATTGGTGGGATAGTCAAGTCTCGTAGATTATGATGGGCAAAACACGCAGCGCGAATGGAAGAAGCTAGAACAGTGTTCAAGGTATTGACTGGCAAACCCAAAGGGAAGAGACTTTTGCGAAGAAATAGACGCTGATTGGAGGATAACGTTAGAATGGACCTGAAAGAGATAGGGTGTAATGAGGTTTACTGGATGGGAGTAGCTCAAGATAGGAATAAGGTGTAATGAGGTTTACTGAATAGAACTAGCTCAAGATAAGAATAGGGTGTAATGATATGGACTGAATAGAACTAGCTTAAGATAGGAATATGGTGTAATGAGGTTTACTGGATGGAACTAGCTCAAGATAAGAATAGGGTGTAATGATATGGACTGAATAGAACTAGCTTAAGATAGGAAAATGGTGTAATGAGGTTTACTGGATGGAACTAGCTCAAAACAGAAATAGGGTGTAATGAGTTTGATTGCATAGAACTATCTCAATATAGGAATAGGGTATAATGAGATTGACTTGGTTGAACTAGCTCAAAATGGAAATATTTGGAGTACTTTGGTAAGTCCGGCAATGAAATTTCAAGTTCTTAATGCCATACTGTAAGTAGGTTCTGTGGAGTGTCCTGTCAATGATGAATTTGATGTGGATGTAACGGTCCTTGGGGTATATGGTGGAAGGTTTAGAATTGGTAACGTCACATCGGTGGTGAAAAGGTGTAAAGTTGGTGTAGTAGTGTAGGTGAGCTTAATTGATTATGGTAAAGATCGACAGAAAGAAAGAAGAGATGCGAGAAAGACCAGGTGAGGAGTAATAGGATAAGGGACATTATTTAGAGATAGGAGATGTTACTGAATCAAAAGAGATAGCATATTCTGAAAATTGAAAAATGACACCTGGACACGGGAATCGAACCCGGGACCTTTGGCTTAGTATGCCAATGCTCTAACCACTGAGCTATCCAGATATGTTACCTTGTTATCTGAGCCGTTTGAAATGGAATAGCTCAACATTGCATCGATGATGATTTAAAAAAAAAACTACATACATAGCAAGTCCCCGGTGTCTGTCATTGGCTCCGTTCCATGAATACTTCATTTATTTGCTTTGTCCCAATAAAATCTGTGAATTGGAAAATTTAAAATTTTTGAAAAATACACACTTGTTATATTATTTAAAACAGCTAGCTATTTAAATGGAATACATACAAATCGAGATAACCAAAGGTTTATCCATTAATCAAATGAGTTACAATAAATCAATAACAGAGATTCTAATCATGTATTCGACTAAAGCGCTTTGGTGTTGGAATATGTCACTAACATTGGGTCTGTGCTGTAGACCATATTATATGTTAGTTATTCAATACTGTTTTACATCCCTTCTCCTGGATTCAAAACGATCTGAACATTTTATCAACACATTTTCATCTCTTATTGTCATCATTTGTTAGTATATATATATTTGCTAACATATGTTGTGCCCCTGTTACCCACCCGGTCACCTTACACTATATTTGTTGGTATTGTATGTATGTATGATGTATGTATGTATTTGTAGTATGTATGTATGTATGTATGTATTATGGATGTATGTATGTATGTAATGTATGTATGTATTGTATGTATGTATGTTGTATGTATGTATGTATGTATGTATGTAGATGTATGTATGTAATGTATGTATGTATGTATGTATGTATGTATGTATGTATGTATAGTATGTATGTATGTATGTATGATATGTTATGTATGTATGTATGTATGTATGTATTATGTTGTATGTTGTTATGTATGGTATTAAATGAATGTACTTGT